>CM070615.1:7787733-8098803 GCA_036346395.1 Hsuehochloa calcarea | reverse complement strand
AGATGGACGAAATTAAGGTCTTGCATACTAAGTCATGTGAAAATCTTGCAGATTTATTCACTAAGTCACTTCGACATCTAGTTTTGAAAGATGCATCGTGGAATTGGAATGATAAGACTTAGACAAGTGCAGAATTCAGGGGGAGAATCTTCACGAACTCATTATTGAATCTTGATCACGAAGATCAAGTACCCAAAGAATAAATCCGGAGATTAAATGAAATTGGGTGGATTGTACTCTTTTTCCTTCGAGTTTTCACAAGTTTCTCGGCTAAGGTTTTGATGAGGCAATTCATGCAACATGCAGAACACATGACATGTACTCTTTCTCTAAATTTTTCCCACTGGGTTTTTATGGAGTTTTGACGAGACATGAACATGTTGGATGAGTGTTCAAGGGGGAGTGTTAAGAAACCGGGCCCAGGACTCCGGAGAGTCCTGGCCCAATTGAACTCCTCATCCGTAGTCTATAAATAGAGGTCACCCCTCTCATTGTAACCCTAATTGATCCGAAGCAATAAAGCGGACCACAAGTCCCGCATATCTCGTGTTCATTCTCATTTTGTGTTCTTCATCGTTCTTACGATTCGATCATTGCATACGAGGTACCGTTCGAATTTGGACTACTTGACGGTTACTCAACACCTTTTTCCATAGCTAGTAAAATGTCGATAGTCTCATTTTATATCTAATTCTCTCCTATATATTCGGGTGCAGCTAAGAAATCGGGTACTTATTTTTCTTAGAAAATCATATAAATTTTGAACTATAGGATGGTTTTAGATAGTGCAAACCGTAATAGCTATCCACCCACCCTTCCTCCTCCTGTCTCCGAGACAATCGTCGCCACCCTCCCCCCCCTACACGCTACCTCCCGCCATCCGTCTCCTCCACCGCCTCACCCCCGCCACCTTCTCCATGACTCCACCCTTCTTCCTTGTCTCCGACGGTTCGCCGCTGCCAGATCCTCCGCTCTTTCCTCCCCGCACCGAACCCTAACTTGCCACACACGTCGTCCTCACTCCGCCTCCGACCCTACCCACGGCCGGCCACCAAGCCCGCACCGCCTTGCCGCACCACCGCCTCCACCGCCCATCACGAGCCACCAAGTCCGCGCCGCCGCCTCCACCACCCATCACCGCCCACCAAGTCCGCACAACCGCTCCACCGCCCACTGCTGGGCAGCCACCGCCCTCCGAAATATAAGGATGGGGGTCTGGTTAACCCCAGGCCTACGCGAAACTTGCCGGAGATGGCACCGTTGTCACCCCCTAGCACGAATCTTGATGGCATCTGATGAAAGCCAGGTACCTATTTCTTAGGAATACCGGTCCATTTTTGCAGTGCTGTGGCCCCTTTTTTTTTTCTCCCAAATTTACTGCACACTTTCGTCCCCTAATTAAGCATCATCTAGCTTCTTGATCACCCTTTCCTCGAGCAGATATATAGCTAGCTAGCGCATGCCTAGTGTCACATGGGCACATATGCATGCAGTCCCCACTGCCGATGATCCAGTGCGCACGCACGCATACCGCCGCGCTGGCTGCATGCGGAGGCGCCTCGATGGGGTCGGGGAGGCGACAGAGAGTGCGGCGAACAATGGCGGCGGCATCACGGGTAAAGAATATAAAGATGCATGGTTCGTCGCTTGTCCAGGACAAACGCGAAGATAAGATTCGCACGGGATGGCAACAGAAATGCTGTGCGAAGGTATAAGATTTATTTTTTTTTTCTCGCACAACGTATTTAAAAAGAAAAGATTCGAATCAAAGTTGGCAAATCTACTACCGATGATTCGAATCAAAGAAACACTCATCGTGTCGAGCTTTATTCGGGGCGAGACCGTATTGAACCGGAAAACCGCGCTGGTCGATCTCTCTAGTGCTATCTATATATACCATTTTACTAGCTCCAAGTTTCAGACGGGAGTGTGTACATACGTATGTATACATGCGAAAACTGTACTCCTTTTTTCAGTACATGCATGACGCATACCTAGGGGTGGAAAAAAAAGCTCTAAACTCGCGAGTTAGCTCGACTCGACTCGACTCGGCTCGAACTCGGCCCCTTAACGAGTTGAGCCGAGCCGAGCCAGCAATTTAACTCGTTTTCTTAACGAGTCGAGCCGAGCTGGCTCGCGAGTTACTCGTTTAGCTCGTTTACATTTCATCATCACCACATGATCCACATCAGTACATCAGTCATCACCCACCACCACCAGGCCACCAGTCCAGTAGCGACACGCATATCCCGGCCCAGCCCAGTAGCGCAGTCGTAGACGCATTAACCCTAACTCCCGTCGCACCCTAACCCTCAGCTCTATCCAGCTATTCCAGGCCGCGACCGCGCGATCCCATCCTCCCGCCTCCCTCTCGCACTCCCACTATCCCCGGCGCACAGACTGCAGACGGCCGGCCGGCCGCCCCGGCGCTCCTAGCCTGCTCGGTCTCGCTACCCTCTCGCCACCTCCTGCTCTGGTCTCGGCCTCCCGCCCGGGCTCCCTCTTCTGCCACCTCCTACAACCTGCAGTCCTGCTTCGGTCCTGACCTCCCGCTTTCGCCGCATCCTACTCCGGCCTCTGGTCCCGGCCTCCCCCTTCTGCCGCCTCCTGCTCCGGTCCCGGCCTCCCTCTTCCGCCGCCTCTTGCTCCGGTCCCGGCTACCTTCTTCCACCATCTCCTGCGCTAGTGTACCTTGAGCTCCTCGTGCTTGGCCTCTTGCTCCCTCCTCGTGCTCAGCCTCTCTGTCCAGTCCACCCCTAGGCCTCCACCCCGCCCACCTCCCACCTCTTCTCCGGGCTTCTGCGGTTCTGCCTCTGGCGACTGGCTCCAACGGCGACGATGCATCCTCAAATGATGTTGCCGCTATGAATTTGATGGCCAAGTTCATTGCTAGGGGAACATCATAGTTCATTCCTAAATATTTTCATGTTCGTTGCTGTTGTCATATAGTGAATTTGGTAGTGAATGATGGCATAGCACCATTTGAATCTTTGATAAGCAATATTAGGGAATCAGTCAAATACATGAAGAAGTCTCCATCGCGCATGTACAAATTCTTAGAAGTTTATAAATCTATTGCTTTGGAAGTTGCAAAAGGGTTAAGTCTTGATGTGTCAACAAGGTGGAGTTCAACATATAAAATGTTGTCTGTTAGCATTGCCTATAAAGACGCATTATTATACTATGCTGATTCAGATGCTAATTACAAGTAGCTTCCTTCAAGTGAACAATGGGCTTTATACAATAAAATTCAGCCAATATTGAAGGCATTGGCAGAGGTAACTACTGCATTTTCAGGATCTTTATACCCCACAGCAAACATTTTCTATCCTCATATAGTAAATGTTAAGATTGCATTGAGGGCCGCAAGTACTTCTAGTGATCAACAATTGAGGAGTATGGGTAAAGCAATGTTAGATAAGTTCGACAAGTATTGGGCTGAAAAAAATAATGTTATAGTTATTGCTACTATTCTTGATCCAAGGTTCAAGATGAGATTTATTAGTTGGTGTTTTACACAGATGTATGACTCATCCAACGCAGCCTGCGAGCAAAGTACTATCCGTGATGAGTTGTTTGATCTCTATGCCCAACATGAGATGAAACATCGCCACAACAAGGCTGACAACAGTAGGGCTGAGTCCTCTTCAACCACCGATATTAGTTGCTCATTAGTCTCAGTTTCAAGTGAGTTTCAGACCTTTCCGCGATCTACTTCTACAGAGCCATTTAAATCTGAGTTACTCATCTATCTAGATGAACCAAATCTTCCTTTAGCAGATACGGGTTTTAAATTGCTTGATTGGTGGAGATTGAATGCTCATAGGTTCTCGGTTATGTCAAAGATGGCTAAGAAATTCTTGACAGTACCTGCGAGCAGCGTGTCCTCTGAGTCAACCTTTAGTGCTGGAGGTAGAGTTCTTGATGATTATCGTAGTGCTCTGCGCCCATCTATGGTTGAGGCATAACGAGCCTAACGAGCCGAGCCAAGCATTCTGCTTGTAATCTTAACCGAACTCGTTTTATTAACGAGCTTTAACGAGCCAAGCCGAACCGAGTCAGCTCATTATCCACCCCTACGCATACCCCTGCCTTTTTTTTCTTTCTTGAGAGGGTGCCCCTCCCGACCTTGAAGTTGGCTTGTACCATCACCATCGTCGCACTCGATCGCCCTAGCCGTGCGCGTCCGATGCCTTGTCTGGTTCCGAGCTCTCAGTGGCAGCTGAATGGGCCAGGCCAGCCCACTTACGTGTGCCGTTCTGGCCTGGATCGAGCCGTACTGTGCACCTGCCAGGTCGGCCTGCTAACTCGGGGCTTCCCTCAAACAAAAGAAATGCAAACTCTGGGCTCCACCTGTCAGTGTCTCACACCTGTTACTCTCATTTTTATGACAGAAAGAAAGAAAGACACCAATCATCCTCACTAGAGAAATGCTAACACCTGTCAGTGTCTCACACCGTCAAATTTTTTTGTTTCTAGATTCTCGTGCGTTGATCTTGCTCCTTGGACCGCTGCTAATTCCACATCACATCGACGCCCGCCTGCCAAAATTTGACAGTAATGCACGCGGAGGAGAAGAGGTGTGTATGGATTATCCATCTCCATCTAGACGGCCGACCGAACGACAAGTTGATCGGGTTCCGAATGTGAAATTAATACAGCCTCCAAATTCTACCTCCGTTTAATAATGCAATTAACTAACCCGTTCAATGGCTGCACCCAGCAAGTTGGGGTGTCAGCGTTTGGGTTGAACCGGACCTCCACTTTGCCCGGCTAAGGCTCTCTGACTTTTCACCCCCTCACCAACATAATTCTGTGCGCTCCGCTGAATTGGTAGTCACAGCAGCACGCGCGAGCAGCCAGCCCAGCAACATGGACATAGTGCGTGTACGTGCTTGTCAAAATGTCAACTACATGCATTTTGTTTTCGTGGGACCATTGATTAAATTCTACAGATATGAACGTGCTTATCTACATTAAGTTTAATAGAGTATGGTATGCAAACTTGCTTAGTTCTAATTTAACTTTTTTAATTCGATTTTTTTTTGTGTGTAGAAGTTGAACATTTTAAAAGTCCAATATAAGAAGGATAACACTTGTCTAACGTAAAACAATTCCTAAATTAAGATATAAAAGAATGCATAATAAACTAACAAAACTTAAATCATCAATAGAAAATGGCATGTCAGCTTCGTAGGATTGTAGTTTATAACTTTTTATTTATTTATTTATTTTTTGAGAACTTATTCGAACAACCTACCCACTTGACCACAAGTGTAACACCCCAGGCTCACAAAGAGCCAGGATGCTATCTATACATTTTTCACTCTAAATTTAAACCATAATTACTCATAATTACAACAACTTATGCATGCATAGAATCATACAACAAGCATATCACGATAAATTGCAATAAGAATAAATATTCACACATAACTTAGGATCTCGTTCTCATGAACGCTCAGGCCGCGCCTAGAACACCCAGAACCACACACTCGAGAACATTGATTAACAGTAATATTAAGGAATAAATTATTACTATAACGTAATCATGTCTCATCATTACTACATGCTTATTCGTTCATCTCATAGCTTATACTGGTATAGCATGAGTGAACACCCATCGGTGTTCACCCTATCATATGCTCGTCCCGTGGAGGCCTACCAAAGTTGTCTTACATGACCACCCGAAGTGGGTCTTTCTCTTTCATAACATGATTGTGCACATGATGCAAGAAATACAAATTGTTCCATTATTCCTTAACATGATCCATTGTCATCATATCATCATCATCATCATTATCATAAGCATGGATAAAAAAAATATATCATGACAAATCAAATGTATAGACAATTGACACCCAAACTGGTGTCTACTATTCTACCATGCACTTGCTTTTTAGCCACGGAAATCAGAACGATGCGAAGACGGCACCAAACCCAAAGCAACACGCCGAGGACAAAGCTAAAACTCACATCAACCACATGCAACAAAAGTACAAGAACATAAAACAAATCAACATCGCTCCTATGCACAAACCCGATATAAATAACCCCTCTCCACTAGACAATCCTCCTGTTGTCCCGGTGATTAAACATCCATAACTTCTAATTATGGAGCCCCAAATATAGCAAACAACATGTTTTATGGAATCTACACAAAAGTTTATACAATTTCCTAATTATGCAAATTTCCTTATTAAGTTGTCTAAGCCCTCGCTTTTAACCCCGAATGTCAATCTGATACATTATTGAACAACAGAGTTAACAATTCTGTATCTATTTTTCTACAACATAAAAAGTAGAAAACCTTACCACTTATGGAAACTATAAAAAATTACCTAGCTTTTCCTAGTTATGACTATAATTTAATTGGACCATCTACTACAAGTTATAACGCAATCAACACGACTGCTACTAATGGCGATAGAATTTTTGACATCAGTGCTCCATATGCCATAATATTTACACCACTAATCTAAATCCTATGTTCGTGCACTATATGGAAAGATTAAACAATAACCTACAATATTCATAATATGACAAAGCTATGAAACATGACTTAACTACCCCAAAACTCTCTTAACAAAAGTAGCCGCGCCATAATTTGATATATCTTTAAGTCAAGATTAAACATTTAAGCATGTGATCATGAATCCCAACGAATAGCTAAAGCATGCCTAAGCATAATACGCACCCGTGTTGGTATTATAATAATGTCCAACTAAGATTACCCAATCCTATGGTGTCCAAGGATTTATGTCATTCAAGAAAACACGTCGATAGCAACATGATCAAAGGTCTACGACTTCGTTGAACAGTTGAGAGGCGTCGGTTGACATGTCCAAAAATTATTTCAAAACGCCGGAATCTATATGTGCAAAAAGAGAAAAATAAGTTTAACGACACCAAATAAAATCCAAAAATTACCAAACTAGAACCAAATGAAAGACACTGAATTTAGATAAATATAGAAATTTGAATCACACAGAATGGAGTTCGGATGAAGAAGATATGACCTTTAGAAGTTTAAAAACACATAAAATGAAGAAAATTAGGATTTTTCGGATTTTTGGAATCCTTTTCCTAAAGGAAAAGGATGAAAAGCCATGTGGGCTGCTGACAGGTTGCCACCTGGGTGGAAGAGGCGGACGTGGCGCTGACTAGGCACCACGCTGCACTGCCACGTCAGCGCCCGAGGGGCGGCGCACCCGACCCGAGGGTCGGCGACGTTTGGCGGGGAGATGGCCGGCGACGAAGGCATCGGTGGCTAGAGGAAGGTGCGGCGAACGTGATGCTCATGGTTTCGTCGACGGGGAACCACTGGAAGGCCGACAGTGAGGAGGAATAAGTGGCGGCGGCGGTGGCGCTCCGGTGGAGCTCCAATGACGAGGAGGTGTTGCGATGCTAGAGGTGGAGGCGTTGGTGGAAGAGGAGCCTCGGCGGAGTGAAGCTCGGCCAGCGGGGAGAATACTCGAAGCACAGGGATGCTAGAGTGTAAGATGGAGGGGCCGGAAAGCAAGAGGCGGCCAAGGGGCATCCGGTGATCGCCTTATAAAGGCTCGGGGAAGTTCAGAGGGGAGGAATCATGCACGGAACGGTGGCGGCTTTCACGGGAGCTTGCCTGCTCCGGTGATTCCGCGCGGAGGGGACGACGTTGATGGATGGAACAGAGTCTACGAGATGAGCGGAGGTCAACTCTCACGATCGATTGGAGATTTGACGACGAAAAGGCGGGATGCGACGGAGCTCTACGGGGCCATCAATGGCAGTCCGGAGAAGGGGCGCACACGAAGAACCAACGGGGAAGAAGGGGAGAGGAGGCGACTGATGGCAACGGGGTCGGCGGGATTCAAGGGCTTAAATGCGCGAGTCCGCATGGAGGATCAACGACGAATTCATGGGATTGGATGGGGCGGAGTTAGTGGCAATGGCGGCCGATGGGCGCCAAGGCGTCGGACGAGGAAGAAGAGAAACAGAAGGGAGGAGGAAAATGGGGTGGGGCCAGTAGCCAGTGAGCGGAGGAAGGAAGCGGTAGCTGTGCACGCAGCAAGAGCTAGGCATGGAGGAGTGCACGATGAATAGTAGGAGGAATTTGACCTGTGAACAGTGCCAAGGATTTTTAAGGATTTTCGAATTTCAAAAAATACAACAAATCCAAAGGTTTTTTTTTATAAAATAGTAAATAAAGTCCAAAAATTCTAAAAAAATACAAAAAAAATTCCTTGAATTATTTGGAACTTAATAAAATTATTTTCAACTTTAATTTATCTTTTAATTTTGCAAATAAATTATTTAAAATTTTGGGAAATAGGAAAAAGCCTTTTTAAATTCGTGAAAATCCAAGAAAAAACTTAAAATAATAATTTTTGACTTTAAATACCAGCAAACCCAATTAAACCAAATTTTAATTGATTAAAGTTTGATTAATCCGTATTAAATTATTTTTGTTTTCTAAAATTTTAGTTGAAAATTTAGCAATAAAATCAAATGGTTATTTTATTTTCAAAATTTTCAAAAACCACGAAAATAGGGATGTTACAATAGTCTTAAAGCAAGCACTCTGATTTATTACTCTTGGAGCTTGATGGCACCTAGACGGCTTGGAGTGCTGATCACTTCAAGAAACTTGTGAAGTGACCCAGCGAGAGTTGTCATTGGTGTGGTGCTCACCGAATCGGAGCAGAGGAAGAGCAACTATAGTGATCGAGTGTGAGACGCAATTCGTGAAGCTAGCTTGATTTGTTCAAGCTTTCTCAACGTGGAATAGTGAAGACTGGCAAGTCTTTGATACCACGGGAAAAACTCCATTGTCTCCATTGTTGTTCTATTTTTTGTTTTTACTCTTCCGCATTTACAATTCTACTATTTTACTTGTGTATAATTGCCTAGCTAGAATTGTATCTTGTTTTGTATAGCTCTTAATTGAAATAAAAATTGTAATTAGGTGAAGAATTTTAAGAACCTCCTATTCACCCCTTCTAGTCGGTTATCCTTGATTCTACACATGGTCATAGCTTTTGCTCTTTTTCTTAGTCTACTGCTTCTTTAGTAAGTTTTTTTACTAACACGAGCAATCGGAGGCTAGAAAATATATGAGTAGAAAAGATAAACATAGACTTTACTGATGACAAAAGGTAAGTTTTAATATTTTTAACTCTAATATTACATCAATCAACTCTTTGGGACCACCAGACTGGTCACTGTACAATGGAGATCCGACCTCCATCTCCTCGGCAACCTTGTTTCTGAAGGGTATTACTCATTCGAAGATCTTGATTGCTTCTTCCTCTGACCAGTTGAAGTCCACTTCGAGAGATTGGAGGTTGATGGAGGGGTCGGAGGCTTTAAGCTTTGCCAAGGAAAAGCTAACTCTGTTAGCAACAACATTCTTCATAGTTTGCGCATGGTTCTTCCGAGTAGTTTCAAGCAGACTTTTGAGATCTTCAAGCTGTAGACCAAGATAATTTATCTTTTCCACCAGATCTCTTAAAGAGGGCAGACATAATCCTATTCCCATGTCGAACAACATTTGTTAAGAGCCTTGAACTTATCTTCAAGACTCTGCCCAAGTTCTGCATCCTTGTCATGCTCGAACTCAAGAGTTTTTTTTTCTAATTTTTGAATTCGCTCTACATGAGTGGATCAAGAGTTAAGAAAGAATAATTATGACACATAATACGCCTGATCATACGATCAGTCACCTTGAGCTTTCTTCTCAGAAGCCTCCATGGCTTCTTTATGCTCAAGAGAGGTTTTATTTAACCTGGTTGACCAGTCTTCGATCAACTAGTCTTTAGCCTGACACCTCTTTTCAAGCCTAGTTATCGTGGCTTCCATAGCCATGACCTTCTCCTCGAGTTTTCCAAATTCTGTCAAATATGATAAGGAAAAATGTTGAGGAATAGTGACGAACAAAATAATAAAAAAGGAAGAAGTTCTTACCTTTTAGTTTGGAGTTTTTCTTCTCTAAGACTGTTATTCGCTGGGTCAGTTCTCCTACCACATCCATGTTCTCCACCATATGCTACGAAAATAGCAAATTTCTTTAAAGTTTTTTTTAAAACTTTGAAGAAAGGACTATAAGGGTGGTCATAGGTGCTTACCTGGATCGCCATGTCCATATATTCGGAGTTGATGGTGCTAGGACCCATCTCCAGTTGACGGTCCGAGATTCTCCCTCAAGCCTCATCGAGCTTCTCGTCATTGAAGATTCGAGGGCAACTAGGGAAGTTACTAGGATGGAGAGACTTCTTCAATAACGAAGAAATCTTCTCTCCTTGAACGATCCCGGCAGGGGGTGGAACCTGCTGGGGTTCTTTTTCGACTCCAGTCTCCTTAGGTGGAATCGAAATCACCAAAGAGTCCTGGGCAACGGGAACCACGATTGGTGCTGCCACCAGCTCAGGGGTTGGCTCAACAATCATCACCTCAGGAGTTTTCTCCTAAGGGGCGCACTGGTCGGAAACAACTAGAGAACCAGAGGATCTATACAAACAGAAAAAGTAGAAGAAGATTTTAAGATACAAAAAGTACTAAAGGTATACCTGGTGTGCTTTGTCTTAATTTTGAAATACCCTAGAGCCAAGTCCAGAGCACTTGCCTTTCTCTTTTCAATCGATTTCACCAGTTGTAAATCGGTAGGGCCGGTTAGACTCTTCATATCCTCCAACTGTAAGTCGGAAGAAATCTCCTCAACCACAGGGTTGAAGATAATCTTCCCAACTATTTGGTTGGAGATTGTGGCTTCGTCGACCTCTGGGACGGATACTTCAGTAGCAACCGCCTGGTCGGTCACGACCACTCTAGAATCCGCAACCACGACAACTTTGGTCGACAGAATTTTCTTCTTTCCCTCCTAACTAAAAAACCACACAAAGTTAATCTGGCGATGAATTTCTCATCTAAGATGTATGTTTCTTCTCGGTGCTCCTTTTTTACCTCTAAGGGACCACCATCCTGAGTGGTCGTTGGGGCAGGAGCGGTTGGAGAATCAATTGGCTCACAACTTTGGGTGTCCTCATTGATCTTCAATCCGACCGACTGCAAGTCCAAGGGGTATTATAGCAACTGATTAGAAAATACATGAATGATGAAGAAAATATTGTTATTTTTACCTTAAGCCTCTCTATTATCAGTTCTGTAGAGACAATAGCCAAAATCCTAGGGGTAGTTAGCCTTGTCTCCAGGCTCCCTGGTGCAGATCATTTTGATCCGCTCCCTGACTTTATCAAGGGAAAGGGCTGCAAAAAAAGATACTTAAAGGTTATAAAATAATAAACTAAAACAAACAAAACCGGTCGAAAGTTTTTACAACTTACATTCTTTGGAATCCTTGGTCGTATCATCCCGACCGATCTACTAGAGCATGGAATATGCTCGCAACTTCAGAGGGCTAATCCGGCGTAGGGAGAAATCTCTCACCACCTACCAGGAAGATAGTCTCATGATGTTAAGGTCTTGGATCGCCTTGATCCATCTCCCCAGCTTTCCCTCCTTTGCGGAGGATCGCCACCTTAGGTTCTCGATCGCCACTTTGCCGACGAAGCAAAGGCTGTCTTCTTTGGTGACCGTCCTGTAGAACCAATTCTTCTTCCATGATGACCAGGAAGATTTGCAGTACATGCAGATGTACACCTTAGCCCTTCTGTCATGAAGGCAAAGAGGGCACTCTCCAGGGGACGCCTTCGACTTCCCCGACTTCACCATTTTGTAGAAGTACTTGAAGACCTTCCGGTTGGGTGGAATCCCTAGGTACGCTTCATAGAGGTATATGAAGATGCTGAGGTTGGCGATGGAGTTGGGGGCTAAGTTCACTAGCTCCACTCCATAGTATTCGAGAACTCTGGAGAGGAACAGATGGGCTGGTAGCATAAATCTGCATTCGATATATGCGATACAAATTGGGATTTCTCCCTCCTCGCTGCTCGAAGAATGTTCTCCAACCGCTTATCTCCAAGAGATCGAAGACCGGTTAGGGAGGATTTGTTCTTCTCTAAACTCTTGAGCTTCCTCTCGCTCAAATTAGAAACAACCCAGTTGGTGATGGAATACGACATTGTTGGATTTTTGGGCGAGAAAATGAAAGGACGTCGAAGGGAAGTTCTCGGCAAAAAGACAAGGTAAAGGAAAATTGAGAGCGTAAAAACCATAAGTCGGCGTACTCATGGGATTTTATAGCCACAATTCCTAAACTACAATTGGAAATTGCCCAAAGTCCAACGAACACAAACCTCTTCGGTTTTCCAGACAACTTCTCAACTTTAAAGTGAATATTGACCAACTTGTTAACTTCACCATTATTCCCGATAAAAATCTTCATCAGAAAGGGTTCACATTACAAATTCATTTAAAGTTCGGAGGCTAACTAATGAGGATTAAATTCTGAAATATTACTTTATTTAATTAAAGACCGCATGTCCTTTGTGGTCATAACCCCTAAGGCTAACGACCCCCGTGGTTGTGAGGATTCCACTGATTACATTGTGGGTATCCTAGTCGGACAAAGTCCTGTACCTTATACCCGATCAGGTGATTGCTCATAGAATAAATAAAGTGGCGCTTGGATCTGATTTCAAGTATATTCCTTACCGTTTGATACTTCATAGTCCTAAGTTACTGACAATAACTAATATATGGTTTTATCTCTCAGTGACATCAACTGCTGGTCAGTTGGGTTTTCACCAACCACCACCGTCTAAACGACCAGACGCAACACTTCCAAAGGTTGTCTCTTTTAGGAGTGACTGCCACCTCTTTAGCGGTTATTTAAAGGTAGATGATGGATAGCGAGAGGAGAATCCAGAACAATCCAATCCAATTGAACATCAACAACAAGTTTGGGCAATCAAATACCCAACACTCTGAAGATAAGTAGAGCAATAGCAATACTCTCAGTGTAATTAGGGCTAGTCCACTGCCTAGTTGATGGCACCCCCTTGTAATAGTCAGTTCCTTGTAATAAAGAGCAGCCTCATTCTCTCTAAATAACTCTTTGCCATTTTCTCTTTTTATTTCATAAAATCGGCGACTCGATCGTCGACAAACAATGTAATAACGTAGTAAGGACTTCCAAATCATTACCCTTCGAAATTAGACAACGAAGGAGATTGGATCACGAAAACCTAAATTCCTCGTCTCCTTCTTGACCCTTGCTTTTCCTCTCCTTCTCCTTCCTTGATTCCCCTCCTCCTCCTACTCCGCAGCAGCACGGCTGTTGGCACAGCAGCAAAGAGGTGGCGTGGTAGCAGTGGTAGAAGTGCGGCAGTAGCTAGAAGGGCGATGGCTGCAGGGGTGCAGCTAGGGGGTTGGGAGGTGATGTGGCTAGGGATGCAGCACCCTCTCCCCCCTTATATACGAGATTTTTTTAAAATAATATTATTTTAAAAGAAAATTACAAAAATAAATAGCCGGCCCAAAAATAACAAAAATGGGTTCCTGTCGCCGGTTGAACTGGAGGCAGGCTGCTGTCGCTAGTTCAACTTGCGATAGGTATCCTGTCCCCCCTGTCGCTGGGGTAACTACCTGTCGCCAGTTGAAGTAGTAATAGAATATTGAATAGTGCTCCTCTCGCCGGTTGAACTGGCGACAACAATCCAGCTATAAAAACCCCAAAAATTCACTCCAAAACTCATTTTAAATCAAGAAAAAAAAACAGAAAGACCTTAGAGGGAGAGAAGAAAAGGTAGCGAAGCTCTGCCAGTTCATCACGGAGGTGAGATAGGCATAGCATAGGATCTGATCGGCCATCTTGCAGGTACATTTTTTTGAAACTTTCTACATCATGTCAAAACATTGTCAGTTAGCAAACGAAAACAGTGACATAGAATTTAGTAGATTAGATAAATGTAGTACATCATTTGAGCTGTGTACGAGGTAGATAGAGTGTAATCTAAATAATACCAGTTTTATTTAGCACCCCATTTGTGCACAGTAATTATATTGTTAATACCAAAAATTAATTTTTAACTAGGAAAATAGCATGAAACGTTTTAAAATTGTAAAGAAAATCCGGATTAGCTAATTAGGGTAGGTGGAGCATAATCTAAATAATTCCAGTTTTATTTTGCTCCCATTTGTATGCGGCAATTATATTGTTAATACTGGGAATTAATTTTTAACTAGGAAAATATCATGACACGTTTTAAAATTGTAAAGAAAATCCAGAGTAGCTAATTAGGGTAGGTAGAGCCTAATCGAAATAATCCCATATTTATTTAGCTCCATAGGGTAAATAGAGCGTAATCCCAGCTTTATGACTTGTCGCATAAATTTGGTTTCTTTTTGTGGTTGGTAATTATTTTGCTAATGTCGCTTCCTATTACCTTATTGCATAATTCATAGTCTTTACAATGTATGCACTGAATTTTTAGGTATGGCTGACCGAGGCCATGCTACCGAGTGGCCATACGAGTTGCTTGACCTAGTGATTGACCTACATCACCGTAGCTGCCTCAGTACCATCCTCCCACAGAAGGGTGAGGCGCCGATTGAGCTTGGCGCGTTGCAGCTGCGCAAGCCCATCAGGGTATGGAGGTTGCACCCAAGATGGGTGTCGAGGTACGTGCTGTTGCGATCTTCGTGTACTCATTTGTGGCCTATCTACTACGTGTGGACTAACGTTCGTTCGTAACCGTACCCGATGTAGGTTGAGGGCGGTAGGCCTCCTTCCGCTAGCACGGATGGTGGAGGCGATGTGGGAGGACAACCGGGACTGTGGTCCTGGTTGTACGTCTATGTGTTTTCCATATGACCAGGCCCTACTGATGGCGTTGGTCGACCGGTGGAGGCCAGAGACGCACATGTTTCACCTTTTGTGCGGGGAGATAGCGCCGACATCAGGGGCGTGAGTGCTGCACGAGTTGCCTCGCATAGGCTTCCCTATGGATGCGTACGAGATATCGCCCACGTGACGCACGGAGTTCCTGGCGAGGTTCCAGGATGTGCTACCGCCGGGCAGCGTTTATCATGAGTTCAATAGCCCGCACGGGCTGACGCTGAGGTGGATCTGCCAGTTCTGCGTAAGTCTTTGTAACTATTGTCCTCTCGCATCAATTCATTTGTGAACCTTGTTGACGTGTATATGTCTTCTTGCAGCCCTAGCGTATGGCGGAAAACGCACCCGACGAGACAGTGAGGAGGCATTTCGAGGCCTACTTGCTGTGGCTGTTCGGGTGGGTCATGTTCCTGGTGTTCGACGGTGACAGTGTCGACAAGCACTACATCCAATACATATGTGAGCTTACAGACTGGCCGGTGGAGGAGATCCAACCCTCGCTGGGGTCGGCCGTCTTGTCGCGATGCATCGTGCCTCGTGCGACGCGTGCTTGCTGTGCCTAGGATAGCTCAATCCTCTCTGGATGCCTGCTACTTCTGCAATTGTGGTCCTTCAAGCGCTTCCAGATCAAACGTCCACAACTAGACTTGGGAGCGTACACGGTCAGCCTGTACGCTGAGGATGATGATGTGGACTGGCCGACCATGGGCACGATGTGGTGCCGCTAACGGGTTAATTTCGTAAACATTTATTATTTTCTCGTAATGTAATCATAATTTCATGTGCTAAGTTTTTCTTTGGTCTATTCCACAGGTGACCTACACACAGATCACCACGCAGGGGTCATACCTGGGCTACATCGCAATATTTGATCAGCTGACGGATGACCGCATCATCTGGAGACTGTACACTCAGGGGAGGGTGTTCGTATGTGCGTCTAGAGGACTGTCCAGTCTGTGCATGCGAGACTATGTGTACTGGTACATGCTGAGGGTCTTGGTGCATGAGGTCTTCGTGGAGGAGTACCAGGTGGCGCGGGTCATGCGCCCGCTTTGTTCTGATGACAGAGGTCCCACTGGCGCAATGTTCTTTGCACCCCATGTCCATGGGTAAGTTCGCGCTTTAATTCTTTAGCACAATCTGTGTTACATACATACCAAATAATTATCTTGTCGTTCACAGGTACACTAGGAAGGGAGTACGTGGTTCTATCACCTGGGTGGAGAAGACGTTCCCTTGGGTTCAGGGCTGGCTCAGCGCCTACGCCGACGTCGTCTTGGAGGATGCTCACTACGACCACGGAGAGTACGAGCCACGGAGAGTACGAGGAGTACATGGAGTGGTACGCTAGTCGGATGAGGTTTTCACTGCGTCCGGGTCATGGTCGACCCACCACAACATGAGGCTACGATGTCCAACACGTACCCCACATAGCCAGACTCTGCATTCCACCGCGTGGTATGTATTCAACGGTCGGTACTTTATATTTAATTCGCTAGATTTAGGTTTCCAACTTGTTGATTACGTGTGCAGGTGGATCTACACCGGAATGTCCTCGATTTGATAGTGTCCACACAGCAGGTGTCGCTGGGGGGGGGGCACATCAGAGGGATCTTACAGCGCATCGCGGAGAAGGATAGGCGAGGGATCCAAACCGTGACTTATCGCACGCCGAGGTACCCGGTGGACCCACCAGTGCGTGGACGATGGGTCGGCCATGGTGGTTCATGGCCACGGGCTCCTCCCTCGGACATGGTGGGCGGGTCCTCGTGGCACCGTGGTGGGAGCTCCTCGGGACAGTTTGTAGGTGAGAATGACACATTCACTCCCGCTTCTTTATTTCAAACTCCACTAGTTACTAACAACAATCTTCTCTTGTAGGTCCTCAGTTTCACCAATACACGGGGTAGGAGTACGCGAAGTCGTCCACGGCTACCTTTGTGCCCCCAGGTATGACTACCTTGCTTTGATTTTGTAATATCCTATTTCATGGGTTTCCTATGATTGCATGGGTAATGTAATGTTTGACAGGTCGTACACCGCATTGGGACGAGTCAGACTTGTTCTGCGACGAGATATTTGGCGAGGACATCTACTTCCCCTAGGACCAGGCCTCCGCGTGGGCTTCTTAGTCGCCAGTGTGTCGGGCTGACCCTACCGACGCAGGACCTCGACCTCACAACACACCTCTGGCTCCTCGCGTCGGTCGGGTACGTGGGCTGCCTGATCCTTCGACATACCCGCACCAGCGTCGGGCGTGGCCAGGGGCGACACGCAGGGTACGCCCCAAGAGGGGCCTCCAGTAGATGTTTGTTCAGTCATGTTATATAAATATTAATTTTTGTACAACTATAGTAATGCTAGTTCATCCCCTTTTTGTTCAGCTCCAATGCAGGAGTGGGCTTGGCATATGCCTGGGCTAGAAGGACTAAATCTCACCCTCCCTCCCTTGCCACGTGTAGATATTACTGTCATAACTTTGTTCCCTTCAGCTGCACTAACTCCCAATATGTAGGCTATGTTGCTCAGGGGGCAAGGCAACTCAATCTTAGATTATACACATCAAAATCCACTTGGAATGTGTGAAACAACCACCGCATCAAAGCTCCCCATGTACGCTCCTCTGCTCTTGGCAGGGGCATGGTCGCTAATTAGAAATAATGCAGATAAATCCCCTCGGGACCCCCCGGAATAGTCCCCGGACCGTAGTAAATTTGGAAATTGGTGACGTCCAACATAATTGACGTACTGCACCATGAAGAATATTTCCACGATTAACCACATATCTAAAACAAGACTACCAACTAAAAATAATTATGTACAACGTACTGCACTACGCAACCATACATCCAAAACTATGTAATTCATTTGGTTCAATAAATTACCTCACAGGTGGGCAACTTGACGGGCAGCGCTTCGCTAGCTCCCCTCCCCCACCACTACTCCTCTCCTTTCCCTCGTTCTCTTTTTGTCTGAATATAAATGAGTCATATGCCGAATTTTAGAGTTTCATGAAGCTTTTATAGGAGAAAGAGTCTCTGTCGCCAGCTCAATCGCGATGAGAGTAATAGGTTCTGTCCACGGCTGAATCGGCGACAGAACCCATTTTTGTTATTTTTGGATCGGCTATTTATTTTACAATTTTTTAAAATAATATTTTTTAAAAAATTCTTATATCTGACGACCTCGACCCCATGACGAGTCCACCTTCGACTCGGCTTGGGCTCTGGCCGGTCCACTCGCCTCCTCTCTATCATTCTTTTCTTCTTTACTTTTTCCAACGTTTTAATTAAAATGTAATAAACCGGTTGAACTGGCGACAGGAATCCATTTTTGTTATTTTTTGGATCGGCTATTTATTTTTACAAATTTTTTAAAATAATATTATTTAAAAAATTCTTATATCTGACGACCTATGACCCCATGACGAGTCCACCTTCGACTCGGCTTGGGCTCTGCCGATCCACTCGCCTCCTCTCTATCATTCTTTTCTTCTTTATTTTTTTCCTACGTTTTAATTAAAATGTAATAAGCGGTTGAATCTGGCGATGCGAATCCATTTTGTTATTTTTTGGATCGGCTATTTATTTTTACAATTTTTTTTAAATAATATTATTTAAAAAAATTCTTATATACGACAGCCTATGACCCCATGACGAGTCCACCTTCGACTCGGCTTGGGCTCTGGCCGGTCCAGTCGCCTCCTCTCTATCATTCTTTTCTTCTTTATTTTTTTTTCCTACGTTTTAATTAAAATGGATATAACATCAAGTAGTAGCAGTACCAGGAAGCAACTGGACCAGAAAGGAATGTTCGACATCCTTTAGGTCGTTGTACCCGTACCGTGTAGCCATCAATTCGGAAGCCAACTTTTCAATCGGATGGTCACGAGTCATGACTAAACCCTTCGGTCTCCACTCCACGTATATTATCTTCCATAATATGTACAGTGGAGATGATCATTTCGTTTCTCCACCTTTAATTAATTCCATGGCCAAATATTCAAAATCCATACTTTTGAAAGACTGGTACAAACCTAACAATGCATACTAATATGCACGCACCCACGTTAGCCAAGTCTCTCGATGGTGTTTTTTTTTCTTCTTCAAACGGCATGTTGCATGAAGTTCGTCGGTACACACATTTCTACTACTTAAAAATTAGAGTTACTACTCGTCCGTCCTCCTCACCGACTTCAATTGGTTCGCTCATCTCCGCCCACCACCTCCACCTCCACCTCCGACCGTCTCCGGGAGCGTTGCGCCGCCGCGGCCCCTAGTGCGTCGGACGAGTTTCAGACGTTAAAGCGTACGTTGTGTGTGTAATAATTCTCCAAAGCTAAAGTGAACGAAACAGTATCAATTTCCATGCGTCGTTCCAAGTTGCATGTACGTCGGATCAATCGAGATGGTCATGCATGTATGAAGCACATTCCGCCGGCTGGTTGGTAGGACGCTGGTGGTTTAGCGGATTCGACACGACGACACGTTGATATGTGGATTTCCGCCTCTTGATCGACTTTGCTGGTCGACCGCGTGTTTATGATCATAAAGAAAAACTATGTACCATTAGGACGTGGGATAGTAGTAGTAGTAGTAGTACTGTTTAGTATTTTTCAGCTGTCGATTCAATTCAATCAAACATTGACGCACTGTGTGAGTGTGATCGATGCTGACAGATCAAACTTCAAAGTAGAGTTTCTCTGCACTAGGCAACGGATAATGACACTTTTCCATCTTCCTGGAAAGCGGGGGTTGCACGGGCTCTAGAATATATATAAAAATTTGTATGAAAGTCCATAGTTTCTAGTATATTTTGTAAATATCTTCGTATTCGCACTAAAAACGAGTATATCTAAAAAATTATACATACCACCTCTAAAAAATTGTAAATACCATCTAACTGCTCTTATATACTCGTATACTATACATGCATACTCTAGTTTGCACAAGATACTCTATGTTGTGAGATACGAAATGAGAGTAACTACTCCTGTGAGTATCATCATACGATTTAAGTAGTATATGAGAAGCGAGAGACGACTCTGTGAGTACTATATCATTTTCCTATATATATATATATATATATATATATATATATATATATATATATATATATATACACACACAAACACACCATTTAAATCGTATGATAATACTTTTTTATTTATTTGATCATACTCCAACGATGATTATATCATACTCAGAAGTGAGTTTCATAAATAAATAAATAAAAATCATCAAAGTCCACTTGGAACTGGAACGTGTACATTTATACACTTGGAAAACCATGCGTTACGTAGCTCCCTCGGTTTTCATGTGCTTGTTCGGTGGTGGGTTTTGTGTTGTCATGTACGTGTGCGGTCTTGTGTTGGTGGGTACGTCGTGATGCGACTCGAATCGTGTCGTGCTAGCTTCTAGTGCTGTTAACGCTGATCTCGACCGACAGAATGACAGAAAAAACCACTGATCCATCGTATGCATGTACCGATGAATTCCACCGGCCGATTTCTCGGACCACTGGCTAGCTGCCAAACACAACTGCGGGTGGAAGTCCAATTAATGCATTCGTGAACACATGTAGTTGAATGGTAGCAATGGCGACTAGCGATCGAGTCCAGCTAGTACATGTATGCATATGCATAAGGTAATCATATACACATATTAGGACAGCTGCAACCAAGAATCGTCTGTGATAGTGGTATCACAGACAGTTCTTGGTTGCAATCGTCTGTGATACAGTTCTTGATTGTAACCGTCTGTGATATATGTATCACAGACGGTTGCAACCAAGAACTGTCTGTGATAGCGGTATATCATGGACGGTTCTTCGTAGAAACCGTCTGTGATATTTCTCTGTACCTAACTAATTGAAAGTGATCATTTAACTGAAAATCAATTGCAAAAGAATATTTCAAGTATTATCAGTAGAGTTACGAATTGAATTACAACTACTCAAAGTGAATTACAATATTGAATCAATTGTTCGAAGGGCGTTTATCGATGTCGACGGCGTGAAACTCTCCGTTAGGGTTAACGATGTCCACCTTGATGAAGCTGGAGAGCGCCCCTCGAACGTACGTGACCTCGTTCATGTCGAGTGCATTTAACTCTATATTCAAGACCTGTCGACAGCAGGAGTAAAGTAGTAAGCATATATATTTAAATTTATAATTAGAAAATAATTATTGCGAGATTGACAAACCTGGGGATCGTGACTCCTAGGACCAATCAATAGCCACATATTATGGTATACGTAGAATGCACATAGGTGATTTCGTTTTTGCTGGCGGCACTGCAAAAATAGAATTACATAGTTGAATATATATGACTGTGAAAGATTATGATTGTTGGTTTGGTCCTGGTTTTTTTGGTCGCACTGCCCAACATATACCACATGTATATGAAAGAAATCAACATATAGCTGAAATATTAGATGATTTTGAGTGCTCTCATAATGCGAGTTGCAAAAGTGTAACACCCCCGTTTTCGAATGGTGAATAGTGTCTACTTTTCATCTTCTGTATTTGATTCGCAGTTCAATCAGCGGTATTTTTGAAAAGTTTGTGAGTTGCTTTCAAGCTCGAGTTTGTGTTTCAAATGTTTTGGCACTTTCAAAATTTCAAATTCAAGCTGTAGCTCCTCTTTTCGGTTTTGGGGCCTTAACCCAATCTAGCAATCTCTCTCCCTCTTCTGGGCTCAGCCCGCTCCCAGCTCAGCCGCCAACCCCATTTCCCCCAGCGCTGCCCATGTGCTCCGGCCCGCTCTGCTTTCCCTCTGGCTTCGGCCCGATCTCCTTCCTCCTTCCCCAGAGCTGGCTCGGCCCAACCTCTCTCCCACCCAAGCCATCTTCTCTCCCTCTCTCTCCCAGCGCCGCCCCTCAATCTCTCTCCCCGTGCGGCGTCAACGCCAACTCCCGTCGCCTCCATCTGTCGCCATCAACTCCGCCCAACCCCCGTCACCCTCCTCCGGCTGTCCCAGCACCACCAGCCCCTGCGGCGGCCATCCCGCGCCCATGCCACTGCTCCACCTGCTCCAACGTGCGTACAGAGGCCATACCGAGCTCCTCGAGACTCGACGTTGCCCGGCCTCTCTCCTTTCGGCCCTCCCCTTTTCGGTCACCTACAAGAACCCCAAGCACCCCTTCTACCTCCCCGCTCCATCCCCTTGCTCCTAGGTAAGCGCCAGTGCTTTTGCCGAGCTCCCCCCCTTTCAGCCGAGCCGCTCCACCACCGATCCCCCTCCTCCGGCAAGCTCCCGGCGCCGCCACCCCGTCACCGTGCGCCACCACCACCCAGGAGTGCTCCCCTCCAACCCCGAAGCCTCCGGACCACCGTAGCTCCGGATCGACTTCATCTTGCCCACTCCCGACCGCCTCTCTCTCCACCGCCGATCTCCCCCACCCGACCAGCTTTCGCCGCCATTGTTGGTCAGGTGAGCTACGGAGGACCTCGCCAACGCTGTGCTCCCCCACTTCTCCGAAGCGCAGCGCCTGGTCATCATCTCCCGCACCGGCCGAGCTCTCGCCGCCGCCTCCTTCGGCCGCGCCGCCGCTCCGGCCAAACTCCGGCGCCGTCTCCACCACCGCCGGGACCGCCTCACCGAGGGGAACCCATTTTGGGTAACCCCCGGCGCCGCCGCTCCTTCCTCCGCCGGCCACAAGCCGCGCGCCCGCTTCCCCTGCCCGTCCGTTGTCGGACGAGGCGAATCAGAAGTTTGTTATTGCCGCGACATCGTTCCTCTTAATCGCTAATCTCGGTTTATTTAGCCCTAAGTGTCATTTTGTATCGCTGACGTGTGGACCCGGCCGCACAGTAATGGCAAGGGTTAACACTAGTTTTTGCTTTCTTTGACTGACATGTGGGCCCGAGTAACTATTCTGTGAACCGGTGAACCGTGGACCGACGCTATACGTGTTGGCCTTCGGCCCACGTAACAGTGCGCGTGGACCAACCCTATGCGCTGACGACACGTGTCGGCACCACGATTAACTGCAATTTCTGTTTTTCCATTCAATTGAAAATTCTGTTGAAAGCTTCAAAAATTCATAACTTCCTCATTTTAGCTCCAAAAATTATGAATCTTTTTCCTAAAATTTTCTAAAATCAAGACCTTACTAATGGTACTAGTCTTGCTTAATTTGGAGTTCATTTGCTTGGTGATTTGTATTTATTTGCTCTCTTTTGCTATTGTGTCTTTTCCGGTACGTGCGTCCGAGTAGGGTTCGAAGAAGCGGAAGGCCCCCACCTCGGACCAGCTCAAGAAGACCTAGATCCCTCTACCTATAACCAAGGCGAGTCAACACTTTGATCATATTGATCCTACATTTTATGCAAATTATATTCTTTTAAAGTATCAAAATGCATGCTTTAATTTCTATGCAAATGTATGTCAAACACTCTAAGGTAGTTAAATGCCTACTTGTTAATTAATAAATTATTATTCCATTTCCTTGAAAATTGAACTCCCAATATCCTTGTCACCCTAGTAAATATCTGGTAACCTACTAGTTATAGGTCGTACTTAAATGCCATGCTAGACTTGTTTAAGTACGAGGGTATTACCTACCCCAAGTCATCATCCTTTAATCATAACAATTGTTTTGGGCAGTCGTTGGGGAGAATGACTGAATTGGTTGGATAATTTGTTTTATACCCCTCCAAAACTCTAAAATTTGCTAAATACCCATCTGGGGGGACGGTAAGCTGGAGGGTAAATGGTTGGGTGCTAATGTAGCCCAGGATATTTTTGTGGATGGTATGTGGTAAGAACTGCCCAGATGATCTTAATGACTTAATCATGTGATGACCTCCTATTGTAAAACAGTACAACCACAAGTCTATAATGGTGTCGACCTGGCTGACTAATTTGTATCCACCATTGTGAGTTGCACCACTGGAGTGACCCACGAATCGTGTC
The DNA here is from genome assembly GCA_036346395.1 of Hsuehochloa calcarea. NCBI lineage: Eukaryota > Viridiplantae > Streptophyta > Magnoliopsida > Poales > Poaceae > Hsuehochloa > Hsuehochloa calcarea. The sequence continues at coordinate 8,075,109 of CM070615.1, read as the reverse complement.
GCTGGCTTAAGCCGTCGTGGACACGGGTCGTGAGTGGCTAAACCGCCGTGTGGCGCAATGGGGGGTTTGGGGGCATGGTTGACGCGGAGGGAGAGCGTAACCACTCTCAGATGAAACCTTAGCGGGTGCAATGAATAATGAGGGATGCCTTGTAAAGGCCTTGTGATAATCTCCCCTTGATTCACATGTCTACGGAAACGTGTGTACATATCAAGCTGATTATCTCTTGTGGGTAAAGATGTACAGTCTCTACAGAGAATAAAAGCTGTTCGAACAGCCGTGCCCACGGTCAAGGACGGGCAAAGGAACTTACAAGATATAGTTCTATTTCAAAAACTTTTGTGGGTGGGATGAAAAATGTGCGGGGCTCACCTAGCCTTGGATTGGACTTTCCCTGGGTATTCTCACCCGGTGCTGGTAATAGGTAGGTATGACCACCACAAGAAAAAGAAGCATGAGACAGAGTTTCCGATGGAGGGAATCTCTGCTGTTATTACTTATTGCATAATTAATCTCTTTAAAAATGCAAATTTGGTTAAAATGCTAAAAGATAGGACTTTCTAATATTCACATTTATAAATGTTGCTTTACGCAAATAAAAGAACCCGAGCCTTCCTTGTTAAACTGTGCATGAATATTATTGCATCTGTTGTGTTGGCTCGCGAGCACGGTAGTTGTGCTCACCCTCGCTCTCCCCAAAACCCTTCAGATGATCTGGACCAAGGAGACTATGCATATTATGAGGATCCAGAAGCCGATGGACAAGGATGCGATGAAGAGTAGTATAAGTTCTGTAGTTTAGATCTCGCCCCAGTCTAGTAGACTTGTTGGTACTTGTGTATAACTAATATTATCTAGGCTCTCGGATAATATTAGTCATACACAAAACACCCCGGTCGCTGCCTGTGGAGAGATGTGCCCCATCCCCTTTTGCTTCCGCTGTAGCCACGATCTTTTGTGATATAACATATTTGGCCCGACGGCCCTTCTGTAAAAACTTGACCCGGCACGGTCTATGTTACCTTGACTGTCTGAAATATATGTGTTGGCCTTATTTCACACTTGTATGAGATGATACAGCAATGTACCTGTGAGTGCTACCTACTGATCCAGGGAGTAGTACATGGTTTCACAGAGGATTCGGGTTTACGAAAACCGGGTCCGACAAAAAGAATCAATGTTTCCCATCTCAGTCCTTTAGTCTATACTCTTCACAAATTGGATAAGAAAACTATAATTTAGATTTTGAGCTCTAATCAATGCTTAGCTAGACTGACAGAACAATCACATGCAATACACTGAAACAAAATATGACAAGAATATTGTATAGCAGCAATCAAACTATTAAAATATGACAAGAATCACTGAATTCATTACTTCAAATAAAAAGTCAACAAACCTTGAATGATTACTTTGATAGTAGTAAGCAAACTATTAGAGCTCAAAACTAAACTATTAATCCTACCAATTTCAGTATTAGACAATCTAAATCATAGAGCAAAATTAAGCCCACATAATGTACTGTTGCCAAGCACAACCAAACCATCACCACCAGAACCCACAAGCACAACCAAACCATCACCACCGGAACCCGTGGCAGCATCATGCCAACAACATGATAAAATAGCCTTAAATTCATTTTGTTTTATTTACCTATTAAGTTTTGCGTCTTAAATTCAATTTCAAAATCTCACATTAACATTAAACTAATGAAATAACCTTGCTTCATACACTCACTAGTAAGTATATCATACTTAAAAAACGAATCTGCTGCTTCACAAACAACTAAGTATGTTACTTTCTGGGACCCCTGCAGCTCCGGTCGCAGCCGCTAGCTAGCCGGCCGGCCGGTAGAAGCATACACCGAACATGGTTTGGCTGGCTGGCTGCTAGATAGGCTAGGTCATGATGAGCCCAGGTTGACCTCCTATTAAGTAATCTTAACAACTTAATTGGACCCCTGAGTATTAATTTTTGCAGTTACCTTTGTCAACTCGATCGACCGGGTCCTAGCTAGTGACCGATCGAGCGATCGATTCATAAACCACTGGCTAGCTGCCAAACACAAGTGCGGGTGGAAGTCCAATTAATGCATTCGTGAACACATGCAGTTGAATGGTAGCAATGGCGACGAGCCATCGAGTCCAGCTAGTACATGCGTGCATATGCATAAGGTAATCATATACACATATTGAGGACTCGTCTACATGTTTCCTTTCCTATTAAGGACTCGTTTGAATTGTGGGAATTAAAGATTTCATAGGGAACAAACGGTGAACATGCGGTGAACAAACATGAAGGTGACGGAGTGGAGGTGGCGTGAAGTGGCGAAGGCTTAGGATCGGTCGAAAAGGGCGGTGCGGTCACGGCGTTCACTAGCGCGAGCAGGTTCGGTTAGACGGTTAGCGTTTTAGTTGATTCGGCCAAGTCAAGCGGCGTTTGGTTGGGTACTGTGTGAGCGGTTCAAGTCCGAGGAACAATGATTTATTTGACTGATTTGAAAATTAAACCTTCTAGTTTGACTGAGGTTCAAAATTTGGTTAAAAAAAATTCTAAAAATCTGAAATAAATCAGAGAGGTTCCTGGGATGACCTAGTACCTAAACAAAATTTGAAAACCCAATGTTCATGTTCTATTTGGTATAATTTAAATTAAAACTAGCTTAGGTTATTAAACATGTTTGAATTTTCTTTGGTTTGAATGCAGGTCCAAAAATTTGGCAAAAAATTAGATTAATTCATGATAATTAATATAATATTTGAATAAATTATTTTCAGAAGATGTTCATATGTTTTTATTACAGATTTCAATTGGGAGTTCAATTTGGAGTCTATGTTTAACTATTATTTGAGATTTTTCGAGTGCAACACTTTATGCAAATGTTCCAAAACATGATGCATGCTGATGATATGCATAATAATTCCATTTAATAGATTGAGGATGTGACATTAGTGTTGTCACACAGAAGATGCACACTATCAAATGCTAATACATAGTCCTTAAGACTATAGATCATTCATACAATTTGGCTACAACAGCTAGCAGATTTGTTATGTTTAGTTTGTCATACGAATGAAGAACAACTCTAGAAACCAAAGGCGTTCCATTTCGGTAGGCAATAAAATAATTCGCTCACTGTCCTCCTACTTGTCTTCATTAATTCACACATTCAGGATGCATACAAAGATTTAATCAGTCGTGGTCGTGTGATCAGCTAGCAATCTATTCCTCGACGGTGTTGAGCAGCAACGTACCTGCGTGCCTACGTAGTCAAGAGAGTTCGAGCGGTCAAAAATTATCTAGAACAAGCAGTTACAAGAATTTGTATCTTTCTTCTTGAGTACGTAGTTCAAGTAATACTATTCCCGTAACGAGAAAAGTACGGGAACTGGAAAAGAAAAGCGGATGCTTATTCCTCGACGGTATTGACCAGCGGCGTGCGTACGTACGTAGAACAACCACGCATATCGTATTTTCAAGTACGTTCGAAATAAGTTTAAATATGTAAAATTCAAAGTCTGACGACGCACGATGGATCCGGTCTGAAAACAGGCGCGCATATGCACAATGATTTCTACTGCTTTTTGCGTTTTCAACTTTGACCTTTAGTTTGTATTTTTCTTGGTTTGCTTGTAAAAATTTCTGGAATGATGTGTACGTTATCCGAGTTAAATTTATATATGAATGAAATGTAACATCCCAAAATTATGTAATTAATTTCTAAACCATCATTTCTTCATTTTTCATCTAGAACAAGCAGTTACAAGAATTTGTATCTTTCTTCTTGAGTAGTTCTAATTTTCATGCGTGTATTTTGAGAGCACAAGTAATACCGAGAAAAGTACGAGAACTGCAAAAAAAAGGGAATCCTTAAATTATGATGCACATATATAGAAGACGGTGCTTATTCCTCGACGGTATTGAAAGTCTAACGACGCACGATATAGAACCACCACGCATATCGTATTTTCAAGCTCGAAATAAGTTTCAAAGTCTAACGACGCACGATGGATCCGGTCTGAAACATGCGAGCATATGCACAATGATTTCTACTGCTTTCCGTTTTCAATTTTGACCTTTAGTATGTATTTATCTTGGTTTCCTTGTAAAAATTTCTGGAATGATGTGTACGTTATCCGAGTTGAATTTCTTTATGAATGAAATGTAACATCCCAAAATTATGTAATTAATTTCTAAATCACATTTCTTAATTTTTCTTAATTTTTTTTAAAAAATACTGCATTAAAAGAAAAGAGTTTTCTTAATTTCCAGCAGGGAAAACAAATTTCTATATTTAATTAAAACCTGATCAGAACCTACAAATAATTAATTTAGTTGAGTTCCTATTGATCTAAAGAGCTTCCCCCAAATATTTTCATAATTTTCGTCCCTACGTGCCATCCCCATCCTAATCCGCTTTCTTCCCTCTCCTTTTCCTCTTCCCCCGTTCATTTGTGTATTTCTGCAACAATATGTTTCCTCGCTCGTCATTCCTCCCGCTCCCACTGATTAGTGGGATCGGACCCCACTAGTCAGCACTCTTCTTCTACCTCCAGCTTGAGCAGAGCGATAGAGTGGTGATGCACCCACCGCGGAGAGCCACCTCATCGCCCGTTCTGTGCACCCTGTCGCCGCTCGGTGGACCCAGTTGTCGCCACCTCTGCTCACCACCGCCCAGAACCGCCAATCCATGCGCGGGTAAGCGCCACGCCACTTAACCACCGTTTGCCCTTATAAAGCTGCTCCTGTCTAGACCGAGTCAGCTGTCTACGTGAGCTCTTGCCGGCTCTGCTCGTCTCGTCTTGTCGCCAAGGTCCTCTTTACTCCCTTTTCACCAACGAACAAGACAGGAGGAGAAAGCGTGCCTGCGAGTTCTCACCACGCCCGCCACCTTCTCACCATCTTCTCGCACTTTTTCTCCGAAGCTCTTTAGCCTCTTGTGCGCGTCACATCTCTCTTAGCTCCCATTCACTCCATTTTCACAAGAACTAGAGCTCCTTGCTCTCTAGTTCAGCAGGAACATGAGCGCCATTCTCGGCGCTGGTGAGTTCTTTGTCTCTTAGCATCTACGCATATGTGGATATCGTAGGGATATGTGTATGATCTTAGAGTGATGAGTCAATTGGCAATGGCTTTGTTGGTTTGACGAATCTCGCGTTTTCAGAAAACTTCAGAGCTGTCAGGTCATTGGCGGTTCGACCGGCCAAGCCGCCGGTCAGACCGGCCGTGTGGCAGTCCGACCGGCAATGCTTGCCGGTCTGACCGAACACAAGTGATGATGGAGTTTGGGGCTAAGCCAAAAATAGGTTGGAGCTAAGCCAAAAATAGGTTGTGTAGGCATGAGGGGGGAGTCTCCTGGATGTGGTCTCATAATTTTTGGAGCTCCCAGTCAAAAGTTCTATCCATTGGAAAATTCCAGAGAGGTTGCGGATTTTCAAGTTGAAATTTGGCTAAGTCTTTTGGGGCGGTCCGACCGCCGTTATGGAATCGGTCCGACCGCTGGGAAATAGGTCCAACCGGCATGGTAGGGCGGTCCGACCGGCTTCCACTTGGACTTCGGCCATTTTGGAATTATTGTGCTTTGATGATATCTATTTTATGAGTTTCAATGCTTTATTGTTACATATTGCATTGTTGAGCTAACGTGAGTCAAGTTGTGAAAAACTTATTCACGCAGACGATTTCATTGTCTATTGCTGTGCAGGAGGTTTGCAGGTCAACAACGTCAACAGTGAGGTGGATCGGGACTACGCTTGGAAAGATGAGGTCCAGAACGATCATGGATGCTGGGTGAGGTCATGTGACTCAAGCATGGTGCAGAATGGACAAGATGGATCGAATGGGCAGTTCGTTGCAGCTGGTTGGATCAAGCGGCGCGGGGGTCGGTGAAAGTGCCTTGGAGGTTTCGATGGGATTTGAACGGGAGAGACTTGCCGACATGATGAGAGCCGCTGACCAAGCTACACGTGGTGAAGCAGGCGATTGCTTCAACAGATTTGTGTGTGTGTGGGTCCCATTTGTGTTGGGCATTAATGGGAGCCCATGAGAGAAACCCTAGCCTCTCCTATAAATAGAAGGGGGAGATGAAAAAACCCCCTAAGCACTTCATTTGCAAAAACCCTAGTTAAGGTTAGGGTTTGGAGAGGAGAGGAGAGGAAATTTGTGTGTGTGCTCTTGGATTGATCTCTTGTCCTTCTTGAGGGAGTGGCTTTGTAAGCAACATCTTGAATCATTCAATCTATGGATGTTTGTTCAAGGATGAAGTCTCATTTGTTTTCTTCTCTCTTTTGATGACTTTGGTGCTTCCTTGATCCGGGTGTTTATACTTGGTCTCTTGATCGATTTTAGCTTGCTATGATGTCTGGGAATACTCCTAGAATCATCTAGATCATCAATCCCCACAAGCAAGTTTTGGATCAAGATTTTTATATTTCTAGGTTTTGAACACTTCTTTGGTAAAACCTAAAGAGATCGATTCTTTGAAGTGGATCTGGACGATCGTCGCTAGAAATAGGTCTCAGATATCTTTAGGGAGGTGTGCTCCAAATTTGGTCAAGTTTCATTGGTTGAATCAAAAGTTGGACCAATTTTCGTTTTGGATTTGGGCATTGTGCATTGCCTCTGGACTAAATCTGTCTGACCGATTTTACACTGCCGGTCCGACCGCCCGATAGTCAAACCTCCATTTGATCACCGGTCCGACCGCCAGGCAGTCAGACCGCCAGTTCTACACCGGTCCGACCGGTTCAGTGAGATCAACTCTCTATTATTGAGTCTTGTGGTTAAGGGGGTAATCGGATTCAACACAAGGCTTCCTCTGTGCATTTACTGATCTTCTTAGCTTTCATAGCTAAAGGAGAAAAGTGCGTGTTGAATTTGATTAAGCGAAAAATCGAGAAAGCACCTATTCACCCCCTCTAGTCGCCTTTACGGTACTACAAGTGGTATCAGAGCCCGGTTAGCTTTTCTCATAGATCTTAACCGGTCTTTGGAGCCATGGCGACTGATAAGTATACAACCAAACCACATATTTTTGATGGAGTTGATTTTGCTTATAAGATGGCCCGAATGCAGGCCAACATCGAGGCTCAAAGGCACGTAATTTGGCTTAAAGTAAAAAAATCCTTATGTCGTGCCAGCCGATGACGATGTGATCACTCCAGATGTGGAGGCCAACAGCAAGGCTCGGAATTTTTTGATCCAAGGCCTTAGTCGACCGGAGTTTGAGCGTGTCGCTCATTTGCGGTCTACTCATGAGATCTGGCGGACTCTCTGTGATTATCACGAGGGCTCCACTGCGATCAAGGAAGTGAGACAGAACCAGCTCAAGAAAATTTACTCCAAGATCGAGCAAAGACCTGGTGAGTCTTTACTTGAGCTGTGGAGAAGATTTTCTAAGATTCTACATGATCTCCGCGTTGTTGACCTTGTTTTTTCAGAGTCGGAAATTGCACGCCAGCTTTTGGGTGCTCTTGATGTGAAAGTTTGGGGGATGAAAATCACATCTATAAATGACAACACTGTCATGAGTGAGCTTACCATGGATAAGCTACACTCGAGGTTGAAGACGCATGAGATTGATTTTATCTCGCGTCTCCCCAAGACAGAGTCGATGGCTTTAGTGGTCGACCAATCTAAGGGTAGTTCTTCTCATTCTTTGGATGTTAGCTCATCGGCTTTTTCTTGATCAGCTTTGCATTCTTTGAGCGATGAGCAGCTTGAGAAACTACCTAAAGATGATTTAGCCCTCCTATCCACCAAATTCACGAGAGCTTACAACAAGGTGAGAAACAGGAGGAGAGGTGGACCAATCACATGCTTTGAATGTGGTGAGCCAAACCACATTCGCTCCAGGTGCCCCAAGCTGAAGGGCAAGGAGGAGGAGTCACGAAGGCATCCTCAAGAGAGGGATGCAAAACCCAAGAAGATAAACTATGGCAAGTTTGTCAGACGGGTCCTTGCCGCTCTTGAGAATGTGAACATGAGCGATGTGGACTCGGAGACGGAGGACGACGATAGTGACTCCCATGGCAAAAAGAAGGCTCATGACTTCTCCGGCATGTGTTTCATAACCAAGAACAGCCACGACACTGACTCCTCCAATGAAGAGGATCCTTTTAGCGATCCCGATGAGGTATGTCTTTCGCTTGCTGATATGAAAAGGGATTTGGTGTTTGTTGAACAGAAATTGCATAAGCAAGTTAAAAGGATTAAGAAACATGATACTATGATTGATAATTTGAACCTAGAAGTTGTTATGCTCAAATCCATTAATCCTGATGATATTTGTGATTCCTGCTCTAGTTTGCTTAAAGAATTAACAAGCTTAAAATCTGCTCATTTCTCTGTAGTGAATCAATTAAAAGATGCTCTTGATGAACTGGAATCTCTCATGTCTAGTTCTGTTTGCATGGATGCTATTTCTCTTGATGTGACTGCTTTGGATGCTATCCCTTTAACTTGCACAAATTGTGCTTTGCTTGAATTAAAATTGGATAGCGCCTTGAAAGAATTACAAAAATTTGATGCTAGTCACACTTGCTCTCATTGTAAGAATAATAGGATTAAAATGCAAGAGATGACAGAAATAGTTGTGTACACTAGATCTGCTTCATGTGAAAATTGTCATAAGCTCACAATTGAGATTGAAGCTCTAAATAAGACTCTAGAAGAAAAAGCTAAAATTGAAAAATCCATATCTTTTACTGCTTCTAAGAAAGTTATTGGCTCTACCTCTTGTGTCTTGAATGCTGAAGTTGAAACAATTTTTGGTAAGATACAAGAGGCTTTTAGAGTTAAATTTAAGGAGCAGTTGAATAGGATTAATAATTTCTATTGTGCGTCTTGTGAGGCTTTGAAAGTGGAAGTGGCTCTTCTTAAGAGTAAACATGATAAGACAATAAAGTCAAGAAAGTGTACTAGATGTGAGGATTTAGCCAAAGAGAATGATTACCTCAAAGTGACTCTTGAGAGGTTTTCTAGTGGAAAAAAGAAACTCAACATGATTCTTGACCAATCCAAAGTGAGTGTGAAAAATAGTGGCCTAGGTTTTAATCCCCTAGAGCATTCCAAGAATCACTCATCTAAGATTGCAAGAGTTGTGAAACGTGGTGTGTTTGAGGTAGAACCTCCTAAGCCATCCAAGGTTATTTTCAAATCTGCAGGTTTTGCTCAAACTCTTTCTCAAGAAGAAAGGTGCTTCATTTCACTAGTCTGAGACCCTCAAAAGGTCAAGTACCATTGCACCTTCTGCAAGAAAGATGGCCACACTGTTGAGTTCTGCTTCCGGAGATTAAAGATTGAGAGAAAAGAGAGGATGAGCGCTTTGAGAACCATTAGATGAGTCCCTTCACCTGCTGTAGTCTCTAGAGCCAGGCATCCTATTTATCGTACTACATGTAGGCCTAGGTTTGTAGAGAACTTTGTTGATTCTTTTGGTGGGTCTAGGCAGCATTCTGGTTTAGGATATCGTGAGGAGAGACCACGGGTAGCATCTAGACAGGGGGAGTATCGAATTTTTGGTAGATCGTTTCGGAGAGGTCTAGGTGATTCTCGTGTGCATTCTTATGATTTTGTTCCTGATTATTTTTTTGCTGCTTCTACTGTTGCACCCAGGCATCGTGCATCTCAGTACTGGATTCCTAGATCTTTTATCACTAACTTGATCTGAGGCATAGATGTTTTACGCTTGTGCTTTTAGGTTAAATCGTGCGAGGAAGGAGGACATATGGCTTGTTGACTCCGGGTGTTCTCGACATATGACCGGAGATTCTAGATGGTTCTCCTCCCTCTCCTCCCTCACACGTGCATCCGACAATGAATTGATTACTTTTGGGGATGCTTCTACCGGGACCGTGACTGCCAAGGGCACTATGCGCGTCAACAACAAGTTCATGCTTAAAGACGTCGTTTTGGTAAGTAAGCTGAGGTATAATTTTCTATCTGTTTCTTAGCTGCTTGATGAGGGTCTAGAAGTAAGGTTTAAAACTGGTGAGTGTAGAGTTCTATATTCCTCGGGTGAGCTTGTTTTTGAGATCTCCAGATTTGAGAAGATCTTTTGTGCAAATTTTAGTATTTGTTCAGCTTCCAGTCCTAGATGTATTATAGCCTCTAATTCTCATGATCTTGTTTTGTGGCATCGTAGACTTGGCCATATAGGCTTTGATCATCTGTCTAGAGTCAGTTGCAAGGACTTGATTAGAGGTTTGCCTAGGCTGAAGGCTGCTAGAAATCTTGTGTGCTCACCCTGTAGACATGGTAAGATGGTTTCTGCTTCCCATCCACCTCTTACCTTAGTGATGACTGATGGACCAGGACAGCTTCTGCACTTAGAGACTGTTGGTCCTTCTAGAGTTCAGTCAGCTGGTGGGAAATGATATGTGCTTGTGGTTGTGAATGATTTCTCCAGGTATTCATGGGTTTATTTTTTGGCTTCTAAGGACGAGGCTTTTGGCTTCTTTATAGAATTGGTCCTTAGACTTGCTGTTGATATTCCTGGATCTTTGAGAGCCATTAGGAGTGACAATGAGACAGAATTCAAGAATTCTTCCTTTTCTACCTTCTGCACTGATGGGGGAATTGAGCATCAGTTTTCTTCACCTAAAGTTCCCCAGCAGAATGGTGTTGTAGAGAGGAAGAACAGGACTCTTGTAGAGATGGCTCGGACCATGTTAGATGAGTATTCTAATCCTAGGAGATTTTGGGCTGAGGCAATCTCAACTGCTTGTTATATCTCTAATAGGGTTTTCTTGAGATCTGTGATTGGGAAGAGCTCTTTTGAGCTTAGATTTGGTCATTCACCCAAAGTCTCTCATTTCAAGATTTTTGGTTGCAAGTGCTTCATTCTTAAGCATGGCAACTTTGATAAATTTGAGTCTAGATGTTCTGATGGTATATTTCTTGGATATCCTACTCATTCTCGTGTCTATCGTGTATTTAGTGTTGACACTAACAAAATTGTTGAGACTTGCGAAGTCACTTTTGATGAGGCTAGTCCTGGTAATACACCCGATGCTATATGTACACAGGTTCCTGAAATTCAAGAAAGCATCTTCGTCGATGATGACTCTGAGGATGAGGACCCGATACATCATCCAGTCACTTCTGAGAGGGTTGGAGAGCCTGCTACTACTGCTCCAGTTTTAGCTGAGCAGCCTCCTCCTATCTTCACCGACGACTTGAGTGGCTCTGTTCCTACCTCCTCAGCTCGTGAGGTAGAGGCCACTTCTGCACCAGGAGCTCCTCTTCATATTCAGCGACTGCATCCACCTGAGTAGATGATTGGGGATCTTCAAGAGCGAGTCACTCGCTCCAGGTTTATTTCTCCTAATTCTCATGCTCATTCTGCTTTTGTCGCATCTTTTGAACCCCGAGATATCACCCATACTTTATCTGATGCCTCTCGGGTCAATGTCATGCATGAAGAACTTGAAAATTTGGAAAGAAACAAAGTCTGGACCTTAGTTGAGCATCCTTCTAATTCTCATGTTATTGGAACAAAATGGGTTTTTAAAAATAAGCAAAGTGAGGATGGATTGGTTGTTCGCAATAAGGCTAGACTTGTAGCTCAAGGTTATTCCCAGGTAGAAGGCTTAGACTTTGAAGAAACCTTTGCTCCTGTAGCTAGATTGAAAGCCATTCGCATTTTACTAGCATTTGCTTCATCCAAGGGTTTCAAGCTTTTTTAAATGGATGTTAAAAGTGCTTTCTTAAATGGTTTCATGGAAGAAGAGGTCTTTGTCAAGCAACCACCTGATTTTGAAAATTATAAGTTCCCAAACTATGTTTTTAAACTCTCCAAAGCCTTTGTATGGATTGAAGCAATCTTCTCGAGCTTGGTATGATAGGCTTAAGAGTTTCTTGCTTGAAAATGATTTCAAAATTAGAATGGTTGATAAAACCTTATTCACTCTCAGGCATGGCAGTGATTTCTTATTGGTTCAGATTTATGTGGATGATATCACATTCGGTGGTTCTTCTCATGCTTTGGTGTCCAGATTTTCAGATTCTATGAGCAGTGAGTTCGAGATGAGCATGATGGAAGAGTTGACATTCTTCCTTGGTATTCAAGTTAAAGAACTGAAAGAAGGCACCTTCATCCACCAGAGTAAGTATACAAAGGACCTTCTTCGGCGCTTCAATATGGGAAGCAGTAGGCCAATGTCTACTCCCATTGCCACAACCACCGTGCTGGACCCTGATGAGGATGGAGAGCCCGTGGACCAGAAGGAGTACCACAGCATGATTGGCTCCCTCATCTATCTCACAGCGTCGAGGCCGGACATACAATTTGGTGTATGTCTGTGCGCTCGCTTTCAGGCTTCCCCTCGTGCTTCTCATCGTCAAGCAGTACGTCGCATCTTGAGGTACCTTCAAGATACTCTTAACTTTGGACTCTGGTATTCTTCTTCTTCTGCTCTCTATATTCGAGCATTTTCTGATGCTGATTTTGCGGGGTGTAGAGTGGATAGGAAGAGTACTTTTGGCACGTGTCATTTCTTAGGCACATCCCTTATCTCTTGGTCTTCAAGAAAACAGTCTTCTGTTGCACAGTCCACAGCCGAGGCCGAGTATGTAGCTGCAGTCAGTGGTTGCTCTCAGGTTCTCTGGATCTTATCCACGCTGCGGGACTATGGGTTATTTTTGGAGAGCGTTCCTCTTTTCTGTGACAACATTTCTCCCATAAACATTGCCAAAAACCCAGTGCAACATTCTAGGACTAAGCACATTGATATTCGATACCATTTTCTGAGAGACCATGTTGAGAAGGGTGATGTTGTGCTTCACTTTGTAGAGTCAGAGCAACATCTTGCAGATATTTTCACTAAAGCGCTTGATTCTTCTCGTTTTGCTACTTTGCGGGGAGAGTTAGGGGTTATTAGTCCTATTGGGCTATTTTGAGAGGGAGTTTGCACTTTTTGCATTCATTGTATCATAATGCATTTTAAAATTCAAATATCTTGCATTGTATTATAAACTTGTGGAGCTTTGATTATGATTCTTGTATAGCATGTTTTCATACTTTATACCTTGCCATGTTCTGTGATAGTCTGCTAGACTTCTTTTATGGCTCTTCTTGTTTAGCTTAGCTTTTGCCTTGCTAGCTTTATATCTGTGAGCAAAATTGAATCAAATCATGTTTTGTTGGATCTTGTGACTAGTTTTGCTTTAGTGATCCTCTCATGATTCATGCCATGTCATATAGGTTAAATTGAGTTTTGAACTGAGTTTGAGCTGTAAAATGAGCTTTGTTAATCCTTAAGTCAAGCAAATGAAGAATGAGTTTTTATGTGCGAAAAAACTGATCTCACCAATTCTTTCTCATGAGACTGCTTGCCATTGCACTAGGCATGAACTCAGGGGGAGTTTTGGATGACCTAGACCATTCTTTTAAGCTGCATGCTTGAGATGGTCGCGGCAAGGCTTGAGATCTATCACAATGCTATAAAATATGTATATATCATTTTCAGCAAATTGCTCAAAAATGCTAGGTGCTTGATTAAATTGCTTCATATTTGAACTTCTAATGCTCAAAATGCCTTAGTTTCTGGTTTCTGGTCTCCATTTTACTTATAGACATGGCTTGACTAATTTTTGGATACCTTGGTGAAACTATGATATTGAGTAACTTATTATGGTATCAATTCATTTAATCTCAGAGTATTGGTATTTTGGTCTTAGCTTTGCAGTACATGATTTGCCATGATTGAACACATCTTCTTCACTTAATATGGTTTGGTGTAATACTTGTACTGTCTTCATGGATAATCTTCATGGCTCCTTTTGCTAAAGTTCAAAAACAAAAATTAGCTATTCCTTCATGCTCTAACTTTTTCCTTGCATCATGATGAATTCATTGTCAAAGGGGGAGAAAGATTAGAGAAAATATGGTTTTTAGAGCTTTTTGGAGTCATAAAGGGAAAATGAATTTTCTGAAAATTGGTAATCATTGTGAGTGGATTCTCTTGGTTTTATTGGCTTTTCTGATTATATTTGCAAATCTAGAAGACTCACAATGATCAAAAGTCAAATAGAATATTTGTTCTTTCATATGGACCAAAGTGAGATTTTTGGCTACTTTCTGGAAATTGAAGCTTTTTGTGCTCTCTTTGCCTTATCTCGCTTGGCTATGCTATTTCTGAAGCCAGCTTGATCGTTTCCTAAGCTTTCTTTTGCTTATGGACCAAGTTGTGCCTTTGCGCGAAAACAGCGAGTATTTTATTTTTCAAACCACTTAACTACATTTTCTGGAAAATTGCCAATGTGTTCATCAAGGGGGAAATTGTCGATATCGTAGGGATATTTGCATGACCCTAGAGTGATGAGTCAATTGGCAATGACGTTGTTGGTTTGACGAATCTCGCGTTTTCGGAAAACTTCAGTGCTGTCAGGTAATTGGCGGTCCGACCGGTCAAGCCGCCGGTCAGACCGGCCGTGTGGCAGTCCGACCGGCAATGCTTGCCGGTACGACCGGCCACAAGTGATGATGGAGTTTGGGGCTAGGCCAAAAATAGGTTGTGTATGCATGAGAGGGGAGTCTCCTGCATGTGGTCTCATAATTTTTGGAGCTCCCAGTTAAAATTTCTATCCATTGGAAAATTCCAGAGAGGTTCCGGATTTTCAAGCTCAAATTTGGCTAAGTCTTTTGGGGCGGTCCGACCGCCGTTATGGAATCGGTCCGACCGTTGGGAAATCGGTCCAACCAGCATGGTAGGGCGGTCCGACCGGCTTCCACTTGGACTTTGGCCATTTTGGTATGGTTGTGTTTTGATGATATCTATTGTATGAGTTTCAATGCTTTATTGTTGCATATTGCATTGTTGAGCTAACGTGGCTCAAGTTGTGAAGAACTTGTTCCCGGAGACGATTTCTTTGTCTATTGCTGTGCAGGTGGCTTGCAGGTCAACGACGTCAACGGTGAGGTGGATCGGGACTACGCTTGGAGAGCTGAGGTCCAGAACGATCATGGATGCAGGGTGAGGTCGTGTGACTCAAGCATGGTGCAGAATGGACAAGATGGATCGAACGGGCAGTTCATTGCAGCTGGTTAAATCAAGCGGCGCGGGGGTCGGTGCAAGTGCCTTGGAGGTTCCGATGGGATTCGTACGGGAGAGACTTGCTGACATGATGAGAGCCGCTGACCAACTTACACGTGGTGAAGCAGGCGATTGCTTCAACAGATTTGTGTGTGTGTGGGTCCTATTTGTGTTGGGCCTTAATGGGAGCCCATGAGAGAAACCCTAGCCTCTCCTATAAATAGAAGGGGGAGATGAAAAAAACCCCCCAAGCACTTCATTTGCAAAAACCCTAGTTAAGGTTAGGGTTTGGAGAGGAGAGGAGATGAGAGGAAATTTGTGTGTGTGCTCTTGGATTGAGCTCTTGTCCTTCTTGAGGGAGTGGCTTTGTAAGCAACATCTTGAATCATTCAATCTATGGATGTTTGTTCAAGGATGAAGTCTCATTTGTTTTCTTCTCTCTTTTGATGACTTTGGTGCTTCCTTGATCCGGGTGTTTATACTTGGTCTCTTGATCGATTTTAGCTTGCTATGATGTGTGGGAATACTCCTAGAATCATCTAGATCATCAATCCCCCACAAGCAAGTTTTGGATCAAGATTTTCATATTTCTAGGTTTTGAACACTTCTTTGGTAAAACCTAAAGAGATCGATTCTTTGAAGTGGATCTGGACGATCGTCGCTAGAAATAGGTCTCAGATATCTTTAGGGAGGTGTGCTCCAAATTTGGTCAAGTTTCATTGGTTGAATCAAAAGTTGGATCAATTTTCATTTTGGATTTGGGCATTGTGCGTTGCCTCTGGACTAAATCGGTCTAACCGATTTTACACTACCAGTCCGACCGCCCTATAGTCAGACCGCCATTTGATCGCCGGTCCAACCGCCAGGCAATCAGACCGCCAGCTCTACACTAGTTCGACCGGTTTAGTGAGACCAACTCTCCATTATTGAGTCTTGTGGTTAAGGGGGTAATCGGATTCAACACAAGGCTTACTCTGTGCATTTACTGATCTTCTTAGCTTTCATAGCTAAAGGAGAAAAGTGCATGTTCAATTTGATTAAGGCGAAAAATCGAGAAAGCGCCTATTCACCCCCCTCTAGTCGCCTTTACGGTCCTACAGTACAAGATTGCCTCTAGCCTCCCTAATGTGTTTTAGACTGTTGTTGTTGCAGTTGGGGCCACAGGGAAGTAAGAATACATCGTCTTCCTCAAATCTGGTGAGCGCACCCATTCCAGATCGCTTCATTCCCTCTACTCTGATTAGCCTCATCGCCTCCCTCTTAGGTCAGATTGTGCCTCACTTGATTGTGATGTTACTATAGCAAATCTCGGATCCTTGTTGTCGTCCTCGTCTCCGAGCATAATCACCTCCACGCATCTGTACTTTATGCTCGGTGAGCTCCTCGTCGATTCATTACTTTTCAACCATCTTGACTCCTTTTCGTTTGAGCTTTGTTGAGAAGAGTTGTCATCGTTGACCACATTAGCGTCATCACTGTCCACCACCTTCAGGTAACAGTAGTCCCACTCCACTGCCGCTAACCACCGTGGTGAGCTCCTAGTAGCCCCTAGTGATGATATACTAGCTTGATTTGGAGCTCGGCTTCTTTTGCCTAGACTTTGCCGAAATCACCCATGGTGGTGCTGTAGTTGCCCTTCGCTGGCATGACTCTGACGAGCTTAGGTCCCCGAGTCAACCTCTGTAGCATCACAACATGCCTCTAGAGCCACTCCCACACTTAGTTTTGCCTCTCCTTGTTCCTCCTCTAAGTGCATCGTGAGCCGAGACTGACTCGCTGCTTAGCAACATCGTACCACCATCTCCATCCATCTCTCCAGTATATGACACCACTATTAGGTTCCCCATGACACCGCCTCTCCATTCCTGAGCTTGCTCATGCCCTCTGTGTCCACCTCGCAACTGGTGGGCACACCATTGAGCTTGGCCATAGCGCTTGTCCCCTTCCCACTGTTTTCTCTTTCTGAGAGATGGGCCCACAAGAATAGGATTAGATTACCACTAATGACTTTTGTTTAGTGTTATAAGTTGCTGATGAGTGGGACCAGTCCATTAATTAAACAAAAATTTAATTTAACGAAGATTTAAAATACGAGTCACTGACATGCAGGTCCCATAGCTTTGTAGACACATAAGTGAACTCGGTGCACAGTAGACCCGACCACACCTATCTGTCTAATGATGTAATAAATCTAGATTTTCCTTTAGAAAGTAAAATTAAAATTAAAAAGAAAACTGTGCACAATGTTTTCCCTTTTTTTCTGTAAGTTTCTAGCTGAACCAACTTCAAATGCTAATAACTTTTGCATTTGAATTCCGAATTGAGTGGAGTGGAACTTATATATAAAATTCTATAAAATCATGACATTTCATAATATGCAACAATATTTGAATTTTTTTTTCTTTATTTGAATTTATTTATATGTTATATGTGTTTCTTAGTTTTTACCGATTAGATACTGACGTTCCAGAAATCTCCGAGATCGATCTCAAGCAAAATCAAAAGTTATATTGTTGATCCTATGATTTCAATTGTTATATTGTTTCATTACAATTATTTACACATGCTTACTTTGAATAAATTGATGTATTTGCGTTTAGAAAATTAGTTATGTCATACATTACAATGAAATATTCCTTAGACTTGAATGTTATTGTCATTGTCACATTAGGAATATTTGCCACTGGTTTAGGATGTCTTAAGTGGAAATTTAGTTGGCATATGTAGAATGTGCTTAGCCATGCTTACATCGATACTAGTTCTGCTAGGGTGGAATAACTTGATAAAAATGATCAATTATGGGAAACACTTGTATACATATTCAAAGGATGTACCTTTGTTATTTTGGTTAACTAATGAAAATTAAAAACTTATTTTAGACTTGGGCGAGTGTATATTAAGACCGGTGCAGGTGCACAAGATTGTGGTTTGTGGTTGTCTGGCCCGGGTCGTCAAAGGCCGATCTATTGTGCCATAGACCCAAGTGAATTAGTACAACCACATGTGACTCTATGGGAAGGATATAGCTGAATAATTTACCATGTCTGAGCATTATACCCGCAGACTGTAGTCGGTAAGTTTTATTTGGGTCGTGCAGACGATGGTAGAGGACGTATATGTCTGTAGGACACTTGCATTAGATGATAGTACATGCCGTTCATGTCTATGCAAGAGTTACCAACACATCTATGAGCCGTCTTGATGGTAAATGGCATCCATATCTTGAGGAGTTAGCTCATAAGGTGAGTTGAAGTTAGGGTGAGGTATTGTAAAATCCTTGTTTTGATCAACTTCTACTACTACAGAAAGGCAAATATTGGACTCCTCATTACAGACGATTGACCAAAACCTTCTGTATTAAATAAAATCACAGACGGTTTTGATTTAACGACCGTTTGTGTTACTAGCTGCGCTAAAAACTGTCTATGAAGAAGTAATATCACAAACGGTTCGTGTTGAAAACCGTCCGTGAAGTATCATAGATGGTTCTGAACAAGAACCATCTGTGATATTACTAAAAACCATTAGAAGGTTCTTGTTGAGCGAGTCTATGATACTTCACAAACGGTTTTCAACATGAGCGATGCAGTGATTTTCCATCCTCATCATAGACGGTGTGTATTAAAAACCGTCTTTGATAAGTATCTCTCTAATTTTATCATGACTTGAAATGCCCAAATCTCCGATTTTACCATGCCTCGAAGAAATGCCCAACTCTGTTATTTTACCATGACTTGAAAAAATACCTTACCCTAGTCATGTCGAAAACCATATGTGAAGTATTAGAGATGGTTCTGAACAAGAACTGTTTGTGATATTACATCACAGATGATTTTTGTTTGAAACCGTTTGTGATTCGCACCGCAGGAGGGTGAAAATTTTTGAACGTGCGCGCAGGAGGCAAAATATTTTAGCGTTGTCCTTATATAGTATAGCCAGCCTCTCCCCTCCCCACGCCGAACTCCGTCGACTGCCCTCGATTCCCCAACGCGGTTCCCGCAAGGAGACACAACCTGCTATTTCACTACGCCTTCGATGAGCGGGCGTTGCGGCTCGACCAGTACCGCCAGATCTGGTTGCCCCCCATATTGGCCTCAGGTGAGCATGAAGTTTTTCCCCAAATCCCCGTCCTGGTTTCCATCTCACTCTAATTTGTCCCCTCAATGCTATCATATTTTGTTCTCAATGAGGACCCCCATCTAGGTCCGACAAGGGAGGCTGATTCTGTTCGAGATGGACGCCTCTACTCGACGTCGTCCTCGTCAGAGAGTGAGTCTTTCGATATGGACGCCTCTACTCGACGTCGTCCTCGTCAGAGAGTGAGTCATTGATTGAGAGAGAAAGAGAGAGAGGGGGTATCTTTTAATTGCCTTCTTGCAAACTATCGAAAGAGCATATGGAAACTACTGTCTAGCAATTGATTAGTTTGGCTCAAATTCGATTTTTTTTGCAATACAAAAAACTATCACGTACAGTTTTTACTAAAAAAACGTCAGTGATAGTCTATTTTCACAGACGATTTTGAAGAAGAACCATTTGTGATAATTGACTATCACAGACGGTTATTGTTCAGAACCGTCTGTGATAGCTTTTTTCACAGACGGTTCAAACATTGTATTAATGACCACATAGTATAACTAACCCATAAAGTCAAATGGTTCAAAAAACTATCTGTGATGACAATTTTGAACCATCTACTATTACCTTTTTCTGTAGTAGTGTTCGTCACACGCCTAAGGAAGCATGTCATGACCAACTGTATAAGTTGATCACATCGTATGGGTAAAGTTATGCAACCTCTGTGGAGTGTAAACTTAGTCGAATAATTGTGTCCCCGGTTATGTACACCACTTGGTTACATCACACAATAAGTAGTGTTATGTTTTCCAAAAAGGTTTGGGTGATGTATGGATAGGGAATCCATGCATAGCTTGTTCGGCAAAAGGATTTTGCCACTGTTTTGACTTTATGGCAGCAAGCCACTTGTTTTATTCATACTATTTAAGCCTTATTATTATTTAATTATCAATGTCAAATGCTTTTACACTTATGGTTTACAATCTACTACTCTCTAATGTAAAAGGCAAACTCGCTTTGAGCAACAAAACTATACATGATAGTCATTCTGTTGCCATAGTAAATCATGTAGCTAATAGTATTTGATGTAAATCTTGTGGAGTACATTTTGTATGCACCTTGCTTGTTGAACATTATTAGTGGGAGAAGATGAAGACCCGAAGATTTGTTTCTTTCACGTTGCACGTTTGGTGACCACATCGTCGTGTTCTAAGGTTTAACACCCAATCGGTTGTTTGTAGATTGTGGCATACCACGAGGGCCGATGTAGTTTATTTATCTTTGTTTTCGTTACAATTACGCCCTGTTATGTGCTCATTTGGCCGGTTGTCCCTAGTGTAAAAATGTGGTCACTATGACCTATGTTTAGCTGCTTAATAGTGTGTATTAATTTGTTGTACTTACTAGTGTCTGAATTTGATGCAATGATGTAACATGTGTGTGCTAGTGTCGGACCCCCGGGTGTGGAATACCCAAAGATCTTATGTGTATAATGTGCTATTCCCAGGATTAATGGCTAGCACACAAATTTACAACATTTGGCAATCACATCTATACAAACACATACTAAAGTAAAGCAAAAGGGTATTTTACATAAGCTATTACAACAATTATTACAACAACAGCCGACTGCCCAAAGAAAAGCAGTCGTCAGAGCAAACAAAATAAATAGCAGCGGGAGACATAGTAATAGTAGCAAAAGTCCAGTGGCATGCCTATCTGATCCCGTAAGCAACCGACAAGGAACAAGGTCTAAGTAGACCCGTCGCTGAACCCTCCGATGCCGGGAGCAAAGAACTCGTCGTCTGGCATCAGCTCCTCTCCAAATTCTAAACCAACAACAATAGCAAGATTGAGTACAATGCGCACTCAGCAAGACTTGTAGTGTATCGCAAAATTTTAGTAAATGCAAGGCTATCGATAGATGGCTCTATTCTATAAGTTATTTTGATTAATGGCATGTTTGTTTGCAATAATCATAAGTAATAATTTGGAACAGAATTTAAAAGTGATGTTTAAGAAAAGTAAGTACAGGACAATAAGTAAGTAAAGAAATGAATCAAAAATGATAAAAATACTCACAACCCTACTCGGTTGCAAGCAAAAATATATTCATGTTCCGCCATAGATATGGCACTGACAAATTCATATTCAACCATAGAAATAACAGTATTGTTGTAGACGTAGCAAATCAGCCATAAACATGGCAGTCCTACTATAGACATAGCAATCCAGCTATAGACATGGTAGTTAACTCATCCAATCAAAACTCCACGTTATTACCCTGATCTTTTGTGATAAAGCAGTTGGAAAAATAAACTACCGTCATCTTGGCGACTAAGTATGCTCATGACCATGAGCACGGCTATTCGAATAGTTTTTCACTCTATAGAGGTGTACAACTTTACCCATAGTACGCGAATGTTCTAGTTTGCCTGAAATTATCTATATCACCGCTCACTATTGTAGATAAATAGTCTAGAGCTCGCGACACAGCTTTTACATCATTTAGTCCTAGCCCTGCACTAGCACAACGAATGCTCACCCACTCACCCGGATACCCTCCATCGAGAGAGGCCCTTACTTAACGGATACCCTTCGTTAAGTGGCGGATCCTCGCTTACCACGATACCCTCCATGAAGCGAGGCATTCGTAGTTGTGACGGCAATAGAAATTGCTCGCTTTACTCCTTCCTACTCATCATGCAAGTCTATGATTCAATAACTTAGTTAGCTACAACTATCCCATACTAGCACATATGGTTGTATAAATAGGTCTTAGTCCCAGAGTTGCTGGCTTCAGTCCTTAATCGACCACGGGCAAGAATCTCCACCCTAGCTACTAGTGAGTAATAGCCTCACTTTTCATAATACAATATAACTCACTTGCGTCTAAAGACTAAAGCTTTCATTTTGTTTTTATACAAAATAACAGAGATACCCTCTTTGGATATTTTTTAAAATATTCCCAAATTCTCAAATTATCAGATTTTCGTTTTATCAATTTTTCAGAAAATCTATCGCTCTAGTTGCATTTGTGCGATAGTCGCGCTCAAAAATTTCCAATTGACATTACATAATGTGTAACCCATATTCTAATGGTTACCACAGTAGAGGATCAATATTTCCAAAGGATAAATGCAACAAGTAGGATTACAACTACCATTTTCCCAAAAATAGCATTTTTCATACACAACATACACACATGCATAATAGGATTTACAAAACAATGTACAATAATTAAAATACTGGGATCAACATGATCAAAGGAGGTGCTTGCCTTGTTCTTGCTATTCTGGAAATATGGTGGATGGATCGTCGTAAAAATAATAGGGGCAATCGACGTCTAATTCAAAAAGACCCAGAAATGAATTAAATAGCACCAAATAAATTCAACAGTATCCAAAATTAAATATTTTTACATATTCAGGTAGATTAGGATTTTAGATGAACTTAGAGAAATTTCATTGAATTTCGAGTTTGTAGCAAAAGTTATTAATGTTTGAATTCCTTTTAGTTTGATAAATTCAGATTAAATGAGAAATACACTTTGTAATACAGAAAGTGTATTATCGCTTCTGTTCTAATGAGGGTTACGCTTTCCAGTGAGGAAAGCGTATTTTCCTCGAGTTTCTCTGAGGTTTACACTTTCCAGATTTGGAAAGCGTATTCTCCTCAAAACTAAAAGCGTATTTTTCATTTCTCTTACGATTTTAGTTTACACCGACAAGTGGGGTCCACTGTTAGCGTCACGGTCCACGAGCATAGCGCATAGACAGAAGGTTCATGCACATAAACTAAAATTCCATCATTATGGAGCTTCTTCATGTGGTTCTCACTTATGTGACCCAAACGACAATGCCAAACAAAAGTGGAATTCATATCATTAGGCCGAAGCCTCTTTGCATTAATATTATAGATGGGTGCATCATCAAGATTTAAAATATACAACCCGTTCAAAATGGGAGCATAGCCATAAAATATTTCATTCAAAAATATTGAACAACCATTGTTCTCTATAATGAATTTATAACCCTCTGCCATCAAACATGAGGCAGAGATGATATTTTTACTTATGGCTGGAACGTAATAACAATTATTTAATTCCAAAATAAATCCTGAGGGCAAAAGTAATGGCAAAGTCCCGACGGCTAATGCAGCAACCTTTGCTTTATTCCCGACGCGAAGATCCATCTCGCCCCTTGCAATTCTCCTACTCTTTGTTAAACTCTGCATCGAATTGCAAATATGAGCAACCGATCCGGTATCAAATACCCAAGAGTTAACAGAAGAATCAGCAAGAAAAACATCTACATCATTAATACCTGCAGTGGAATGTTTAGTCCCACCATTTTTCAGATCAGCCAGGTATTTCTTGCAGTTCCTTTTCCAATGCCTTGGCTCCTTGCAGTAAAAGCATTCATTCTCTTGAGTCGGGCCGGACTTAGTCTTGAGTTTAGGCTTGTTAGTTTGGATCCTATCCGAAACTTTAGCCTTGCCCTTGCCTTTGACCCAAGTCTAAGCCTTCTTCTTGAAGCTTGTACTCTTTTGCACTATCATCACATGATTGTTGTTTTTCTTAATGCTGTCTTCTGCAGTCTTGAGCATCATATGCAGTTCGGTGAGATTCTTGTCTAAGTCATTCATATGGAAGGTCATAATGAATTGTCCATAGCTTGCAGGAAGCGAAGCAAGAATCAAATCTGTTGCCAAATCTTGACTAAGTGGAAAACCAAGGTTTTCCAAGCTCTGTGTGTAACCAACCATATTGATCACATGAGGGCTCACCGGACTACCCTCAGTTAGCTTACAACCAAACAATTTCTTTGAGATCTCATATCTCTCAGTCCTTGCTTGTGTCTCAAACATGCCTTTGAGCGCCACGATCATATCGTATGCCTCAATGTTCTCAAACTGCTTCTGAAGGTCTGAGTTCATGGCAGCAAGCATGAGACAGCTAACATCAAGGGACTCATCACATGCCTTTGTATAGGCTGTCTTAAGAGTAGCAGCAGCATTCTCAGTAGGCTCATCAGGAATTGGTTCCTCTAGAACATGTTCCTTTTTATCTTGTCTAAGAACAATTCTTAGGTTGTGGGACCAATCCGCAAAATTTGTTCCATTTAGTTTTTCCTTATCAAGTATCAAACGTAAAGCAAAACTGGATGTAGGTACATCAGTTGGTGCCATGATCTACAACAGAAATATGCAAAACTAAGACATATATTCAAGAAAAGTAACTTCTATTAAACAATTTAATAAAGATACTCCCACTAAATACCATATCCCTCTTATGACATTTAATGATTCAAGATCCACAATCAATTAATCTACTAGTGAGCTTTGGCATCAGTGCTAGAAGATTAGTGAATTTGGTTAACAACCCTTTGCTAATCATATCTCTATATGATTCTTGTTGTTGGGCAGCATGTCTATGCTTCGGCCCCCAACCCTATGCCCCAAGGTCCATAACCGTTATGATGTCCTCGTCAAGTTAAACCAATGCTTTGCATGTAAGTGTCCGACACAAACCCATCTAGTCAAGGAGTATTAATGGCACTCTGCTTTGGCAAGACCTACCATTAAACTACATTACTTTGGATGGTGCAGCTAATTGGGAGGGCATCAATTTAACTTAATATTATGAGAGGGAATTTTATTTCTACCATGTCAAAAGCATTTAAGCAACTAAACACGCATAGAAATAAATGAACAGGAATATAAGGGCATTCACAGGCAATTAAATTTTATTGTGATATAGTATGACCCTTCCTCATGGTGATCTCCACCGCCGAGCTTCCTATTCAACATGCCTCCAGGTGGCCAATTCCTCCAAGTACTCCCACTAAGCCATTACTCCTAACAGCACTAGTGATAAATTACAAGGAGTGAAGAAGCATCACAAGTCGACACCCAGGCCGTTATACAAATATAGACCACCTTTGGGTTGCAATAAACATGACACGCAGATCATGAATATCACACATATCCATGCATCTCGTACATCATGGGTCATACTATTCACATCATTCCCTGCAAAAACGAGTTACACATAGAATCCAATTCTATCGGGCGATATGAACATATACGACCTATAATGCGCGGTACGATTACCCATCACGGCGGTCCCTATTCCGAACAGGTCATTGCTTTGATACGACCACACACTGCGGCATACTCCGATGGCGGAATTCTAACCGGTAGGAGTATCATGCAATGTGGTTGTGAACAAGCGTAATAAAACACCCGGTACTATTCGATCGTATCTCTGATTCGATCAACTATATTGATCTTCGCGTGCCCCAATGGATTTACGATCACTGTCTGCCCCGATGGCGGAAACCGACCGGTAGAGGCAAGTCGTGATACGACCATAAAAGCACGATCACGGAATAACGAATACGAACCCATCTTACCACCAAAAATGCATGGACGATCTTATCGACCACCGCCAAAAACGATCTGCTACTAGTAGAAACAGATATAGATCACATTTATAACTTCCACATATCACAATATGCATCTAATCAGAATCTAAAACTAGATGGGAAGGCTCTGATACCACTGAAAGGTTACGGGTAGGTGCTACGATAGCACAAAACAAATATTTACCGTGCAACCAAGGAACCTCCGCAAGTAATAGATCACGAGATTACCGCTAGACGCGCCGACTCGTAGCGGAAGTAGAGTCGATGTAGCGAATACATGCGGTCGTAGTCGTACTCACCGCCCATCGCTCCTCCGAGTAGTCGTGCTCGCCAGTGTCGCTGCTCCTCCGAGTAGTCGAACTGGCCTCGTAAGTTCTCCTCCTACTCCGGTGATCGTCACGAGGTGCGGATCGTCCTAGTGCTGATGATTCCCAAAAGCACCTCTGAGGTATCCACACATACGGGGTTGGAACACAGCGCGCTGGTGTGCTAGCACCGGCAACGTGGTTGGGGATGGCGTGGCTATTAGGGTTTCGGGAATTCTTCAAAAACCGTACTTCACCCCATGCCACCGCCTCTCTTTATATAGGCATCCATGATGGGTCTCTTACTCGAGGCCCATTAGGAACTTATATCCTATATGAATTCGGATCACCATCCAAATCAAATCCCCAGCCCCTTAAGTGTGCGACCCTACAGGTTCTTGTGCGATTGGTTGTGACTCGGAAACTCTTTTCCGACCACTAGTCGTCAGCGGCACCTAGCAGCACGTAACGATTCCCAAGTACACAAAGAATATATCGGACGAACCTTAACGTAATATGATCTATGATCAGGTCCTCATCACTTACGATCAGTTCGTATCTCTATACGACCAGTCTGTGATTACGTTCGATCAGTCTACGACCAGATCGTATCTCCATACGACCAGTCCGTAACTGATCGAACTAAGTGACCTACTCATGCATTCTCCCTTTGCCTCACGATGTCTGGTTGAACTCCAGGTGAGATATGGTGTCATCCATGGACTGTTCAATACTTTCTCGGTCGAGTGTCGGATAACTTCATGTGGTCGACACTTCGACCACTAGTGGCATGGCCATTGTAGGACCGGAAAGGCGACTAAAGGGGGGGGGGGTGAATAGGCGCTTTCAAAACTTTCTCGCCTAAATCAAAACCAACACGAACTTTACTCCTTTAGCTATGAAAGCTAAGAAGTTCAGTGAGCACACAACGGAAGCCTTGTGTTGGATTTGATAAACCCCTCAAGCACACGACACAAAAGGAGAAAAGAACTCAATGTTCTTCATCAAGCACGCAGGCGGTCGACCGGCTACCACGCCAGTCGGACCGACGGTCAAGGAGCGGATCGACCAAGCAACTAACCAAATGATCGGACGGTGGACGGCGGTTCGACCCGGCAAACCAATGATCTCGAGTACAAAGGCGGTCGAACCGCCGTTGAATGGCCGGTCGGACCGGTAGAGTCCAGTACCTTGAAAAATCCACCCAAATCCAAAACGAAATTTGATCCAACTTTTAATTCGACCAATGAAACTTGACCAAATTTCTAGCACACCTCCCTAATGATATTAGAGACCTATTTCTAGCGACGATTCATCAGATCCACTTCGCAGAATCGATCTCTTGAGATTTTACCAAAGAGGTGCACAAACCCTAGAAGTGAGAAAATCTTGATTCAAGACTTGCTTGTGGGGGTTTGATGATCTAGATGACTCTAGGAGTAATCCCACACATCAAAGCAAGATAGAGTAGGCCAAGAGACCAAGTATGAACCTTTGAATCAAGGAAGCACCAAAAACATCCAAAAGAGAGAAGAACACAAAGGGAGCAAATGATCTTTCAATTGAGCATCACAAGATTGTTCATTCACAATAGATGCTTACAAAGCCTCTCCACCAAGGAGGGCAAGAGCTCAACAAGGAGCACACTCCAAACCCTAGTTTTCCTCTCCTCTCCTCCAAACCCTAGAAAAAGGAAGAAGGGGGCTAAATGAATGCTTGCTTAGGTTTTCCACCTCTCCCCTTCCTATTTATACTAGAGAGCTAGGGTTTCCCTTTTTGGGTCTCTTACACATGGGACCCACACACAAATAACTCTTGAAGCAATCGCTTTGCTTCACCACGTGTAGGTTGATCACGGTTCTCATCGACGCCAAGCCTCTCTTGTCCGAATCCCATCGAACCTCCTGAGACTCGCACCGATATCCGCACCGCTTTGATCCAACCAAATTGCTCGAACCACCGTTCGATCCATCTTGTCCATTCTCGCACCATGCTTGAGTCACACGACCTCACTCGGTATCCCCGATCGTTCGGACCTCGGCTCTCCAAGCGTAGTCCCGATCCACTCACCGCTTAGCGTCGTTGACTGCAAGCCACCGCATGAAAATAGACAAACAAATCGTTTCCGAACAAGTTCTTCACAACTTGACCCACGTCGCCCGCAATCGATATACAACAATAAGGCATTGAAGTTCATAGTATAACACACTTAAAACAAACTCAATGCAACACTTGGCTTTCATTCAGTGATCGCCGGTCCGATCAGCCCCATAGGGCGGTCCGACCGATTTCATCTTGATCGGACCGCTCCCACAACGGCGGTCGGACCGGTCCAAAGGACTTAGCCAAATTTTCAACTCAAAATTCCGAAACCTTCTGGAATTTTCAAACTAATAGAACTTTTGACTGGGAGCTCCAAAAATGATGGGACCACAACCAGGAGACTCCCCTCACTTGCCTACACAACCTATTTTTGAACCACTCCAAAACATAAATTTGTTTTGGCGGTCGGACCGCCAACATGGCGGTCGGATCGCTCCATCAAGCGATCGACCGCCTCAAGACAACCGGTCGAGACGCCAAAGGCTTTGACACCTTGGAGCAAACCCAAAGCGCGAGATTTTACAAACCAATAACGCCATTGCCAATTGACTCATCATCCTGAGATCGTGCACATATCCTCACGATATCCACGACCATGCACTTTCTTTATCCGATCACCACGAGGGCTCGAGACATCTCTCTGTTATGCAAGGAGGGGCAATCCCATCTCGACCAACACATCCCTCCGCATGTTTCATAGCATACCCGAAAGCTACCTTTATAACTACCCGATTCACGGAGTAGCGTTTGGTAACCCCTAAGAGTGCTATTACACATGCAGGAACCATCTTTATTCTCGTGTCTAAGGATTATACATCATCATTACTTGAGACCAACTAATGACACATAGATTCATAACAATCTCAATAGTGTCTCAATGATGGGTCTATCCAGCTCCATGTTCTCTAACATGTGCTCACATTACTAATTCGATATCTCTATATCTATGACCGGTGAAACATGGCCATCAATCAATACATGTGTTGGTCGAGAGTCACGGTTGTTCCGACTAGTGACATTCGACCAGGGATACATTTAGAATGATATCATATAAGTTAATGAGTTTCACCAACAAGTCCCATACTCATTGATCTATAACTGATGATTCATTCAAGGAACAAGATAACATATTATCCAATATCATGAACATAAGGAAATACACTCATCTTTATGATTGCCTCTAGGGCATATTTCCAACACGTATGTCATAGACTCATCAAAGAAAATGTTTTGATTTAAGATTTCTTTTAATCTAAAGCTTGGTCTCAAATGTCAATGAGTTATTACAACTAAAACGACAGCTAATGATTTAATTAGTCTTAATGACTGTAATTAGAAATTGTGATGACGAGCTACAAGATTACTCATCATGCTTGTGCCACGTGGTGGCACTCATGCCCGCTCGCGTCTCGCCAGTTGTGTGGTGTTTTGCGAGGCCAGAGATTGCCCAAAATGGGATATCCGTGCTATTGCGCACTCGTTGGCTTGACGTGGCGTCGCGCTAGCGTTGAGCGGAGGACCAAATACGGTAAAAGGTGACAACACGAACGAGCAACACCCTCGGCTAATGAGTGTTCACATGAGCATCTACATGTTACTAGGTAATACCGGAAGCAAGGGGTGCTCGGAGGTGGTCGGAGTTGGGTTTGCCGTCGTTGAGCCGGCGGCGAGGCGGACATTGCGTGGAGAAGAAGCGGCTGAAGGAGAGCTTTAATTGATAGTCGGGAAGCTTGAAGGTGGTTAGACGATGCTCCTAGAGCGCAAATCGGTCCGAGATGTATTGGAGCTCCAAGGCGCGCACCGAGGCGGTGGTTCTCGCCGGAGACGAAGAAGATGACACGATTTGGCTTCTTCTGTAAATCAAAGGTGAAAATCGATGAGGGAACAGGTTCAAGGCGTGCTGTAACACAATGTGACGTGGTAAGGGTGATACAAAACCCTTCATGGCATCGTGGACAAAGGTGGCGATGTACGGCGAATTAGGGCTCGCACTCTCGAGCGATTAAGCTCGATTGAGTGGGAATAATTAATTTTTCGGATCTAACATGAAATGTCAAAAAAAAAAGTTCTTCTATCCAATCCAAATATTTATTACTACATCTGTTCTTTTTTACTTGTCGTTTGTAACATCAACAAGGTCTCCAATACACATATTTCAACATTTTTTTTCTATAATTATGTGTTAATACAATTAAATTATTTTTATGACAAATTTAGTAACGACATTTCCATATTAGAAATCCAAATGCTTTTGTGTATTTAAGTATTCAAAGTTTTAAAAGGTTGGTTGCGCTTATTCAAAAACAACATCTAATAATTGCATCACTAATAATTATTTAAGGGATATCTACCCGAGAAGAGTTGAATTTGGCAGAAAAGAAATGAATTAGGCCAAAGTCTAGAATTAGCAAATAGACGACACGAGATCCTTATGATTTTGTTTTCGCGCCATTGTTTTTTCTCTTCTTCAAATCGTACTGAAACCCTCTATTAGTTTACACGTACAGCTGAGAGTGTGAACCAGTCCATTAATTCTTAGCTCTTCCAAGAAATCGAAAGACTTGGAGAAAAATGAGAATGTTTCCTCGCCTCAGCAATTGCCTTGACCGGACATTAAATAACACAACTACCCTTCCACCCCATTTCCTGTTCCTTTCGTCATTTGCTAGTTGCCACATGGAGTGGCTATAAATACGTGTGCCCATGCAAGCCAACACACACAAGCCACTGCCATTGGTAGGTATTCAACAACATCCATTGCCACTGGTATCCATTGCCAACGTTTGCAAAGTAACTAGGGAGAGAATGCCATCTCTGCAAGAAGCCGCGGGCGCCATGGACCATGCTGCGCTGGAGGCGGCTAGCAAGGGCGCCATGACCACCGCCCTGCTGAGCCTCCTCGGCGTCACGTCGGAGAAGGGCGCCGCCGCGGCGGAGGAGAAGGTGGAGTGGCTCCGGTCGCAGCTCATCGGCAAGGACGTCGAGTTCGACACGCCGTTCGGGCGGCGCGCGCTCACGTACGCCGACCAGACGGCGTCCGGCCGGAGCCTGCGCTACATCGAGGACTACCTCGTCAAGGAGGTCCTCCCGTACTACGGTGAGTACGACTATTGTTTTGCTTCGGTCTAGGAGCCGGAGCTTGGCTAAACATACGCTGAAGTAGTACGTATTACAATAGCTGTACTACCCCTGCTCCTTAATTAAACCCGCGTTCATTTGGAACTTTTCTTGTACATATATTATATATCACAGTTCATACACCATGATCAATGGTGGTGTCGTGGGCGGAGCTTGACCAAAAATCAAGAGAGGGTCATCTGTAAAGATGGAACATCAACGTTGAACAACTAAACTTTAAACTTACAAGTCGATAAACAGGAGGAGAGGAGGCAAAATTAATTTCTTTTAGTCGATATATAGTACAAGCTACTAGCTTCTTCACGATGTATACGGAGATACCAAAACAGAAGAGGCTGCGGCCCAAGTTGGTCTGCATGAAGCTTCGCCCCCGGTGTTGTTCATCATTGTGGCAAGGCTGGCTGTGATAGATAGATAGATATTTATGGCACGTGTCTCACGTGTTTGTTTGGTTTGTTCATGTGTACGTATGCGTAGGGAACACGCACACGGAGGACAGCCACGTCGGGAGCAAGACGACGCGGCTGGTGCACAAGGCGGCGCGCTACGTCAAGCGCTGCATGGGCGCGGGCCCCGGCGACGCGCTGCTCTTCTGCGGCGCCGGCACCACGGCCGCCATCAAGCGCCTGCAGGAGGCCATGGGCGTGGCCGTGCCGTCCACCGAGCTGCGCGGCCGGCTCGCGGCCCAGCTGCGCGACGAGGAGCGGTGGGTGGTCTTCGTGGGGCCGTACGAGCACCACTCCAACCAGCTGTCGTGGCGGCGGAGCCTGGCCGAGGTCGTCGAGGTCGGCCTCGACGCCGACGGGCTCGTCGACGTCGCCGCACTCCGCCGCGCGCTCAGCTCGCCGGAGTACGCGGACCGGCCGATGCTGGGCTCCTTCTCGGCGTGCAGCAACGTCACCGGCATCATGACGGACACGCGCGAGCTCGCGCGCGTCCTGCACCAGCACGGCGCGTTCGCCTGCTTCGACTTCGCCGCGAGGTGCGTACTTGAGACCACAAAGTCTTAGTTTGGACTCTACCAAGTTTGTGATACGTACTTAACTCTTGTTTTTCGTGGAAAATGACATGCGTGGAATTGACACTGTCTAAACTTGGTCACATACTCGCATTAAGCTAACCATCAATTTTTTTAGTTTAGTTTTTTTTTAGAGAAGTGCAGTGCCGAAACTACACTTTTGTGATATTGTAATTATAGAACCTGTAAAATACTAAAAATTATTTTAGCAAAAGAAGTTATATGAAATATGTAAAGTATCATCATTTTTTTATAAAAAAACTATATTTTTTTTTGTTTTGTTGTATGCATATATAGCTGGGAAGTAAAATCACTGTGTGATGTAATCAATGACGAACAGAATGTCTTGAATCTTGATTCTATTCTCCTCACCAATATTGACAACGCACGGCACCTGCCTACCTGACCTATATATAATATTGCAAACATGATCTCACATTGACTTATGTGATCTGTATATCTTAGCAAAGGTATGAATTGGCGATCAAAAAGTCTAGTGAAATAGCGCACTACGACAGTGAAATATTTTGACTTTACAGGACACCAACAGTTTGAAATTTACTCATAGTTTCTACGGTGTTCTGCGAGATTTCAGTTTTTTGACATGGTCAGCACCTCATTCTTGAAATTCCACACTATGATCAGAATTATCAAACTGGTCAGCCAATTAAGCACTTCATTTCGGATGTTTCATGTCTGACGTCAAGGAATTCCATGCAAAGACTTTACCTAGTGACATTTGTGCAGTGGCCCCTATGTCAAGATCGACATGAAGTCCGGCGAAATCGACGGCTACGACGCGGTCTTCTTGAGCCCGCACAAATTTGTGGGCGGCCCGGGCACACCAGGCATCCTTCTGATGAACAAGTCACTGTACCGGCTAAATTCTCAGCCTCCCTCGACGTGCGGGGGTGGCACCGTGGCCTATGTCAATGGCTTCAATGAGGAGGTGAGCACTGAAGCAGCAATGTCGAGTGCCTGTGTGCCGAAGCTCATGGTGATGTCCTAACATCTGATCAAATTACGGTGTCTGATGTGCAGGATACATTGTACTACGACGACATTGAGGAGCGAGAGGACGCTGGCACACCGCCGATAGTGCAAAAGATCCGTGCGTCGCTCGCATTTTGGGTCAAGGAGTACATTGGCTATGACACGATGGGCCTCCGCGAGCGAGTGTACTCCGAAATGGCGATGAAAAGGCTCGTCAGCAACCCGAATATCAGGGTGCTAGGCAACACGAATGTTGAACGCCTGCCCATCTTCTCCTTCCTCGTCTACCCTGCTGTGGTGGATACATCGTCGGAGGACGCGAGGCACAGGCGGCTACCACTGCATGGGCGTTTTGTCACGAGGCTTCTTAACGATCTTTTCGGCATCCAGGCGAGGGGAGGATGCGCTTGCGCAGGCCCCTATGGTCACCTCCTGCTAAGTGTCGACAACGAGCTCTCCCTTCGCATCCGGTCTGCTATTCTTGAGGTATGATCAACCTGCACCATGGTCAAAGCAGCCTAATTTCAAGTTGCCGGGACTGGGTACTAATGTTACTGTTCACCGTCACAATTTTTCAGGGGTACAGTGGACTGAAGCCAGGATGGACCAGGTTGAGCTTTTCTTACTACCTCTCCAAGGAGGAGTTCAGATTCATCGTCTCTGCCATTGAGTTCATAGCGGCATATGGCCACCGCTTCCTCCCCTTGTACAAATTCGACTGGTTCACCGGTGACTGGACCTTCCGTAAGCAAGCAGTCAAGTACCACATCATGAGGGAGGAGCTGTCTCTTGGCACAGAGCCATCGAAGCATCAAAATGACCAGCCAAAGGTTGCAGATAAATTGGAGAAGCCTGAGGCCAATCATAAGAAGTTTGAGAGCTACATGGAGAGTGCCAAGAAAATTGCACTCTCCTTGCCAAATATCAATCAGCAGACTGTCAGCATCCCAAAAGGAGTAGACCCTGACTTGGTTCTGTTTCATATATAGACTTTTTTGATGTCATAATAAGACTACAGCTTGGTAAAGCCTCTCATCAGTTGCTCACCAAAATATATTATATGATAATATATGAGAAGAGTACTAGCCGAGTTCAGAGTTAAGCTGCACTGTAAAATTTTCAGAAAATTAATGTGTGCAGAATATGGATGCCAAGTAATGACAATGCTATTTTCCTTACCAGAACAGTTCTGCAGACGCGATCTGTGTATTTCTTACCTTTTTTTTTTCTTGACGACAAGGCAACAACTTGTATGTCTTATTGGCCTAAACAAAACTGAACATAAACTAAACCAGTCTTAATTTGCGGACGAAAGAATTCCAGGTCGTACGCGGCGACAGGCAGCTGTAGACGAATCAGCTTATATTTCGCGGCACGAAGGAACGTACGCGTAGAAAAGTATCCATTCCACGTTAGCGAGAAATACAATGTGCATTAGGCTGCTAAGTACATTCATTCAGAATTAATTAGAATGCATGTGACCCTGTATTACGGCAAAGCGCATGCCAATAGTTGCTAATCCAAGTGGCAACTGGCAAGACGGGCTCTGCTCCACAGTAGAACCACGTATTTGTAAGCGT
This sequence comes from Hsuehochloa calcarea, assembly GCA_036346395.1. Classification (NCBI taxonomy): domain Eukaryota; kingdom Viridiplantae; phylum Streptophyta; class Magnoliopsida; order Poales; family Poaceae; genus Hsuehochloa; species Hsuehochloa calcarea. The sequence goes on along the minus strand of CM070615.1, from coordinate 8,040,432 downwards.
GAAGTCTAATTTACCTTCTTAAACTTATAGACTGAGTCGAAAAAACACCCTAACTATAAAATCATTCACTTTCCACCTCCAAACTAGTAAAACCAGTGCAAATCACCTCCTTAACCCAAAACCACCTCGGTTTTGACAGAGGTGGTATCTACGTGTATAAATTTTGATGATATGACATTCCACATGTGCATGTGTAGCTGAATCACTGAATATGTGACATCCCGTTTTCCCCGGCCCCTTTTCCCGTTTCCCCCTCCTGGGCCGACTCTCCTCCTCCCCGGCCCACTCGGCTTTTTCTTCCGCTCGGCCCGCTCTATTTTTCCCAAACCAGCCCAACCCCGCCGTTCTCTCTGTCTCCCTTATCTTCTCCTCGGCCGATCCGTCTTCGCTCCCGTCGCCGCTTCACCTCCCCCATCCCTCTCCCTCCCTCGCGCCGCCGGCCCCTTCACCTCCCCTTCGTCGTCCTTCCCCAGATGTGCCGCCGCCACCGATTCCTTCTTCCCCTCCCTCTCCTCCGGCTCAGCCCAGCTCGCCCAGCCTGGCTCCATCTCCCCAACTACTCCACTGCCGCGTCGCCCCCCACCTCCACCTGCCGCTCCGCCCCCACCAAGCATCACCTCACCACCGGCTCCTCTGCGCCATGCCCTGCGCTCGCCCCCACCAGCTCATCGCCGCCATCCCGCCCTGACGTCAGGCGCCGTCCTCTCCGTCCTCGTCGCGCCGCCCGCCGGGTCCAAGCGCGCAGATCGTCCCGTCCCACGCATGCGTTGCCGGTCCGAGCAAGGCAATGAACTCCTCTTCTCCCCCCGCCGATAAGTTTCTCCAAGAGCCGCCCGTTTCTTCTCCTCACCTCCCCCCTCCCCCTCTGGCACCTCTCCGCCCAAATCACCACCGCCGGAAGCTCCACCCTTCGCCCCAGGCACTTCATCCTCGACGGTTGGGCTTCCCCGCCGTCGCAACTCGACACCCCTGAGCATCCCCCAGCTGTCGGTCGAGCTCCCTGCCTCACCAGGTCTCCACCGCCACCAAGCTGCCCTTCAGTGCCACCCTCAGCTCCGTCGCCGGCCATCTCCAGAGCCCCCGTCTCCACCAAACGCTCGGTAAGCTCTTGTGGATATCATGCAGATATGCTACTGATCTTAGAATGATGTGATAATTGGCAATGGCGTTAAAGGTTTGTCGTTTCTCGTATTTTTGGCAAAGAATCTGTGATGTGAGGCCATTGGCGATCTGACCGGTAGAAACGGCGGTCAGACAGGCCAGTGGCAGTCCGACCGGCCATAGCGGTGATCGGACCGGCCTATTTCAGAAGTTTGTGTTTTGAGCTGGGCCAAAAATAGAGTTGTAGGCAAGAGAGGGGATTCTACTGCACTTGGTCTCATAATTTTTGGAGTCTTCAGTCAAAAGTTCTATTCGTTTGAAAATTCCAGTAGGTTTCAGAATTTCAAGGGTTGAAATCGGCTAAGTCCCAACTGGCGGTTTGACCGGCCTATAGGTGGCGGCCGACCGGCGAGTGGGGTGGTCGACCGCCATGGTGGTGGTCTGACTGGTTTTCACTTATATCATCGTTCTTCGTGGCGGCGATGTTTGGTTGTTAGGTCAAAGTCGTGAGTTTCATTGCATATGTGTTGCATGATGCATGTTTTGACTAACATGTGTCAAGTTGTGAAGAACTTATTCCCGGATTCGGTTTAGTTGTTTATTGTTGTGCGGTTGCTTGGTGGTCAATGACGGTCAACGGCGAGGATGATCGGGACTAGGCTTGGGGAGCTGAGGTACAGAATGATCGACGAAGCCAGATGAAGCCAATGAACTTAAGCATGGTGCAAGATGGACAAGGGTGACCTATTGGCCAACCCGCGGCGCAAGATGGCACAAGGTGAATCTGATTAGGTCAAGAGGCGATAAAGACGGCGCATTAAAATGCGTGCGTGTGTGACCCGTTTGTTTTGGGCCTTAACGGGAGCCCAATTGAGTCAAACTTCTAGAAGGTCTAAGCCTCCACTATAAATAGAGGAGGGTGGTGGTCGCCTCTCTCCGACTCCTTCATTGTTTGAAACCCTAATTTGCTTAGGGAGATATTTTGTGGATGTTAGGGTTCTTGTGAGTTTTTATTTGATTTCGTGCTCATAGATTGAGCTTTGTTCTCCATTGATAGAGTGGCTGTAAACCCAAAGTATATCAAATCAATCTAAGGAATGTTTGATCAATGTTTTGTCTCTTTGCTTTCCTTCTCTCTTTTTGATGATTTGAGTCTTTCTTTGATCTGTAAGTTTTTGCTTGATTTCTTCATGTGATCTATCTTGCGGTGACATGTGGGAACATATCTAGGATCATCTTGATCATCAATCACCCACGAGCAAGTTTTTGGATCTAGTTTTTGTTTTGACTCGTTTTGAACCATCCTCCTCTCAAATAGAAAAGGATCATATTTCTTCTAAGAATTTCCACAATCTTTGATTGGAATAGGTTTCTAACATCATATAGAAGGTGTGTTCCAAGTTTCATCGAGTTTGGAGTTGTAGATCAAAAGTTACATCTATTTGCAACTTCGTTTGTCGAGCTGTTTGATCTGTTCTTTAGGCGTGATCGGATCGCTGTGGCCACCGATCAAAGCCGCCAGTGTTAGCGGTCGACCGCCATTGACCCAATGATCGACCGCCAAAGACCGAGTCTTATTATAGCTTGTGTTGTTTTTCGTGATTTTGCTTAGGGGGTTAAATTGGATTCAATACTAGTCTTCTGCTGTACTGGTATATTAATATTCAGAGCTTCCATAGCTACTAGAGTAAAATCTTATTGGATCAATTATTTATGAAAAAGTGAGCGTGCTCCTATTCACACCCCTCTAGTCGTCATTTCGGTCCAACAAGTGGTATTAGAGCCTGGTTAGTTCAATCTTGACCTTAACCGGTCACTGAACTTGGCGATAGATAAATACTCCACCAAGCCGCATATCTTCGATGGGCACGACTATGCCTATTGGAAGAATCGCATGCGAGTCTTCCATGATAGCGAAGGACAAGCTATATGGGAGGTTGTTCGAGCCCCGCTCGTTGTTCCCGAAGTTACTACGCCGGCTTCAGCAGCCCTCTTGGCTAACAACAAAGCAAAAAATCTCTTATATGGTGGGCTTGGTAGACAGAAGTATGATCGAATTTGCAATCTTGAGACCGCGCACGAGATTTGGAACACCCTTAAAACCTACCATGAGGGTTCGTCCCAAATCAAGAAAGTACGCCAAACAGTCTTTAAGCGTGAATATAACAAATTCGAGATGCGTCCTGGACAGAGCATCGATGACATTTTCAGTCGCTTTAATAAAGTGATTAATCAGATGAAAACTGTTGGTATTGAATATTCTCAGTCTGAAAATACCACCCACCTCTTGGCTGCAATCAACACCAAGGAGTGGGAGATAAAGGCTACCGCCATTGAGGAGAACGTCAACCTCTCTGATTTGACTTTGGAGCTGCTCTATAGCAAGCTCAAGACTCATGAGATCAAGAGGATTGATCATCCCAAAAAGGAAAATATGGCCTTGGTAGCAGACCCACTCAAGAGAGCTTCTAATGGGTCTTTTGAGCTTTCTTCTGGATTTTCGCTTACTGGTTTATCTGCAATTCATGAAGAGGAGTTTGAGAGTCTCCTTGAGGCTGAGTTGGCTCTCATAGTCAAAAAGGTCACACGAGCCAATAACAATATGAGAAACAGAAATAGAGGAGGTCCCGTGACTTGCTATGAGTGTGGCGAGCTTAATCATATCCGGACAAATTGCCCCAAGATGAAAGGTAAGAGCAACCATAACGAGGGAAATCCAGCTTGGGAGAAGCCTCAATGGAACAAATCAAGGTATGATGCTGCCAAACTGACAAAGGCTGCTCACCGGGTTCTTGCCACTTTTGGGGATCAATCCTTAAGCGATGGGGACTCTGGGAGCGAGGAGGACAAGGAGGAGGAGATCTCTCAAGACAAGAAGAAGAGGAAGGCCAAGGACTTCACCAGCTTGTTCTTCATGGCCGACTCCGTTGACGACGACAACGATGATGTACCTCTCTCCTATGATGTCCTTTCTGATAGATGTGAAACTATGTTTGAGCAATTCATGAGTCAGGATAAGACCTTAGAGTTTATCATGACCAAGAACAAGGACTTAGAGTCACAAGTAAATAGTTTGACTTTAGAACTTACAAATGCTAAGACTCTTTAATCTGATGAATGTTCATCATGCCATGCTCTGCACTCAGAATTTGCTAAATTACAATCTGCTCATGATATTGCTTTGCAACAACTTGAAAATGCTAGGACTGAGCTAGTTGAGGTTAAATCTGTTCCTTGTGAAAAATGCTTAGACTCTAGCAAGTTGGTTGCTTCTGGAGTGGTTGATTCTAGCTTTTGCACTTTCTGCTTAAAACGCGAACATGAAGTCAAAGATATCTTAGAAGCAGTTAGAGCTAAATATGCCAAGCTTAAGGACAGTATTGAGTCTGCTACATATGCTTAATGTCCAGCTCTTAAACTTTAGGCTGCTTTATATAAGGAGAAATGTGCTAGAGCCATTAAAGGTAAAACCTATGAATCATGTGTTAATCTTGAAGAAGAAAATGTTTATCTTAATGATACTTTAGAAAAATTCTCTAAAGGTAAGAAACAATTAAATATGATTCTGGACAAGTCTAAAACTCCTTAAAAGTAAAAAATTGTAAGGTATATTTACACTTATTTATTATTGTGCAATAACTTTATATTTTCGAGATATGTGTTTGATATTCAATGATATGACTGTGGACATTAGTTACTGATCAAGGAACTGGTGCTGTGAACACAGAGAATTATCAAATAACAAGTCCGACAAAGGGGAAGGCGACCACCTCCTTGGATACACTGTTGACCATCTTCGCTCCATCTGCCCCTCATGAGACCCTAACCGCTGAAGGCACTATTGCTCTAGCTCGCCGGCCATCGCTTTGCTATCTCAATTCCTCTTCTTGGCTATCAGATCTAGCGTGTGGGAGCGGCTCCTCGACGAACAGAGAGAGAAGGGAGAGGAAGATGGAGAGAGAGAGTAAGAGGTGATTTGTCGAGTGACATCCCGATCCAGATTCACCAGGTGGGTCGTCCCCTCGTTGTGGCGCTGTGGCGGCTTGGTGTGAACAGAGGCAACAGTTGGTGGCAATCCTAGCTTCGGGTGAATCCCGTGTAGCAAGGGGTAGGAGGCGGCCGCTAGAGAGAAATGAACGAGTGAGAAGGAAGAAGGGGAAGGATGGTGACGTGGTTGATTACGTGAATGTCTTTTTTACTTTTTATTTGCTAACTAATTATGTGATGATAGCTATGATACCACGTCAATGCAAAACCAAGCCACATGGCAAAACCCACTAATGAAACCAACTCTGGGGTAATTTGTGCTGATTTTGCTAGTTGGAAGGGTGAAAAGTGAACTGTTTTGTAGTTGATGGTGTTTCTTGGACTAAGACCATAAATTCAAGGGAGTAGAGTGGACTTGTTCCTATTTGTAAAGAGGTATAGGGCTGCAGGAGGTCCCGTCCGCGCTACCTGACCGCACTAGGTGACGTGGTCGCGCTGCTGAGCGTTGCCATGGTGCCATCAACCTCCTATGGAACCGGGTGACACATGTTGCCTAGAACCGCTACCACGGTTTGGGATGGGGCCAATTCACAAAATCGTTCGACTGGAGGGCAAAACTGTAAAAACAAGGCTAGGTGAAGGGCCAAATAAACTAAGGCCTCCCTACATCCTCTAGATGCAAAAGCCTTTTAGTCAAGGTGAAATAGTGGTGAATACATATGACAACCGGCGCAAGCTTATTTGATCTACGATGTGAGGTGATTCACGGGGTGCCCAACAGTTTTTTGCAAATACACAAAAGACTTGTGTGTCATTCATTAAGAGAGAAGAAACAATACAACAACCAATATTTGGATGGAAGAAGATCCTCTGCATTAGTGCTCTCAATGCATAGATGCTACAAATGTCTGCTGAATTAGGAGCGATCTCTACCGTCCGATTTGAAAGCGAAAGGACGAGATCAATTGCTATAGTGTTTTATCGCTACAGTAGTTGATGCATTAGTGCTCTCAGTATAGAGCACTGTTCACATAATGCGGAACAATGTTCTCACAGTGTCCTCTGCATTTACTGCAAAGGATCTAGATGGTTGAGAGTTGAGACCAGGGGTGGATCCAATATAGAATAACTGGGCCAAGTGACCCCAATGACTTTTAAGTAATCCTATTATAATTATATAGTAGAAAGAACTTATAAACTTAATTTGTAAATAAGAAATGACTATAGTGTTCTAGTAAAAGTGACATTGATGATATTTATTTCTGAATCCACACCTGATTGAGACCCAAGATACAAGCCAACTGAACCAAAGAACACACTGGAGACAGAAATTACATATCACCGGTAAAAAGACTAACGATCTAAAGTTGGTTTCCTAAGCTACCCTTGAAGCAATTCGTCCAGGCACCTGGCACCGGCTAGCCACCATTGCCCGCCCTCGTCTGAGATGGTTTAACGGGGCGGGGTGCCCAACAGCTGTCATCGAATGACCTGGATACTGATGGATGCTTATCAAACCTCCAGAAGAAATTGTTTGAATTAGACTCTGTGATTTGTACGCTACCCTACAGAGACTCATATACTAGGAAGAGAACAGAAATTAATGGCTCCAATACGCTAATTGACAAGTCAAACGTGCCACGAAGATGCATGTCAGTCTGTGACACCTAGTGTTACGCATGTTCTATGATGCTCCACAAGAATGATCTTTTCTTGGCATGCGGTTCATGTTTTTAACCTATATAAAAAAACTTGGTTTTTAACCGTACACCACTAGCAGTGAACACACATGCACTAGTGAACTAGTGATGAGGAATTTACCTGAAGAACGCACAGCATATCCTGCTCTGCTGGTATTTGATTTCTACCTCAAATTATATGTGCCAAAACAAAGGTAAAGGAAAAAAATAAAGGCGAAGAGGCCACACTCAAACAATCTGGGTGAGATGTTCTCTTGTCTTGACTCTCAAATCCTCCTGTCCACTCATGTCTTGTGGTCCAGAAAAGCCTATGGAGTGGAGTATGAACTGAACAAACGAGAAATTTCTCTTGACAAAACCAGAAGCAAAAGTATTCAAGAACAGGCAGAGAGGCAGAGCTAGAGAATCACAGAGGAGAAGGAGGACTGGTAGTCCCAACTCCCAAGAAACATCACACTCTACTCAATTCGTGCAGAGATGAGCAGCTCAGTGCTGTTCTTGCCAAGCTCCTCCCCTCCGTTCCTCACAAAGCAGATCTCCCGTACCAAGGGCAGGGCGGCGGCACCTGCGGCTGTGAGGTGCAGCAGTGGGCCTACCCTGTCAGAATCGCATGAGGAGGAGAGGCAGGGAGTCGCCTTGGTGGGGAGGAGGCATGCATTGGCTTCTGCAGCTGCTGCTTGTGGAGTTTCAGTGTTTGGTTTTGCAGGTGATGGCCTGGCAGTGAAGCAGGGCCTGCTGGCAGGGAGGATCCCTGGCTTGTCTGACCCTGATGAAAATGGTTGGTTCTTGCTACCGTTCTGATCCTTAATTTCATGTGCTTTACGATGTTTTGTCTTTGAAGGCTCAATTTGTGGATATTAGGTTCAATTTAGAGAAGATTAGACTTTAGACAGAGAAACAAAAGCTCTAATGTTCTTATGCCTTATTTGAGGCTTTAGTATTGTTGCTTCTCTTGTGTTCATCAGGATATTTGAGTCCTTGAGTTCAGGACAGATGAACAAAAGCTCAAGTGTCCTGATTTCTCGCTGCACCTTGTGGGAGCTCTTGTGGTTAAAGTTTATTAGTTGAGAGTCCATGAGTGAAACCTTTCAGATTTTATGCACTCCCTAGAAGCTCCTGTGGAAGTGGTTTAGAAGCTAGACCCTGTAACAGCTGAATCCTAGCTATGCAATCGTGCCATGATATCCTTATTTCGACAAGCATTTGCATGTTTCTACGGTGAAAAATTAAAAATACAGGTTTAGATAGCAAGAGATTCTGAGTTAATTGTTTGGCATAGGTCATAGGAGACGCAGGCCACAAGAACATGATCTGCTTTTTGGCATAGGTCATAGGGGACAAATGGCACAATATTTGCAACAGCTGCCATTTTGTCATGCAGGACTCAGCTTTCAGAATGCTGTCTGAAATTGTTGGATTGTTTTCATGATGCTTGTCATAAGGATATAATTTGTTCAGACAGGTTGGAGAACATACCGTAGGCCAGATGACAAGTCTGGAGGGCATGGAGTCGGTTGGAGTCCGATCACCCCCTACAGATTCAAAGTTCCTGATGGCTGGGCGGAGGTGAAAACTGAAGCTACTGTCAGAACTTCAATTTCATAGAACAGTCACAAGCTTTGATGCAAAATTGTTACTGCCCCAATTGCTCAATCTAGGTCCCTGTGTCGATTGCTGATCTTGGTGGTACGGAGATCGACCTGCGGTTTGCAAACCCCAAGGAAGGCCGACTGTTTGTCATCGTAGCACCAGTTCGCAGGTTTGCAGGTAAGAAACGAATCCTTCTGAAGAAAATGCCGTTTTATAAGATCTTCCTAGGATGCTTAACTGTCTTACACTACAGACTTACATGACGCTCACTGGTAAAACTGTCACGCAGAGCTTGACGATGCAACAATCGAAAAGATCGGCCCACCAGAGAAGGTGATCGACGCCTTCGGACCAGAGGTCATCGGGGAGAATGTGGAAGGGAAGGTTTTGGCCATGCAGACGGCAGAGCATTCAGGAAGAACTTACTACGAGTTTGAGCTGGAACCACCCCACATCTTCATCACAGCTACTGCTGCTGGGAACAGGCTCTACCTGTTCAACGTAACTGCAAGCGGTAAAACAAATGTTCTCATCATAAAACTGCTTGGCATTTCTTTGGAACTATTTGATCTTGAACAGGAGTTATGGATTTTTGTAGGTCTGCAATGGAAGAGGCATTACAAGGATCTGAAGCAAATAGCAGAATCATTTCGCGTCGTCTAGGGGTTCATCAATTCGGTCACAGTATCTGCTTGTGTGAACATCATTAGAGAAATGAGGGATCTATTAAGTAGAGGGAGGATAAGTAAACATCACTTTTGATGATGACATTTCAAAGCTGAAGCAGTTGATCATTGTATGTAAACATCCTCTTTTGAGGCAGAATACTAGTTACAAAATTTTCAGATCTGAAGGCAACAATTTCAGATGCACATATCACACACGTTCTTTGAAATTTCCATGGCTACAGCCTACATGTCAAATCTCTGTGACTGGCAATGAACTGACGTGTCTACAGTTGCTTCACTATACTTGTCAGCCGTCCATCTGGACCTACAGGGTTCTTGGATGTAGATCACTGAAAGAATGATGCCCTTGCCTGACCTGTGTGATTGCGTCGTGGAGTATCAGGTATAGTTTCGACGCATCATTAGAGCTCCAATGGTTGAACAGAAACACTAATGCAGTTTAAGCAAGTGATTTATGTCACCACACAAAACTGCAATAAGAACAGACACCAGCTTATTCAAGAGGTTCAAAGAGATGCTAAGGTCTGGAAAAATACAGCATAGTGATGGCTAGAAATGGCATGGGCTGTAACTACAATAGAACAAACAATATGACAGCAATATAGTGATAGCTAGAAATGGCATGGGCTGTAACTACACTAGAACAAACAATATGACATGTATACGAAAGGACCTCATGGAAAACCTAAGATGAAATGCAGAGTAACAGAAGTACCCTTCATCTGATTTGATTACAGAAGTTGAAAGCAAATATTCAAAGGCGAGCTGGAACAAATAAGTTCACTCTAGTGTAGGTAGGGGTTTCCCCTCTCAATATCGTAAAAAATTACTAATGCTATTTCACCAGCTAATGCTATTAAAAAATTAATTTTTCAAAAGTTAAGTTGATTGATAATTACGGAAGTGGGATGCACACATATATTGCTAAAGCTATTTTACCCTGGTACTTTTATCTTCACCTGTAGTTAAATACTTAAGTCAGTATGTCTGCCAATTTCATACATCACCTAATTTTGCAGTAGTTTGCCAGAGAAATGATTGGGGAGACAAATGATTTGTAACAAAATAACTGACTTACGGGAATTACTTCATAAATATTTAATCAGCAGTATTGAACCTACAAACTAACAAATAGTATCATACCGCAAGAGGATAATGGCATACCTATACATTGTAATCATCATGTCAATGCTTCCCACTTCCCAGTCAGGCAGATGCACTCAGGAAATGGGTTTTCATAAAAAGATTCCTCAGTCCTAAGACGTGCTCTGCCCTTGCTCCCTGGCAATGAGCCATATCTCTTCCTTGGAGCTCCTTGTCTGAAAACAGAGAAATACAATCTCAGTTCAATCCATAAAGGGTGGAACAGAAGTAGTGTACATGCAACATTGTCGTAGATTTAAATAAATCAAATCACCTGTATTTATGCATCTCAGTAACAAGTGAGGACAGCTTTGGACCTTCCATAAGCTCCCCTTTTTCTAGTAAATCAAAGAGTTCCACCAATCCTCTTCTGCAGATTAAATGGAACAAGACTTTAGTCCAGAAGTTGAAAAAGAACTAAACAATAGCCACTCGGCCAAGATTGTTAGACATCAAATATCAATAATACTGGTGAGTAAAAAGGACATAGTGCTACTGAAGGACCTCTAATTTCATCCACACATGCAGGTGTATGCACACAAAAAGCAGCCCATCAGATATTATATTCTAATAAAGTATTATTAGATTATATATAGAACCTAGCAAATATTTTCGAGATGGTTGCTACCTATTACATGAATGCCTTGTTTTGGAAGAAAAATATTTGTACTGCAAATTATAGAAAAATAAAGAAAGAAAACAAACCAATAATCTGGGAAATAGCAAGATCAGATAAAGAGAAATTGTCGAGGATAAAAATTCTCATGTTTACCTATCAGGAGTGATAGTCTTACGATGACCCAGAAATCGACGATGGCCCTCAACAGCTCTTGCCATATTGCCAGAGTGTGATGGAACAAACACATCACTTTCAACTGAAATTATGTAATCAAGGGCTGCAACTTGAGAAGCGTGGTTGTCAAACTTCTCAAGCTCTTCTTTTGTCGCTAACACCTCCTGCAAAAGTATATTTAGTTTAGTGGAATAGCCGCACGATGGTGGGTAGAATCAATAAAAAAAGGTAAAATTTCTAACAACCTTGCTAACCAAGTTGGGGAAGTACAATTTCAATTTTGATATATACTTATTACCACCATAAATTTCACCAGCTGCAAGGTAGATCCATGTGGATTCCGGATAACCCATCGCCCGCAGAAAAATCCCCACCTCATTGGGAGTCAGTGGACAATTACCTACAGATCTCTGTTCAGTGGAGTTTATGTCCTTCAATTTCCAGTGGCTTGTTCTCTCTCTGTTGAGATGCAGAAAGCAAATTAATATAACCTGCATGTAGAAATAAAACTCTATTGATGTGCGTTGATTGTTCATACCTCATAATTCTCAGCTCGTCTGCTTCTGATTCACTAAAACCATAAGTGCAGCCTGTGAACGCTAGCATATCTTTTTCATATCGTAGATGAAGAGCAATAAATTTTCCACGTGATCTTAGACGCTCCACAAGCTTCTGTTGTGTAAGTGTTACGTTGGCTCAGAACCTAGTTTAGGAAGTGCCATAAATCTCCAAATGCAAATTGAAGACTGTAACACAGATCCTGAGTTAAAGAAAGGTTCAGGTTATTAAGAGAGTGTTCATGCCTTTCCAAGGTCCTCAATTGGATCTGAAAAACGCAGAGCTTGGTAAAGACAACGGCATCTCAATCTTTGAATATCAATTGGAAGACCATTGTTAGAAAGCCGTGAATCAGATTTCGGGATGTGAACCACCTATAGAAAAAAAATTGAGGTGAGTTCAAATATATGAGTTTCAGACTTCATATCCACAAAAGTAACACTTTTAAATAACTCAGATAAAAAAATTTCTGTAAATCAATTTTTCAACATAAAAGAGTAGCGTTGCTCGAAACGATTTGTATCTGTATCAAGTTGAGAATCTCTACTGCATGTTCCATATCAACAACAATTACTCCGTGCAATTATGTTGCTAGCACAGGAAAGACCAACAACCATGAGAAAGTATAATGTTAAATTGCTTGCTGGCAAAAATCATGAAGAGGCTTTTCATAAAGGATAATATAAATGACTGCAAAAAGAATTAATGCTGTAACATTGTCAACTCTCTTCGCAAGAAGTAAACCCAAAATATCAGATCACATCAATTCAATATCTTGAAGGATAAAAGAAATACATAAAGAGCAAAAAGATAGTCTGCTAGTTTGCCTAGTTTCATTGAACAGAAAAGTCATAATTTAGTTTTATAACAAAAACAATCATTCTGACGCACAGCTTCAAGTCTGGAGTATTGAGAGAATTAATTGAGAAACTGAACTGAAGAATTACCTTGTGATCCTTCCAAAGTACTTTCACCTCATCGTAATAACTTGCACCAGACCATGATGTAAAGTGCTTCCGAGCTCTTGGAACAGATTGCAAACTTTCAGGCAAGTCACTCACAATGTGGACATCCCCTTCCAGAGCTTTAACAAAACGAGGCTCATTGAAGATGTCTTTAAATGTACTGTAGACAGTGGTGCAAATTGTTAAACACAATAAATAAGGAGGGAACAATATATTCCACTAAAACAACTATATCCTAACAGCCAACACCTGGTATCTTGCCAAAAGGACCGCTTATCTAGTTGAGGAATAACAAGTGTTGCATTCACCAAACGGGCCACTGCAACCATGTCACAGATCTGCAGAGGGAATAATAAACTCCAAATAAAGCTTGGTAACCATATTTTTTTAGGAAATCTCATAAAAATGATGAATGTAATGATAACTGTTATGCAGATAACATAAGATTTTTTGCAAGGATAAACCTCTATAAAAGCAGCAGTGAATATTCAGAAGAACAAAAGGATAAATACATCAAATTATTATTTGAGCAACTGTATAATTATTGATGCAAAAGTGTGTACATGTAAGTCAGATAAACATGAAGATAAAAACTGAGTTTTGGTGTCATGAACTTACTCCAGTACGCATTTGGTTGAGTCCTCCATTACTTCTAACAGTCATATAGCGGTCTGACTCTTTTGGAGCTGATAATGCAAAATATGGTGTTAGGACTGTAAACAATGGAAACATATCGAGGAAAACATTACCACATATACATGTATGTGCACTGAATTTGCATGAGCAGTGTTTCTAGTTTCTACATCAGAGTACATATATAGACACATGGATAGGGGTTACAGAATTAGTGACATTCAACCCTAAAAACCACAGCAAGAATAAGCTATACCTTGATCATTGTTGTATCATTCCTATTGCAGATAAAGCACATATCCCAATTAACAAAAGTAAAGCACTGCACCTAAACGTCCATTTACTAACTTACAGGAGATCAAAGGTAGTTAAATCAAAGGAGAAATTAGGACTACGAAGCATATATTTGAAATTGATGTCTGAACAAAAGGCCAAAATTTCCACTAAATTATAACCAGATCAACAGCAGCTAGTGCTTTCTAAGTTGCAGACACTCAGAACATTTCATCTTAGTAAATGAAAAAGGAACCATCACATGTTTGATAAAACACTGCTGCATAAGAAAGAAATTTACCCATATATCTAGAGGTTGGTTTGATGCAAGCATGATAACTGTAGCCATTAGAACCCCACAGCTGCTCATCTGATACCTGAACATCGATAATTGCTCCAGTTCAACAATCATTCGATAAATAAAGACCGTACCATCACTACCCTATGATTCAATACTAATTTCATTTTAAGAAAATGGGCAGCACAGGAAGTGATTTTATATGTCTAAGAAGCTAGGTTTGAGAGAGTTCCATTGCACATATATGATAATTTAGTATATAAGAAAGATGCATGAATTAGAAATTTATATGGGATATTGAGCAACGCGCATTGCCACAGTGCTACACTTCTCGAGTTTTGCTGGCTCAACATTCCTGAGGCCGAGATGCTTTCTCTAGCTACATCATTTCCCTCTCTATCTTAGCTATAACATTTCATTTCGACGGTCTTTAGTTTCTAGAAGACTAGTGTTTCATCTTGGCCTACCGCTACTACTATTGATGAATCTCCCAAGAGCAGGTTCAACATCCATGTCGAATGCTCAGCTGTTGCACGAACAAACCGATAAGTTTTTTTTTTACACAGGAGACATGTGACAAATCACAAGAAACAAGTTGAATTTACCAACGGGAGCACAAGCCTAGAGAAATTTGCGGAACATTGCAACAAGAACCTAACTCCAACGCACGGATTCGGGCGGGGAGAACTGCACCAAAGACGAAAAGAAGAACCAATAACAACAGTAGAGGAAAGGGATCAAGAAACGGGCCTGGTGGGGCGGGGTCTGGCGGGGGAGGTCGACGCGGGCAACCTGGCGGAGGGATAGGACGAGGAGGAGCGCCGCGAAGGCGACGAGGAAGCACGCGCAACGCGAGATCGGCGACGACCGGGGGAGCCGCCGGAGCCGGAGGGGGAGCAGAGGCGCTCCTCGGGGGTTCGGCATGATTGGGAGAGAGAGAGAGCCCACACACCACGGCCTCCGGTTCGACTCCAGCCTTGAACTATGGGCTCCACAGGCTTTTATTGGGCAATGCTGCTGGGCTTGGTTTCCATTTGGGCCACGATCATGGGCTTAGGCCCGAGACTGAAACACCGTACCGTGTCGTGATAGTACAGTACAATTGGGAAGGCAATTTCGCCTTGGTTTCGATTCGGTCGCCGCCGATCGACCGCCGGCGCGTGTGCAGGACATGCACGAATGTAGTTGGCGTCGTTTAGCGTGGGTCAGCAGCGAAACCTAATCCCATTTACGAGCGACGGTGACGAACTTGGATCAGGCAGACTGGGTGAGCTGTAGCTTAGGACCTATAAAAAAAGTTCGGTGTAGCTGTTCTTTTTTTTTTTTTTGGTTACATAAACCTACAGAAAAAGATACGACTATCAGAGAGGGTGAATGATTGTAGTGTCTTCTTTTGTAATTTATTGAAGAGAATCTGTGATAGTTTCAACCAACAACTCAATACACAGTACTCGTACGAGAAACCTTGTCGTTGTCGTGGTCGAAACTTGTCGCATCCTATTTTTATTAATGGATTTTATAACCATTTCATACCATTTTTGGAGTCAAATCATAAGTTATGATATTTAAAAATTTCAAATTAAAGAATAAACATTTAGGTTAAACTTCAGACCTAAAACAAATGAAAATAAATATTTCTGATAAACTCCATAAAATAATTTGTTCGAATACTAGAATAATTATCATGAATAAATATGAATTTTATCAAAATTTTGGAATTCAAATTGACCTAGGATAAAATACAAACTCAATCAATTAATAGCTATTGTTATTGAATTTTAAAAAATGATTAAATCATGAACAATATTTTTGTAAAATTTTCATAGCTTCTCCATTGTCCTAGGAACCCTTCTGCAAAATTTTAGATTTTTGTAAATTTATTTGCTATGTTTAAACCTCAGTCAAAGTTGAGAGGTTTAAATTTAAATTCAGTCAACACTATTCGACCGGCCGAGCCCAACGGCACTGTAGTGACCGATCCTTTTGTTTTGATCGGACCAAACCGCCCAACTGCACCACTTCATCGCGTCGCTCGTTCGCCCCACCATGCTGCTTCGCCGCTTCCGCTGACGCCCCGGCCCCACCTCGTCAGCGCCGCTTCTTCCTCGCGCCGCTTCACCTTTGCCACGCAGCGTCGCGCGGCCGAGAGCGAGGTGGCGCCTGTTCGTGCGTTTCATGGCATGCATCGCCACGTAACCTCGCCGCTGATGACACCGCCTAACCTAGTACTACCACGGGTGGTTGTTGTCGTTTCCTTCTACAAGAAATGCCATCAAAATATTGAATTCATTTTGACGACCGAATTGAAGAACTCGACCATTCTTCGTGTACACTAAGAGTTAACCTCTCATTCTTGTGCCCTAATTCCTTTATCTTCATGACGGGTTAGTTGTGTTAATGTGAGGCTTTGATCTTGGTTATAGCTTCTGGAATACGAAGGTGTCTTTTGGTTGTCCAGAGCGTGCACCGAGTGCCCTCTCCACGTCATGTCCATTTTGTAAATGGTCCACAAAATCATCGAGAATTTGGATTTTGGTTAACTTCGACCAAAAACGCCCCTTTTGGCCTCATCTCTGACCTGGTGAGTTTTTAATTAATTTCTCTCGGTGACACCATCTATTAGGTCCAATGAAGCAATTTCGATCGTTCATTGCTTTTCTTGTTCATCAGGTTATCCTCTCCAAGTTGAGCTCATCGCCGTCGTTTCAGATTTTCGTCGCCAACCAGGCTCCTTATTTCTTCGGTCATCCTCTTGGCCCAAGTAGGTCCCTTGTGTCGTGTGGTTGCTTATGCACGCGTTTGTTTGCTGGAAGCGCAGCCAAAACGAGTTGGCCATGTTCGCCGTGGGAGAGCCGCCACCCCTCGCTGTCGCACCGCCGCTAGAGCTCACTGCCGGCGAAACTCCAGCTACCTCTAGAATCGCAGGACTATTGTGAATCCATTTTCGGTCTTAGTTCGCGCAATTGTGGACTATAAGCCTACAAGCTGGCCGCGGGGCGGGCCTGGCGGGGAGGTCGACGCGGCAACCCGGCGAGGGATAGGACGAGGAGGAGCGCCGCGAAGGCGACGAGGAAGCACGCAGCAACGCGAGATCGGCGACGACCGGGGCCGCCGGAGCCGGAGGGGGAGCAGAGGCGCTCCTCGGGGGTTCGGCATGATTGGGAGAGAGAGAGAGAGCCCACACACCACGGCCTCCGGTTCGACTCCAGCCTTGAACTATGGGCTCCACAGGCTTTTATTGGGCAATGCTGCTGGGCTTGGTTTCCATTTGGGCCACGATCATGGGCTTAGGCCCGAGACTGAAACACCGTACCGTGTCGTGATAGTACAGTACAATTGGGAAGGCAATTTCGCCTTGGTTTCGATTCGGTCGCCGCCGATCGACCGCCGGCGCGTGTGCAGGACATGCACGAATGTAGTTGGCGTCGTTTAGCGTGGGTCAGCAGCGAAACCTAATCCCATTTACGAGCGACGGTGACGACCTTGGATCAGGCAGACTGGGTGAGGTGTAGCTTAGGACCTATAAAAAAAGTTCGGTGTAGCTGTTTTTTTTTTTTTTTTGGTTACATAAACCTACAGGAAAAGATACGACTATCAGAGAGAGTGAATGATTGTAGTGTCTTCTTTTGTAATTTATTGAAGAGAATCTGTGATAGTTTCAACCAACAACTCAATACACAGTACTCGTACGAGAAACCTTGTCGTTGTCGTTGTCGTGGTCGAAACTTGTCGCATCCCATTTTTATTAATGGATTTTATAACCATTTCATACCATTTTTGGAGTCAAATCATAAGTTATGATATTTAAAAATTTCAAATTAAAGAATAAACATTTAGGTTAAACTTCAGACCTAAAACAAATGAAAATAAATATTTCTGATAAACTCCATAAAATAATTTGTTCGAATACTAGAATAATTATCATGAATAAATATGAATTTTATCAAAATTTTGGAATTCAAATTGACCTAGGATAAAATACAAACTCAATCAATTAATAGCTATTGTTATTGAATTTTAAAAAATGATTAAATCATGAACAATATTTTTGTAAAATTTTCATAGCTTCTCCATTGTCCTAGGAACCCTTCTGCAAAATTTTAGATTTTTGTAAATTTATTTTCTATGTTTAAACCTCAGTCAAAGTTGAGAGGTTTGAATTTAAATTCAGTCAACACTATTCGACCGGCCGAGCCCGACGGCACTGTAGTGATCGAGCCTTTTGTTTTGATCGGACCAAACCGCTCGACTGCACCACTTCCTCGTGTCGCTCGTTCGCCCCACCGTGCTGCTTCGCCGCTTCCGCTGACGCCCCGGCCCCACCTCGTCAGCGCCGCTTCTTCCTCGCGCCGCTTCACCTTTGCCACGTAGCGTCGCGCGGCCGAGAGCGAGGTGGCGCCTGTTCGTGCGTTTCATGGCATGCATCGCCACGTAACCTCGCCGCTGATGACACCGCCTAACCTAGTACTACCACGGGTGGTCGTTGTCGTTTCCTTCTACAAGAAATGCCATCAAAATATTGAATTCATTTTGACGACCGAATTGAAGAACTCGACCATTCTTCGTGTACACTAAGAGTTAACCTCTCATTCTTGTGCCCTAATTCCTTTATCTTCATGACGGGTTAGTTGTGTTAATGTGAGGCTTTGATCTTGGTTATAGCTTCTAGAATACGAAGGTGTCTTTTGGTTGTCTGGAGCGTGCACCGAGTGCCCTCTCCACGTCATGTCCATTTTGTAAATGGTCCACAAAATCATCGAGAATTTGGATTTTGGTTAACTTCGACCGAAAACGCCCCTTTTGTCCTCATCTCCGACCTGGTGAGTTTTTCATTAATTTCTATCGGTGACACCATCTATTAGGTCTAACGAAGCAATTTCGATCGTTCATTGCTTTTCTTGTTCATCAGGTTATCCTCTCCAAGTTGAGCTCATCGCCGTCGTTTCAGATTTTCGTCGCCGACCAGGCTCCGTGTTTCGTCGGTCATCCTCTTGGCCCAAGTAGGTCCCTTGTGTCCTGTGGTTGCTTATGCACGCGTTTGTTTGCTGGAAGCGCAGCCAAAACGAGTTGGCCATGTTCACCGTGGGAGAGCCACCGCCTCATTGTCGCAGACCGCGCTAGAGCTCATCACGCATGAAACTCCAGCTACCTCTAGAATCGCAGGACTATTGTGAATCCATTTTCGGTCTTAGTTCGCGCGGCCGTGGAGTATAGCGCTGGCTAGCCGCCGGCCAAGCTCACAGGAGCAAATGCTCTGTTGTCGGAACAGTCAGCCGACAACTATAGCTGGACGATTAATTTTTGTTTAAGAGTTAATGATGGTTAGGAGCATCATTGACAAGTAAATGTTTCTTTGACATGTGGGCCCTCACAGCTAGTTAAATAATTGCATAAATCGTGAAATACGTTTACTAAGTTTGAAAAGCGTATTTTTGGAGTAGTTTTACCGGAGTACGTTTTGAGATAACCGAAGACGTCTTCTTGGAGTGCGCCTTCGACGTCATTTGAACGTGGCTGGGTGAAAGCTGACCCAGTCAACGCGCTTTCGCGTGGTCCCATCGGTCATTCGCGGTGGCTAGGTGTTCCTGAGTGTAAAATGTATTTCACGTAAATAGAAAATCCGAATTGAATACTCAATTTTGTCAGTTTACATTTTTGCTGTAATTTAATTTGGAATAAGTTTTGAACATGTTACTATTGGAGAAAAATTGAGTTTTCTTTAATACATGAACATTAATGACTTTAACCTTGTAAAAATTATAGAAAATCAAAATAAACTCCAAATGAATTAAAAATTTCACCTAAATTCAAAATAAATCATAATATCTCTACTGGGAAACATTGAATAATTGTAATTATGCTTTCAGTTCAGATTTTGGAATCTGATTGTGGAGTCTGAATTTTGTTCTTTAAAAATGGATTTAGATCTGGGCAAGTGGCTAGTAGTGAGGGTGCCTTCGTGCATGAGAATTGGGTATTGTAAAAAGATTTGTCCGGATCATCAAGAACTAATCTTTGGGCTGTCACTCCAAGTATCACTCATACTTGCATACACGGTGTATGGGCGCCACTTAGTCAAATAAGGGAGAGGTCGTATTGATTTGAAACACAGGTGGTGTGAGGACATGGGACCGTGAAATCTCATGTTCCTTAGGAACCCAATGTAAGGATATAATGTGCAAGTGAGCACTATTTGTATTTTGACGCTGGGCGGTCGACCCACGTGCTAACTCCTTACATTGGCCCCTCCGACATAACTTGCATGCTCGGTTAGCTAGTAGGCGGTATAGCTAGCACTAAGCGGGATTTTATCATGCAAGGGTGGTTCACTTCAATATGGGTTTCTTGTTGAAAAATACCAAGTCTTGATTTACTCGGTCAACACACCAAAGGAAGTGTGTTATTACCCGAAGGCTTACGGGCTGATCAAGTCGTGTGGATAAAGATGTACCCCCCTCCAGGGTTATAACCTATTCGAATAGCCGTGTCCACGGTTATGAACATTACTTGAGTCTTGACTGATATCATTGTTAGACTCTAAATTAAAAACTTAACATGGGACGACTTGGTATCGATATGACAGGTGTGTCACGAGTTTAGTTTATCAAGGTGGGGCTGCCACTTTGATATTGTTTGAAATATGTTTACCTTTATGTTATTTAACTTTCTTTTGTTAAACAGTCTATTGCTAAAACTGCTTTATTAAACTAGAAGATGTAGATTGAGTAATGTTGCGTTTATACAAAAACTAGAGCCACTATAACCTCTCTTTGAGCAACCACTAGCATGTATAATTTTTTATTTGTGTAAGTCTTGCAAGTACAACCTTGCACTTTAAAGGATTGTCCATTTGTTCAGGTGGGGAAGATTATAACGTAGATCATTTCGTTAGCGCCGACTTCAGTGACACTAACGAGTAACGCTATTTCTAGCCTCCACTCAGTTGCCTTTGGGAAGGGCACACCCTGCTAGTGTTTTTGTTCTTAATGCTTTATTTTCTACTGTGTACTTATGCTAATGGTTAAATTTGGCTGATCGGCCTCTGTTGTAAATTATGGGCATAAGTCCTTGTCTTGTACAACATGTGTAATATATCTGTATGCCTTGTGTATGACTGTGATCAATGTTGATTGAGATATGTGCTTGTTAGCTTTGATCCTTGGGAGCTAATACGAGACATATATTCGAAGATTTGACATGCTTCTCGACTCATGTGAGTATGGTCTTGAACTGCCAAGTTCGACGTATCTCCATGGGTTAAGTTGGATTTCAGAACTTAGAGAGTTAGAGTTATTTACATATGATCTGGAGGACTGTGATCCTATGTAAATAATTCAGGGTTCCCACAGCGTTGGTATCAGGGCCATACTGACTATAGGGTAGAAATAGCATGGTCATTAACTTTTGTGAGCATTCAAAGCATATTTTTCAATTAACAAAATAGTTTCTGAAAACCTAAGACAAATGAATCTTTTATTTCTCATCCATCTTAGAATCAAACCTTATCCAACTTTCAATTGAATCTACCAAATGATTTTCTCACTTACCCTGTCTTTCTTGTGTGTAGATGAGCAGTTGGTTTTTAGTGAAGAAGACTCGGGTTGAAGACATTGAGGGATACCCGGTGTTGCTGAGGGAGATGTTGTGGAGAGATCATTTCACCTACCAACCTAAGTACACCGTCTACTCCACGGTCGAGGACCGGGAATGGAAGAGTATCGAGCAATGATCAATATTATTGCAAGGCATGTGACTATAGTTTCCAGGACTGCCGTACCTCAGAGGCCATGGCAGTACAGGAGGTGGCCCGGGTGTCCATGAGTCACCTCCACCATGAAATGACAGAGTTATCCCAGCCGCCCTATAACCATTTTCCACAACGAACCGTGTCATGGAAAGAGACTTCTTCACTGAAATCCAATATGGAGAAGATCCCCAAGTATGATAGTGTTGGACAGAAAAGGCGACTAGAGGGGGGTGAATAGGAGCACGCTACCATTTTCACAAATAATGGATTCAATAATATTTTACTCCAGTAGCTATGGAAGCTATGAAGATCAAAATAGCAGTACAGCGGAAGATTAATATTGAATCTAATATAAACCCCTAAGTAGAACGACAAGAATAACAAAGATTAAAGCACATCGCTATACCGCCAATGATCACGACCTTGGGAGGTCGGATCGATTTCCGGCGGCGGCGATCGGTACACGCAAGGCCGACCGCCGCCTCGTAACAGATTGAAAAACCCGATGACGAAGATGCAAATAGATGAAACATGGAACACACCTTCTCTATGATATGAGGGACCTATTCCAATCGAATATTATGATAATTCTTGGAGGAATCAAGATCATTTTCCGTTTGATCAAAGAAGGGTTCAAAACCGGGTCAAAACGAAAACTAGGTCAAATATCTTGCTCGTGGGTGATTTATGATCAAGATGATCCTAGATAGATTCCCACACGTCACAGCAAGCTAGATCACGTGAAGAAACCAAGTAAAAACTCACGGATCAAAGAAAGACCTAAAATCATCAAATAGATAGAAAGAACGCAATGAGACAAAACATTGATCAAACTTTCCTTTGATTGATTGATATGATCAGGGCTTACAGCCACTCCATCAATGGAGGACAATGCTCAATCAAAGAGCACGAAAATCATATCAAACATCAAGAACTCTAGCCTCCACAAAAGCTCTCCCTAAGACAATTAGGGTTTGCAAGAAAAACAAAAGAGCCGAATCCAAGGTGCAGCCACCTCCCTCTTCTATTTATAGTGAAGGCTTAGACCTTCTAGAAGTTTGACTCTATTGGGCACCCGTTAAGGCCCAAAACAAATAGGACACATACGCACGCGTTTTAATGCGCCGTCTTTAACATCCCTTGACCTAACTAGCTACACCTTGCGCCTTCTTGCATCTCGGATTAGCTAATAGGTCACCATTGTCCATCTTGCACCACACTTGAGTACATTGACCTCACCCGACATCGTCGATTGTTCTGGAACTCAGCTCTCCAAGCCTAGTCCCGATCATCCTCGCCGTTGACCGTCGTGACCACCAAGCAACCTGCACAACAATAGACAAGTAAACAGAATTTGGGAACAAGTTCTTCACAACTTGACCCATGTTAGTCAAAACATGCATCATCCACCATATATGCCCTGAAACTCATGACTTTGACCTAACAACCGAATATCGTCGCCTCGAAGACCGACGATCCGAGTGAAAACCGGTCAGACCGCCACCTGTTGACCGGTCAGATCGCCAGCTGGGACTTAGCCATTTTTCCTCTCTGGAAAACCGAAACCTACTGGAATTTTCAAACCAATAGAACTTTTGATTGGAGACTCCAAAAATTATGAGACCAAGTGCAACAGAATCTCCTGTCTTGCCTACACCCTCTATTTTTGGTCCAGCTCAAAATAACACTTTTTAAGTTCATCGGTCCGACCGCCGCCTATGGCCGGACGGACGGATTTGGGACCGGTCTGACCGCCACGCTACGACCGGTCAGACTAGTTACAGCCTGACAGTTCTGAAACATGTCGAAAACACATGAAACGACAAACCGTAAACGCCATTGCCAATTGTCACATCATCCTAAGATCTGGAGCATATCCCTATGATATCCACAATCTCCCCCTTGATGAACACATTGGCAATAATCCAGAAAATGTAATTTGGAGGTTTGAAAAGTAAAATACTTTCGATTTCGTACAAAGGCACAACTTGGTCCACAAGCAAGAGAAAGCAATGGAAATGACCAAACTGGCATCAGAATAGCATAGGCAAGTGAGATAAGGCAAAAGAAAGCATAAAAACTTTAATTTCTAGAAAAGAGTCAAAAATCTCACTTAAGGTCCACATGAAAGAACAATTGTTCAATTGACCTATGATCATTGTGTGGGTTAAAAAATGCAATTCAAGTTCAGAAGAATCAATAAGACAATATGAGAGACCATGTGAGTAGGGTCCCCTTTCGAGTGATGAGTATTTGACGCTATGTTGAAAAGTTTGTGATTGGATTCATTGCGCTTATTGCGCTGCTTGCGGTGTGGTTCAGATCGCGCGAACTTCCGGTTCTGGAATGCGGAAGTTCCGATAATCGGAACTTCCGCCCTGGTAAAACTGAACTTCCGATTATCCTGACGATTGTGTTCTGGTGTGTCAATGTGCGGAACTTCCGCTCCTAGGAACGCGGAACTTTCGATAAACCTGACAAGTGTGTTCTACTTTGACGATAATCGGAACTTCCATCCTGGGAGTGCTGACGTTCCGATAATCGGAACTTCCGCCATGGTAAATGCGGAACTTCCGATTGTGGGCAGAACTATGCAGAGAGGCTAGTTTTGATTTTTGAGTTGTGTTTTGTTTTGAGTTAAGTGCAAATGATGATTCTATTATCTTGAGCAATGCTATGTGATGTGTTTCTTGTCTGTGCTGGTTGCAGGGCATCGAGGTGGAGTCGTGGCGAGACACGTGGAGACCGGACTAGACGCAGGCGGCGTTGAGGTCATAACGGTAAAGATGTGACGAAGACGGCGTGCACTCGAGGCGGTTGCGAGTCGTGAACAACAAGGAATGCGGGAGCTTTCAGAAGGTGTGCGAGGGGCGAAAGGGTAATTTCGCAAGGCGGCACAAGTGGAAGCGGGTTCCGTTAGGGTTTAGCCGGCATAACGGGTTGGAGACCCGTTAGCCAAGGGCTATAAATAGAGGTGAACCCCTGGTTGTTTTGGTGACTTTTTTTGGAGAAAAGAGATTAGGGTTAGCTTTAGCTAAAGAGCTTTTGGAGAGTTTGTTTTGCTTTTTGGCTTTGGTTGTTGAGATGGAGAGGATGAACTGAAAATCGTGTAATCATTCCTCTGTATTTGCCTATGTAATCTTTGATTCCTAGCAATGAAATCACTGAGGTTTCGTTTCTTTGTTTATGCCTCTTTTCTTCTCTCTGTTCCTACGTTGAATATCTAGGGTTTTGGTGAAACTTTTGATTCCTCTTATGAGATGGCATGAAACTTGATATCTAGGGTCTTATTGATATTGCTAATATATCCTCAAAGTTTCATGAGCCAAGAATCTAAGAATCTTGCTAATTGTGGTTTTTGGTTTTTCTTACCAAATATTCAAGAAATCCGATTTTGCTTTGATTAATGGATCTTTGTCTGCGATTCTTCTCCATGAGGTCAAGATGTTGTTTAGGATGATGTTCTGTGAGACTTGACCTGAGAAGAGCATTAACGAGTTAGTATTTCGGATTTTTGCCAAAACCCCGTGCGTACTATTCTTCAGTCAGGACAATCGGAACTTCCGATTTGTACAAGGTGGAACTACCGCGGGCGGAACTTCCGCACTGGAAGAACGGAACTACCGCAAGGTAGAATCGGAACTTCCGATATTTGATAGAACAGCCCAGTTTTGTTTAACTTTTTGGATTTGATTCACATCACGTCTTTTGTTTAACAGAAAGTTTTTGGATTGCTGTGTGGACACTTGAGAGGGGAGGATCTTAATTTTTAAAGCACCGTTCACCCCCCCCTCTGTTGCCATTTCGGTCCTTCACAATAAGAATGCAATTCAAAAACTCCCCCTCACTATGATCCTCAAATTTCAGAAACTTTCATATTTTTAATTTCTCCCCCTTTTATCATTTTTATATATCTTCTCCCAACATTGAAATATCCATATTCTTCAAAAATCTTCTCTCCCCATATGTACAACATTAACACAATTTAACACATCAACATTGAAATATCCATCTTCTCCAAAAATCTTCTCTCCGCCTATGTACAGCATTAACACATTTTAACACATCTTCTCCTCCCTTTGACAATAGAGTCATCAAGGAATCACGTCTTCCTCTCATCCAGAGATAACAAATGTAGAATGAAGAAAGAAGCATAAGAAGGAGTATGCATGAAGTGCAATGGAGTGGCTTCATTTTTGTATTTTTTAATTTTTGATTACAAGAAGCTTTAGATATTACCCAAAAGAGCAAGCAAGCATTTCTAATATTGCACAAACAACATATCAAGCCTGACAGCGCTAGCAAGATCATGATAAGACATATATATCAAAGCTAAGCACTAAGGCTCAAAAGTAAAGCAATAGATTTGATCAATTTAAGCAAAACTTCAAATTCAGCAAGTTCATCAACAGGGATCCTAAAGTGAAACTGGCCATGTCAAAATGTCAAAGTGAGATCAAAAAAATCTAACAAAGACCACATTAAGAGTCAATCAGGTCCTGTATTGAATCATTTTGCTCAAATTTCTCAAAAGCCCATTTTTCAACATTTTTTCCATTTGCACTGAATATTGAAGTTGACTAATGATCTAACTTAGTGATAAGATCCTGGACTAGGAGCCATCCACAAAATCATCATAAGCTACGACCAGTTTTAGAATTTAAGCATAAGACAATCTTTTGATTTTTCATGTTTCACAAGAGCAGTTTTAGAATATCAAGAACACAAGAAGCTCAAGTAATGGTCAATTTTAGATTAAAGTGCTAACAAAGCAATTCTGACAGGGCCAATATCACAAAAGGAGCACTAATTGCGCAACTAGCTAAAACGTCCACGAATTGTAATTTTTAGTTCGAGTTGTTTTAGAGTTCTAGCTCATACAGCAAAGACTTATCTGTATTTGTAAAAACATGACAATTCTAGTAAGTCTAAGAACTAGACATGGCATTGAGCAAGAATTGAAATACTAAAGCTCCAAAGGGTAATAGGCAAAGCTTCATCAATTATAAAAGATAAGCAGAAAATCTTATATTACAATGCATCTTTTTGGATACCACTTGTTGGATTTTTCATGTGAATGCAATATGATACAATGAGATGCAATAAAAGCCTAAAAACCTAAATTTTTTAAAAAGATCAATAAGTTCATAAAAAGAACAAGAAAATATCAGAAGAACAAGGTAAGATCAGAAAAGATCGAACTCCCCCTCAAACCAACCCAAAATGGGTAAATTACCCCTAACTCGCTTCTCAAGGTGGCAAACCTTGTTGGGTCTAAAGGCTTGGTGGGGATATCGGCCAGTTGAGCCTCGGACTCCACAAAGTGTAGCACAATATCACCTTTCTCGACATGGTCTCTAAGAAAGTGATAGCGAATATCTATGTGCTTGGTCTCAGAGTGTTGCACAGGGTTCTTAGCAATATTAATGGCAGAAGTGTTATCACAAAAAAGAGGAATACTAGCAAAATTTAACCCATAGTCCTTAAGAGTAGTTACCATCCACAAAATCTGACTACAGCAACTAGCAGCGGCTACATATTCAGCAGCAACAGAAGACTGCTTCCTAGAAGACCAAGAATAGGAGAAGTGCCTAGCAAGTGACAAGTGCCTGAGGTACTCTTCCTATCAAGCCGACAGCCCGCAAAATCAGAATCAGAAAACCCCCGAATGGACAAAGATGAAGAACATGAATACCAAATGCCACACAGAAGGGTAGAGTGTAAATACCTGAATATGCGTTTAACGGCTTGGCGATGGGAAGTCCTTGGAGACACCTGAAACCTCCCACAGAGGCAGACCGTGAAGTGGATGTCCGGTCTCGAGGCCGTCAGATACAGAAGAGAGCCAATCATGCTGTGGTACTCGCGTTGATCCACGGCTTCTCCTTCCTCATCTGGATCCAAAACAGTCGAAGACGCTATGGGAGTGGAGATAGGCTTGCAGTCACCCATGTCGAAGCGTTTCAGCAAGTCCGTAGTATACTTCGTCTGATGGATAAAGATCCCTTCCTTGCATTGCTTAATTTGAAGCCCCAAAAAGTAATTGAGTTCTCCCATCATACTCATCTCAAATTCCCTGGACATAGTCTCAAAAAAGCTGGAAACAGGAGCATTAGAAGAACCACCAAAGATAATATCATCAACATAAATTTGAGCAAGCAGGAAGTCATTACCACGCCTAAGAATGAACAAAGTCTTGTCTACCTTACCCATCTCAAAGTCATTCTTAAGCAGGAAGGTCTTAAGTCTATCATACCAGGCTCTAGGAGCTTGTTTAAGACCATACAAGGCTTTGGATAGCTTGAACACAAGATTTGGGTACTTGGGATTCTCAAAACCCGGGGGTTGCCTAACATAAACTTCCTCCTCAATGAAACCATTTAAAAAGACACTTTTAACATCCATCTGATATAATCTAAAGCCCTTAAATGCAGCAAATGCAAGCAGAATGCGAATGGCTTCTAGTCTAGCAACAGGAGCAAATGTCTCATCAAAATCTAACCCCTCAACTTGGCTAAAACTCTGAGCCATCAACCTAGCCTTGTTTCTAATTACAGAACTATCCTCATTTTATTTATTTTTGAAGACCCAGCGGGTTCCTATAACATTATGGCCACTAGGAGGTTCTACTAGGTTCCAAACCATATTCCTCTCAAAATTCTCTAACTCCTCATGCATGGCATTAACCCAGCTAGAATTCGATAAAGCATGTGATAGATCACGAGGTTCAAAAGAAGCAACAAATGCAGAATGAGAGTAGAGATTTGGATCATTATACCTAGAGCGAGTGACTCGCTCATGAAGATTACCTATTATCTGATCCGGAGGGTGCTGCCTTTGAATATGAAGTGGTGAACCCGGAGAGGAAAGCATCTCTTCAACCTCCGCAGGTACTGCTGATGATGAAGATGCAGCAGGATCCTCATCTGAAGGTGAAGTAGTCACAGCAGGTTCTTGTGCTGGAATAGGAGCGTCAACAGCAGCTGGTGGAAGAACATCAAATCCTTCATCATCTTCCTCTATGAATATGCTCTCTGTCACCTGTGTATCACCTGAAATATCTTATCTAACTCCAGGGTTAGTCTCATCAAAAGTGACATTGCATGTCTCCTGGACAAGGTTAGTTTCAATATTAAAAACTCGAATCCCCTCGAATGTGCAGGATAACCCAGAAATAAACCATCAAAAGTTCTTGATTCAAATTTATCTAGATTTCCTGTTTTGAGAATAAAACATTTAGATCCAAAGACTCGAAAGTGCGAGACAGAGGGTTTTCTACAAAATCGAAGCTCATAAGCAGTCTTGCCCAAAGAAGGTCTCACAAAGACACGATTAGCAATATGGTAGCGAGCAACAACTTTGGCCCAAAATCTCCTCGGTGTGCTATACTCATCTAGCATCGTCCTAACCATCTCGACCAGGGTCCTGTTCTTCCTTTCCACAATGTCATTTTGTTGAGGGACGTGTGGAGAAGAGAACTGATGCTCAATACCACGCTCAGCACAAAAAGAGGCAAATGAAGCATTCTTGAACTCCGTGCCATTATCACTGCGGATCGCTCTCAAGGCACCCGGAAGTTCAGAAGCCAAACAAAGAACAAGATCATGATAAAAATCAAAAGCTTCATCCTTTGAAGCAAGAAAGAACACACAAGTGTATCTAGAAAAATCATCGACTATGATAAGAATGTACCATTTTTCACCAACTGACCGAACCCTAGCAGGACCAACAGTATCCATATGAAGTAATTGTCCTGGTCCGTCAGTCATGACCATAGTCACTGAAGGGTGTGAGGCGACAACTTGCTTGCCATGCCTACAGGGCACACACACAGCATCTTTGACGACTTTGAGTTTGGGCAAACCTCTCATAAGCTCAAGGTTGCTAACTCACGTTAGATGATCAAAACCAATGTGCCCCAAACAATGGTACCAAAGCCAGAACTCAGAAGAAGAAGATGAAATCAAGCATTTTAGAGAACCACCAAGAGAATCAGAAAAGTCAGCTCCAAAAATCCTAGCAACTCTAGTAATTCCAAAAAGAAGCTTACCAGTTGAATCAAGCACCCGACAAGCATTTTTCTTAAATCTAGTCTCATATCCATCATCAAGAAGTTGAGAGATAGAAAGCAAATTAAACCTTAGCTTGTCCACAAGGGCGACGTCCTTGAGGATGAAACTGTCGTTCACCCTGATCGATCTTGTTCCTTCAATCCGCCCTTGTTTATCATCTCAAAAAGTGATGAAATCATCACCTGTCGACCGCGTGAAAGAGGTGAACCATCTTGAGTCTCCGGTCATGTGGCGTGAACAGCCGGAGTTAACGAACCACGTGTCCCTCCTCTTTCCGCGGTAATCCTGAAAATCAAGAAACAAAAGAACGATGTGTCTCAATACTGGGGTTAGTTAAACAAGACTTAGGAACCTAGTACTGAGACACACGTCTGCGAGTAGTACGCAAAGCAGAAGTGATATCCTTGATTTTATTTATAGTTCTGTTATGAGCAATGGTTAAAGTAACATGAGAGTTATCCTGTCTAGGAACATGATGATGAGCATGTGATGCAAATCCTAAATCAGGTTTGTTCTTTTCTATGTTACCATATCTCATAGAAGCTCTAGGTTGATTAGATGAAATTCTAGCAAAAAATTTTGTTATCATTTTTCAACCTACGTCAACAGAACTCAATCAAATGCCGATCCTTTTTGCAATAGGTGCAATGATACTTAATATCACTAGGAGAAGCACCCTTTGATTTAACAGAAGATTGAGCAAAACCTGCAGATTTAAAAATAGTTTTTGCAGGTTGGGCTTTAAATTCAACTACCCCTTTTTCCAAGACTTGAACAACTTTTGGCTTAGAATTATCTCGAACATAATTGTATCCTAATCCTTGCTTCTTATAAGGAGTCTTAGAATTGTCCAGAATTATGTTTAATTGTTTCTTAACTATAGAAAAAAATTTCTAATGTATCCTCAAGATAAGCATTTTCTTTTCCAAAATTAACACATGATTCACAGGTTTTACCTTTAATGGCTCTAGCATATTTGTCCTTATATAAAGCAGATTCAAGTTTGAGAGCTGGACATAAAGCACATGTAGAAGATTCAATAATGTCCTTAAGCTTGGCATATTTAGCTCTAGCTGCTTCTAAGATATCTTTGACTTCATGTTCACGTTCTAAGCAAAAAGTGCAAAGGCTAGAATCAACAGCACCAGAAGCAACTAATTTGCTTGAATCTAAGCATTTTTCACATAGAGCAGATTTAACCTCAACTAGCTCAGTCCTAGCATTTTCAAGTTGTTGCAAAGCAATATTATGAGCAGATTGCAGTTTAACAAATTCTGAATGCAAAGCATGGCAAGATGAGCATTCATCAAATTCAAGACTCTTAGCATTCTCAAGTTCTAAAGTCAAGTTACCTATTGGAGACTCTAAATCCTTGTTCCTAGCCATGACATATGCTAAAGTCTTATCCTGACTCATAAGTTGCTCAAACATAGATTCACATCTATCAGAAAGAACATCATAAGAAGGAGGTAACTCATTGTTGTCGTCATCAACAGAGTCGACCATGAAGCACAAGCCGGTGAAGTCCTTGGCCTTCCCTTTCTTTTTGTCTTGAGGGATCTCCTCCTCCTTGTTCTCCTCGCTCACGGAGTCCACATCGCTTAAGGATTGATCCTCAAAAGCGGGAAGCACCCAGTGAGCGGCTTTCGTCAGCTTGGCAACATCAAACCTTGGTTTGTTCCATTGAGGCTTCTTCCAAGCTAGCTTTCCCTCCTTGTGGTTGCTCTTACCTTTCAGCTTGGGGCAATTTGCCCAGAAATGATTAAGCTCACCACACTCATAGCAAGTCATAGGACCTTCTCGATTTCTGTTTCTCATATTGTTATAGGCCCGTGTGACCTTTCTGACTATGAGGGTCAACTCGGCCTCAGGAAGACTCTCAAACTCTTCTTCGTGAATAGCTGATAAACCAGCAAGCAAAAATCTAGAAGAGGACTCAAAAGACCCATCAGAGGCTCTCTTGAGCGGGTCTGCTACCAAAGCCATATTTTCCTTTTTTGGGATGATCAATCTTCTTGATCTCATGAGTCTTAAGCTTGTTATAGAGCAGCTCCAAAGTTAGATCAGAAAGGTTGACATTCTCCTCTATGGCAGTAGCCTTTATCTCCCACTCTTTGGTGTTGATTGCAGCCAAGAGGTGGGTGGCATTTTCAGACTAAGAATATTAAATACCAACAGCTTTCATCTGACTAATCACTTTATTAAAGTGACTGAAAATGTCATCGATGCTCTCTCCAGGACGCATCTCGAATTTGTTACATTCACGCTTATAGATTGTCTGTCGTACTTTCTTGACTTGGGACGAACCCTCATGATAAGTTTCAAGAGTGTTCCAAATCTCATGCGCAGTCTGAAGATTACAAATCCGATCATACTCCTGTCTCCCAAGCCCACCATACGAGGGGTTTTTAGCCTTATTGTTGTTAGCCAAAAGGGCTTGGGCCCAGTAGCAACCGGGCAAAACGAGAGGGACTCGAACAACCTCCCATATAGCATGTCCTTCGCTCTCAAGGAAGACTCGCATGCAATTCTTCCAATAGGCATAGTTGTGCCCATCGAAGATATGCGGCTTTGTGGAGTATCTATCCATCGCCAAGTTCAGTGACAGTTAAGATCAAGATTGAACTAACCGGGCTCTGATACCACTTGTTGGACCGAAAAGGCGACTAGAGGGGGTGAATAGGAGCACGCTACCTTTTTCACAAATAATGGATTCAATAATATTTTACTCCAGTAGCTATGAAGATCAGTATAGCAGTACAGCGGAAGACTAATATTGAATCTAATAAAAACACCTTAGAAAAACGACAAGAATAACAAAGATTAAAGCACATCAATGCCCTACCGGTCGGACCGCTGACCTTGGGCAGTCGGACTGATTTCCGGCCGGTCTAACCAGTGGCCATGGGCGGCCTGACCGCTGGCCTCCAGAACAAATTGAAAAACCTGAAGACGAAGATGCAAATAGATGAAACATTTGATCTACTAATCCAAACTTGATGAAATATGGAACACACCTTCTCTATGATATGAGGGACATATTCCAATCGAAGATTATGATAATTCTTGGAGGAATCAAGATCCTTTTTCGTTTGATCAAAGAAGGGTTCAAAATCGGGTCAAAACGAAAACTAGGTCAAATATCTTGCTCGTGGGTGATTGATGATCAAGATGATCCTAGATAGATTCCCACACGTCACAGCAAGCTAGATCACATGAAGAAACCAAGCAAAAACTCATGGATAAAAGAAAGACCTAAAATCATCAAATAGAGAGAAAGAACGCAATGAGATAAAATATTGATCAAACTTCCCTTTGATTGATTGATATGATCAGGGCTTACAAACACTACATCAATGGAGGACAATGCTCAATTCAAGAGCACGAAAATCGCATCAAACATCAAGAACTCTAGCTTCCACAAAATCTCTCCCTAAGACAATTAGGGTTTGCAAGAAAAAAAAAGAGCCGAAGCCAAGGTGCAGCCACCTCCCTCTCCTATTTATAGTTGAGGCTTAGACCTTCTAGAAGTTTGACTCTATTGGGCTCCCATTAAGGCCCAAAACAAACGGGACACATACGCACGCATTTTAATACGCCGTTTTTAACATCCCTTGACCAAACTAGCTACACCTTGCGCCTTCTTGCACCCCGGATTAGCTAATAGGTCACTTTTGTCCATCTTGCACCACGCTTGAGTACATTGACCTCACCCGGCATCGTCGATTGTTCTGGATCTCAGCTCTCCAAGCCTAGTCCCGATCATCCTCGCCGTTGGCCGTCGTTGACCACCAAGCAATCTGCACAACAATAGACAAGTAAACAGAATTTGGGAGTAAGTTCTTCACAACTTGACCCATGTTAGTCAAAATATGCATCATGCACCATATATGCCCTGAAACTCATGACTTTGACCTAACAACCGAATATCGTCGCCTCGAAGACCGACGATCAAAGTTAAACCGGACGACACCCCTCGGTCGGCCTCGATCGCCACCCCTCGCCGGTCCCGACCACACCAGGGCTTGGTCGGACCGCCAGCTGGGACTTAGCCATTTTTCCTCTCTGGAAAACTGAAACCTACTGGAATTTTCAAACCAATAGAACTTTTGACTGGAGACTCCAAAAATTATGAGACCAAGTGCAATAGAATATCCTCTCTTGCCTACACCCTCTATTTTTGGCCCAGCTTGTTTTGAATTTTGTTTTCAATCTATTATTTGTATTCAATTGTAAATATTGCATTTCTGCAAAATAACCACAGAAGCCATTTCTTTGGAATAAGCCATCATCTATAAATTGCATTCTATGTTATGACTTGCGAGTACGGTTGTGTACTCATACTTGCTATAACCAATCAACAGAAGTGGAGGAGTCATCTCCTACTTTTGAAGAGAAGTTCTACGAAGGTGTCGATCGTTAGGGTCTTAATCCCAGTCAGTTTCATGTGGTGAATTGATGGGATTCCGCTGAGGTTTATTTCTTTTCTGCTGCTGCTATTTTATTTGTTGTCAGCCCTGTGTGGCTTAATAAATATAAACTCGACCATAAGATCAAAACCATTATTTGCTATTCAAATTAGTCGTTTATTCTATTAATCGTCTTGTGTGGATCGATATTCATCTATGTTGACACTGTGTGCACTAGCGTGGTTCTGGACTAGTGCGGAATACACAGATGGTCAAGAATTCAATTTTTGGGTTTCGATAGAGGCGGTATCAGAGCCATACTGACTGTAGGTCTTTCCCTTAGTTAGATCGGCGGTCTTAGAGTGTCCAAACTATTTTCTAAAGTAAAATTAACTTGCAAGATTAATTGAATTGCTTAACACTTCTCATATCTCTCTTGACTCAACTATTGCTGAAATCCTTTCTCTCCCCATTATTTTTAAGTTGTTCTTACCCTCTTGTCTGTCTTGTCAGATGTCTCGTCTTCAGAACTATGGAGAGCGCAAGGGAGGACTTGCCGCTGAGCTTTGGAAGCAATTGCAAGTACTTGGACGATTCGACAGCCCGATGTACCGTGGCAGCACTTGGGTCGTGAACGGTTGAGAAAGTGGAGTGATCTGTCGCTTGACCATCTATGCCCGGAAAGACACCAAAGCAAGTCAACCCCTGAACATCTCCGCAAGAAGGATGATTTGGAGCGACACGATTCAAGAATCTTCATGCCTCGCTATCCTAAGGATTTGCAACCTCTACGCCATGAAGCTTGAGATACTGTCTTCCGCAACCACACTCGTACCTTAGCATTGGATGTTCCTGCACGTTACCCGTCTACAGATGGAGAGAGCAACGCCACCGTCATGCGTCTTGCCCAGTTTGCCACTGCCCAAGAGGAGTCACTGGAGTTGACCGCCACAGATTTGGAGTGCGCCTATGAGACCCTGCAAAGGGCAGAAGAAAGGATCGTCATTCTGGAAAAGACTCTTTATGGTCAGCACGAGCACGGTGAAGACCTTGAGGAGGAAGATCCTGAAGAAGTAGAGCCAGAAGAAGCCGAGGAACCGGAAGAGCCAGAAGAACCAGTGGAGCCAACAGAGCCTGAGGAGCCAGCTGTACCTACACCAGGGAGGCCTATTCCTGTTGCACCAGTCCTGGGGCATCAAGATCAGTTTGCAAGGATGACATCTCGCTTTGTGTCTACAAAGAAAGGAGCACCGCTGTGGCTATGGAGGCTATCTCATCGAGTAGTTCACTCGTGTCTTTAGGCTTAGCCAGTCTTAAGATTAGGAGAGTCGCCCTTTAAGCGGTAGTTTGTGTGTTTAAGTTTGTTCGTATTTTCTTGTGCGCAAGTGTGAGCTGCAAAGGCCCTTAGGTAATTGTTGCAGCCATGCTAAGATCTTAATTAATATAAGTATTTGTGTTGAGCTTTCTTGAAGTTGTGCTTATTGGGTTTTACCTACCCCTACCTTGTTCCTAACTCATCTTGTGCTTGCTACCTTATCTAACCTATGGAGTTTCATCAGATAGTTCAGACTCGTCAAGCTGCCACAAGTGGTTCTGGCACCCCTGCGTCAGAGGAAAATGAGCAAACCCCCGTAGGAGCAGTTCCACCACAAGCACCTTCAGTTGATCTACAGAACTTTGGATCTTTCATGGTAGCTCAAACTCAGTTGATATATACAATGATGAATCAAATACAGACTATGAACAACCAGAATAACAGCAATCATCATCACAATGAAGCCCCAGTCGCTCATGGTCACCACGGGCCATCCAAGCTAGCTGAGTTCATGAGAACTCGTCCACCAACTTTTTCTGGGCATGTCTCACCAGTGGAAGCTGATGATTGGCTTCGTGTTATTGAGAGGAAGCTGCTGATCACCCAATGCAGCGATCATGAGAAGGTCATATACACCACTCACCAGATGGAAGGCATAGCTGCCGAATGGTGGGAAAACTTCTGTGCAACGCATGAGACACCGCAAAACATCACTGGGAAGAATTCTCAACTGCTTTTTGTCAGTACCATGTACCGGAAGGAATCATGGATTGAAGAAGGATGAGTTCCGTGCTCTCAAGTAAGGAGGAATGTCAGTGACTTACTACCTCAATAAATTTTCTCAACTTGCCCGCTATACTGCAGAAGATGTCACCACCGACAAGGCTCGTCAGAGTCATTTTCTAAAAGGATTGAATACTGGACTGCAAGTCAACTTGATTGCCCATATCTTTTCAGATTTTCAGGAGTTAATCAACAAAGCTTTGATTCTGAAACATAAGCGCAAGTAATTGGAAGATAATCGCAAGCGCAGAATGGCCCAGCAAGGAAGTCACCAGCCACAACTGAAAGTAAGAATGGTTCCACTACAGTTTAACCGTTTTTCACCGTAGAATTCTGTTAGAACGCCTACACCAACTTCAACACCTCGTCATGTTTCTTAGAACTTCCGCAGTTCTGTACCAGCCAACCCCACACCAGGAAGCAACCCACAGAATGGACCTAGAGTTTGTTTTACCTGCCGTCAGCTAGGGCACTTTGCCAATCGATGCCCTCAGAATGGAACGATAACTCCAGTACACTTCAACCTTAGAGCTACACAAGCCAAGACACCAGTGCAAAGCAACTCTCAAGGGACTTCTCAAGCTACCGGTCAAAACTGGAGGAGCACTGCAATCAGTGGTCAGAGGCCATGTTAACCATGTCACTCTGGAAGGAGTACAGGAAGCACCCGACGTCGTACTGGGTAAGTTTATGGTAAATTCAGTACTTGCATCAGTTCTGTTTGATTCTGGAGCTTCGCATTCATTTGTTTTGGGAGTTTTTGCAACTAAGAATAATTTAGAAGTTATTGTAATACTCTGAAAAATAAATAAATATTAATAATCACGTCTTAAGGATCGGTGCGTAATTAAATAAAATAGTACGTATAAAAAAAATAGAATTTCAGAGTTTTTTTAAGGACTATATAAATAGATCTTGGGAACTCTAGAAACCCTAGCCTTTTTCTTTTTCTTTCCAAGCCGCCAGCCAATGGCGTTTTCATTATGCTGTTGTTGCCGAAAGTCTTTGCCGCTAGCTTGCCTCGCGCGTGGGCGCTGCGGGTGAGATCTGCGTCTTTGTCTTCGCCGCCGAAGTCGCTACGTCATCGCGTGGTGAGTCTTTGCCTGCTCTTCTTTGTCTTCGCCGCGGCCGCTTACCAGCCGAATCGCCGCGTGATGTTCCTGGTCGCGGCCGAACATCTGCAGCTGCGTGGAGACTCCTGCCCTCCCCGCGTGAAGACTTCGGCCAGGCTGTGCTCTCGCCCAAAGTATTGCTGCTCGTCCTTTTTTTTGGCAAGGTCTATTGATTTGCTAGACACTGCCGTCCTTTTTGTCTTCATGCAATCAATTGTTAGCTTCGGTGGATACTGGATTGCATAGTTCATTGTGTAGTGGCGTACTGCCTTGCCTTGGTTGGATAGTAAATGGGAGTGTTTGATCTGGTGGTTTCCCAAGACATATGAATACGTAATTCATTGAGAGGTGCCGTATTAGAAGTAGATGTATTAAACTCTGCTAATTAGTAGTTGGTTAGTGCTCAGGTTGCTAGCTTCCCGAGTAAGTAATCAATTAGCTCACAAATTGATTGATTAGCTATTTTGGTTGTGGTTAATTAGTTTCGTTCACATGGTTAGCTATGGTGATTTACTAATCATGCAAGGGTAGCTTAATTAGTTCTGTTAATTAATGGAGACAGAAGAGCTAGCATGTTTGTAAGGGAAATTATTTAGCGTTTCTAGTCGGGGAAAATTGAAAAGGTAGATTGGTTTAGTCTGTTGTTCTGTGTACGATTTATTCGGGTACCTTAATGACGAATGTTGAAAATATCGTCTACTAGTTAATTGTAGATAATTTCGATATCTTTCTATAGCATATTTAATCATGTCGATCGGACAAGTAGATTTCGAGTTATGATTTTCGGAAGACCGCTGTTTTTACGGTTGTCGTCTTTCGGCGCTGTTTTGGTAGACTGTAGATTAAAAATATAAAATAGCTTAATTAGAGTTTTTGATCTACATGAAAGATGTAGCTAATTGTTCAATGGTTCTGTAGAATCTGAGAACGCGAATTTTGGTTGAGTAAAACAAAAGTTATGAATTTAGTAAGACTGCTGTTCCGAAGCGGACAGATCGGCTTTCTGGGCTAAATACGGAGGGTTAGATGATTTAATTAGAAGTCTGTGTAATCTAAGAAAATGTGGATAATTTTATGAAGAATCCAGAATGGGGTGGTTTGTGGTGATCGGACTTTCGAGTCAAAAGTTACGTTCGTTTTAGCACTAAGTCAGCTACGGGTAACTATTCGGTACCGGCGTTTCGTGGTATATTTGGGGACGTGTAGGAGCGATGTCGATTGATTGTTGTTCTTATGATGCTGTAGTTTGTATTGAGATTTGTGTATTTAATGTAGGAGAGGCGTCGTACTTGTTGCCATCTGCTAGCCAAATTGTGCGTCGCAACTAGTAAAGGCAAGTGCATGGTAGACAAACGATCATTGATCGATCAACGCTTTTCTTTATCTTCTATTACCATTATTGTTGTGCTTTTATTTTGTTTAATTGCAAACAAATAATTGGTATGTTTATATCTTTGTTGACAAGCATGATGAAAAGTTGGATATGATGTTTATGATGGAGTTTGCATGTTTGCATTCATAAGCATCTTTGCATAAGAGAAGGTGATCATTATTGATCACAACTCCACGGGAGTGGAGGAGGTCCCCGATCCTTGAGGAGGAACGGGCTTGAGAGTGAATGTTGTCGCGAGCATTCACTCATGCTATACCGGTATACGCGAAAGAAGTGCATGTGGACATATAGATTAGATTTGCATTGATACATTAGGGTTAATGGTTGTGAATCAAAGAGAAGATAACTGCATGTGAATGTTAATAGAAGTACCTCTGATGATAATGAAGTTATTGAATGCTGTTGATTGATTATTGTTCGTTGTTTATGGATGTGTTTGCTGAGTCGTGGACTCACCCTTGCTCTATTGTTGTCTTTAGGTGATCTTCGAGGCGCCGTGGTCGAGAGCAGTAGAGCACATGGACCACTTATGATTATTTACCTTCGTAATCTTTTCATTCAGAATTGGATTACTCCTGGACATGTTAGAGGTTGAATAAAGTTTAGGACAATGTTTGGACTAGACTATTTGCTTTAATAATTTGGATTCATTGGTTGATGCTACTTTGGATTATTTACCTGGTTATAATTCCCAATGATTATTTATTATCTCTTGATCCATAATTATGCATTGCTCTTTTGTGGTCCATGGATATGATTATCATTGTTTTCTTGCTGTAATTATATAGTGTGTCGATAATTATTAGTTTAAAGCGTAGTGTGGTGGCATTCTAGGCTCAGTGTTGGGCTGGGGTGTTACAGTTGGTATCAGAGCGGGCTTTAGGTCCGTGGTGAATAGATTAACAACTTAGGCAAACTAAAATTGTTAAAATTTGTTTTAGTTTAGTAAATCAACTAAAATTTGCTAATGGTTAACTAACCTAAAATTTGACACACTAGTGCACAGTAGGTTAGAGAGAGGTACGAATATAGTTTTACGCTTCCGTTATGTTGTTTATTGATGCATGAGTTCATTTTGACCTTTGAGCTCATTGTGTATTGTTGATTGTGGTTGATAGCTATGCCGAGGGGTAGAGGACGTGGTCGTGGTGGCCGCGGTCGTGGAGGTCGGGGCCGCGGACGAGGGTCCGTGGAGCCACCTCCTGTAGCAGTTGAGTCAGTAGCTGAGGGGGTTGCTGTTGACCCGCCTCCGGTTGGGGTCCAGGATGAGACCCCTGCTTTGTTGAGAGAGTTGGTGGGAGAGATCCGTGCTCTTCGTCAACAGGCGCCGGCAGCCCCTGTTGCTGCGGCATCTGTTGTTGCTCTGCTGCTCATCCACCGGTTCTGGAGGCGCGATGTCACTTCGAGAGTGGATGGGATTGAGGTTGGATCCGTTTGATGGGTCGGGCACACCGGTCTAGGCAGCGGACTGGTTGCGCTACATGGAGAGGCAGTTTGGAGCTTTAGAGATGTCCTCACATCAGAGGGTCCGCTTTGTGGCCTTTCAGCTGAAAGGGCAAGCAGATATTTGGTGGGAGGGCGTGTTGTCTTCGAGGACCGCCACTCAAGGGCCAGTCACTTGGGAGGACTTTGTTGATCAGTTCAAGGGAAAGTTCTACCCCTATTCTTTTGTTGAGAAGATGGAGGTTGCCTTGACGACCTTTGCTCAGAGGAAGTGGTCTATTGCCGAGTATGAGGTGAGTTCAACAACTTGGTTCGCTTTGTCCCTTGAAGAGAACGATGATCTTCAAAGCCAAGAGGTTCCGTCGGGGTCTCAGTGCCTGAGTACCAAGCATGTGTTGGGAGCTACTCCACTCCGTGATTACAGCTCTGTGGTGGAGCAAGCCGGGGCATGGAGTTGGAGATGCACTCACAAAGGCGCACAAGCCTCGGTGGATCGTAGTTTCGGTGGTGACGGAAGAGGAGCTCTAGTGAGCGAAGTGGGTCTGCTCAACACACCTTTCAAGAAATTCAAGGAGGACCGCATCTTTCGTGTCTAGCGATCGAGGCCGTTCTCTTCTTGACGCCTCGTCCTTTGCAGTACTCAGCTCTTCGTCTGTCGAGGCGGGGCATGCTTTGCTTTAAGTGCGAGATGGACACCGCACTGCCGAGTGCACTTGACGGAGATTGCCGCGCTGTGGCCGACCGGGTCACAAGGAGCGGGTGTGTCGCGTAACCCGCTAAGCGTGATCAAGTGGGAGCTGTGCCATCTTCTTCTTGATGGGTCTGCCGAGGATCTTTCCGGATGATGACCGCTCCTCCTGCTGTCATTTCCTTCAACAGGCGCCTCCGTAGGGTACTCTCGGCACCGCCACCTTCGCACCACTTCAAAGTTGCACGACCGGCTTTACCGCACCGCCACAAGCAGATTGTTGGGGCTCGCCGCCCGCCGTCGTCTTCTTTCGCCATGGCGCCACAGAGGTACGCCATGCCCACAATGAGTCCGTGGGTCGCCCCGACGTGGTGGCAGTACTTTGCTTGTGGATTCGTTTGATGCTTTAGTCCTTTTGATTCAGAGCTACCTTTTCGTTTGTGTCGTGGCGTTTGCTAGGAGAGCGAACTTGAGTATGCAATGGATTTCTCGATCGGTGTTGGTTAGTTCTCACGGGGTATTATTGCTAGTTCTACTTGCTTGTCCCGGTGCTCTATTGTCATTGATGGAGAGAAGTTCACGGCGAATTTGATAGTTATTCAAATGGAGCCGTTCGACGTTATCTTGGGTATGGATTGGTTGCACTCTTATCGAGCCGTGATATCTTGTTTACGAGAATGCGGTCTGTGCGCACCCGTCTGGGAGACTTTGACCTTTCAGTGAAGTGCGCCTCGCTCTCTTTCGATATTATCCGGATGTTCCGGGTCGCGTGCGAAAATCGGCTTCTTTTAGCTCTTGCTGAGAAACCGAGTGTGGCTTCGCAGATTGAGGAGATTCCAGTGGTTAGTGATTACCCAGATGTGTTCCCGGCTGAGCTTCCGGGTTTGCCACCTGCGCGAGACGTGGAGTTTCGCATTGATCTTGTTCCGGGTACTCGTCCCATCTCGATGTCTCCATATAGATTAGCACGTCCGTTCCAGGACGAGTTGAAGAAGCAATTGGATGATTTGTTGGCTAAAGGTTTGATCAGGCGTAGTGTATCGCCGTGGGGAGCTCCTGTTCTGTTCACAGAGAAGAAGGATGGGAGTTGGCGCATGTGTATTGATTATCGTGCGCTTAATGCAGTCACAATCAAGAACAAATATCCATTGCCCCGCATTGAGGACTTGTTTGATCGGTTGAATGGAGCTCAAGTATTCTCCAAGATCGATCTCCAGTCAGGGTATAATCAAATCCGTGTGCGTGGCGAGGATGTAGAGAAGACCGCTTTCTCCACGGTATGGGCATTATGAGTATAAAGTTATGTCTTTTGGATTGACTAATGCATCTGCCATTTTTATGGAGACCATGAACAACATGTTACACGAGTATCTTGATGACTTCGTGGTGGTGTTCATTGATGACATTCTTATCTATTCCAAGACCAATGAGGATCATGAGCGTCATTTGAGGCTGGTTTTAGATACTTTGAGAG
Organism: Hsuehochloa calcarea; assembly: GCA_036346395.1. Lineage (NCBI taxonomy): Eukaryota > Viridiplantae > Streptophyta > Magnoliopsida > Poales > Poaceae > Hsuehochloa > Hsuehochloa calcarea. The sequence goes on along the minus strand of CM070615.1, from coordinate 7,998,266 downwards.
AGCACAAGTTCTATGCTAAGTTGAAGAAGTGTGAGTTCGGATTTGAAGTGGGTTTTACGGTCATGTGATTAACCCTCGGGGTATTCTTTGTTGATCCTAGCAAGGTATCCACAGTGGTGGATTGGAAGAGGCCGACTAATGTGAAGGAGGTGAGGAGTTTCTTGGGGTTGGCTGGTTATTATCGGCGTTTTGTGCAGGATTTCTCTATCATCGTCAAACCGATGTCTCAGCTTACTCAGAAAGGTGCGAGGTTCCAGTGGACTGACGAGTGTGAGCGCAGTTTCTGCACTTTGAAAGAGAGGTTGGTGACCTCTCCTATTCTCACTCTTCCCGAACCAGGAAAGCGGTTCACAGTCTTTTCAGATGCGTCACGAGTGGGTTTTGGCTGTGTTCTCATGCAAGACGGTAAGGTGATTGCTTATGCGTCGAGGCAGCTAAAGAAGCACGAGCAGAATTATCCCACTCATGATTTGGAGTTGGCTGCGGTTGTTTTTGCTCTCAAGATTTGGAGGCATTATCTATACGGTGAGCCTTGTGATATTTTCACAGATCACAAGAGTCTCAAGTATATCTTCACTCAGAAGGATTTGAATTTGAGGCAAAGGAGGTGGTTGGAGTTGATCAAGGATTATGATCTTACTATTCAAGATCATCCGTGCAAGGCCAATGTAGTTGCTGATGCTCTTAGTCGTAAGGCGACTCCCGCTACTCTAGATTGCCTTATTGCTGATTTTGATCGCATGGGTATATCCTATTGTTATGCGGGCACGACACATGTTGAGACTCAGTTGATTCTTGAGTCAGCTATTCCAGACCGTGTGCGGGAAGCACAACAGAGTGACAGACTATTACAGGAGGTTAGGAAGCGTCTGGATGAGGGCAAAGAGAGTGATTTTAGCATGGATGATTTTGGTACTTTGAGGTTTAAAGGACGTCTTTGTGTGCCACAAAAGGCGAAGGTCAAAGATGATATCTTGAGGAGGCACATCGCACTCCATAATCGCTCATTCATCTGGTGAGACTAAGATGTATCGAGATTTGAAACAGAATTTTTGGTGGAAAAGAATGAAGGTGGACATTGCTAATTATGTGGCTTCTTGTGGTGTTTGTCAGCAAGTGAAAGCTGAACACAAGCGTCCTGCAGGGTTATTGCAGCCTTTGGAGGTACCCTAGTGGCCTTGGGATGATATCTCTATGGATTTTGTGGTGGCATTGCCTCGTTCGCCGCGAGGGAAGGATGCAGTTTGGGTAGTGGTGGATCGATTCAGCAAATCTGCACACTTCATTCCTATTCGCACGACAAATTCAGCGAGTGATCTAGCTCCTATTTATGTGCGTGAAATAGTAAGACTGCATGGTGTGCCAAAGACCATCATTTCTGACAGGGACGCGAAGTTTGTCTCCAAGTTCTGGGAGAGTCTGCAGAGTGCATTGGGCACACAGCTCCGCCTTAGTACAGCGTTTCACCCACAGACAGATGGGCAGTCAGAGCGTACTATTCAGACTTTGGAGGATATGTTGCGATCTTGTGTTTTGTCTTGGAAGGGTAGTTGGGAGGACCAGTTGCCACTTGCAGAGTTTGCTTATAATAATAGTTACCATTCCAAGATAGAGCCGCGCCATTCGAGGTTCTCTATGGGCGGAAGTGCGGATCGCCGCTTTGTTGGGATGCGATTGGAGAGAAGGCGCTTTGGGTCCGACCGATTGAAAGACCGTTGAGCGTGTGGCCATGGTGAGGCGTAATCATTAGCACTCGAGTAGACGAAAAGTTATCTTGATTTGAGGAGGCGTGACTTGGAGTTTGCGTGGGTGACCAGTGCTCTTGAGTGTCTCCCACTAAAGGTATTGTTCGGTTTGGTACCAAAGGAAAGCTTAGCCCGAGGTACGTTGGACCGTTCCGATTATTGCAAGAATTGGGAAGTTAGCTTACGCTGGACCTTCCCGAGTCCATGCGTGGAGTTCATAATGTGTTTCACGCCTCGATCTTTGAAAGTTTTTGAGAGATCCAGAGCATAAGATTTCATTAGAGCCACGACTATTGAGCAAGACCTCACAGCTTGAGTCGCGTCCGTAGCGCGATTCGGAGAGGTCGGAGCGAGTCTTTGAGGCACAAGACGTTGGTATACGTCAAGGTGCCGTGGACGATCACCGAGAGAGAGGCGACTTGGGAGTTGGAGTCTCGCATGCGCGAGCTATACCTAGAGTTGTTCACGTCGGGTACGTGTTATTTTTGTTGTTTAATTTCAGCAGTGTAGTTTTATTTGAGTAGAACGGCGAGTAGAATTCGGGGTCGAATTCCGTTAAGGGGGGTAGAATGTAATACTCTGAAAAATAAATAAATATTAATAATCACGTCTTAAGGATCGGTGCGTAATTAAATAAAATAGTACGTATAAAAAAAATAGAATTTCAGAGTTTTTTTAAGGACTATATAAATAGATCTTGGGAACTCTAGAAACCCTAGCATTTTTCTTTTTCTTTCCAAGCCGCCACCAATGGTGTTTTTTCGCTTCGCGTGTGTTGCCGCCGAGTCTCGCTAAGCTTGCCCTCGCGTGGGCGCTGCGGTGAGGATCGTCTTTGTCTTCTTCCGCCGAGTCGCTACGTCATCGCGTGGTGAGTCTTTGCCTTCTTCTTTGTCTTCTTAGGCCGCCTTTGCCGCTTTGCCGAATCGCCGCGTGGCGTTCTGGTCGCGCCAACATCTGCACTGCGTGGAGACTCTGCCCTCCCGCGTGAAGACTTCGGCCAGGCTGTGCTCTCGCCCAAAGTATTGCTGCTCGTCCTTTTTTTTTGGCAAGGTCTATTGATTTGCTAGACACTGCTGTCCTTTTTGTCTTCATGCAATCAATTGTTAGCTTCGGTGGATACTGGATTGCATAGTTCATTGTGTAGTGGCGTACTGCCTTGCCTTGGTTGGATAGTAAATGGGAGTGTTTGATCTGGTGGTTTCCCAAGACATATGAATACGTAATTCATTGAGAGGTGCCGTATTAGAAGTAGATGTATTAAACTCGCTAATTAGTAGTTGGTTAGTGCTCAGGTTGCTAGCTTCCCGAGTAAGTAATCAATTAGCTCACAAATTGATTGATTAGCTATTTTGGTTGTGGTTAATTAGTTTCGTTCACATGGTTAGCTATGGTGATTTACTAATCATGCAAGGGTAGCTTAATTAGTTCTGTTAATTAATGGAGAGAGAAGAGCTAGCATGTTTGTAAGGGAAATTATTTAGCGTTTCTAGTCGGGGAAAATTGAAAAGGTAGATTGGTTTAGTCTGTTTGTTACGTATACGATTTATTCGGGTACCTTAATGACGAATGTTGAAAATATCGTCTACTAGTTAATTGTAGATAATTTTGATATCTTTCTATAGCATATTTAATCATGTCGATCGGACAAGTAGATTTCGAGTTATGATTTTCGGAAGACCGCTGTTTTTACGGTTGTCGTCTTTCGGCGCTGTTTTGGTAGACTGTAGATTAAAAATAGAAAATAGCTTAATTAGAGTTTTTGATCTACATGAAAGATGTAGCTAATTGTTCAATGGTTCTGTAGAATCTGAGAACGCGAATTTTGGTTGAGTAAAACAAAAGTTATGAATTTAGTAAGACTGCTGTTCCGAAGCGGACAGATCGGCTTTCTGGGCTAAATACGGAGGGTTAGATGATTTAATTAGAAGTCTGTGTAATCTAAGAAAATGTGGATAATTTTATGAAGAATCCAGAATGGGGTGGTTTGTGGTGATCGGACTTTCGAGTCAAAAGTTACGTTCGTTTTAGCACTAAGTCAGCTACGGGTAACTATTCGGTACCGGCGTTTCGTGGTATATTTGGGGACGTGTAGGAGCGATGTCGATTGATTGTTGTTCTTATGATGCTGTAGTTTGTATTGAGATTTGTGTATTTAATGTAGGAGAGGCGTCGTACTTGTTGCCATCTGCTAGCCAAATTGTGCGTCGCAACTAGTAAAGGCAAGTGCATGGTAGACAGCGATCATTGATCGATCACTGTTTTCTTTATCTTCTATTACCATTATTGTTGTGCTTTTATTTTGTTTAATTGCAAACAAATAATTGGTATGTTTATATCTTTGTTGACAAGCATGATGAAAAGTTGGATATGATGTTTATGATGGAGTTTGCATGTTTGCATTCATAAGCATCTTTGCATAAGAGAAGGTGATCATTATTGATCACAACTCCACGGGAGTGGAGGAGGTCCCCGATCCTTGAGGAGGAACGGGCTTGAGAGTGAATGTTGTCGCGAGCATTCACTCATGCTATACCGGTATACGCGAAAGAAGTGCATGTGGACATATAGATTAGATTTGCATTGATACATTAGGGTTAATGGTTGTGAATCAAAGAGAAGATAACTGCATGTGAATGTTAATAGAAGTACCTGTGATGATAATGAAGTTATTGAATGATGTTGATTGATTATTGTTCGTTGTTTATGGATGTGTTTGCTGAGTCGTGGACTCACCCTTGCTCTATTGTTGTCTTTAGGTGATCTTCGAGGGCGCCGTAGCTGAGAGCGAGTAGAGCACATGGACCACTTATGATTATTTACCTTCGTAATCTTTTCATTCAGAATTGGATTACTCCTGGACATGTTAGAGGTTGAATAAAGTTTAGGACAATGTTTGGACTAGACTATTTGCTTTAATAATTTGGATTCATTGGTTGATGCTACTTTGGATTATTTACCTGGTTATAATTCCCAATGATTATTTATTATCTCTTGATCCATAATTATGCATTGCTCTTTTGTGGTCCATGGATATGATTATCATTGTTTTCTTGCTGTAATTATATAGTGTGTCGATAATTATTAGTTTAAAGCGTAGTGTGGTGGCATTCTAGGCTCGATGTTGGGTTTGGGTGTTACAGCTTGGTATCGAGCGGCTTTAGGTCCGTGGTGAATAGATTAACAACTTAGGCAAACTAAAATTGTTAAAATTTGTTTTAGTTTAGTAAATCAACTAAAATTTGCTAATGGTTAACTAACCTAAAATTTGACACACTAGTGCACAGTAGGTTAGAGAGAGGTACGAATATAGTTTTACGCTTCCGTTATGTTGTTTATTGATGCATGAGTTCATTTTGACCTTTGAGCTCATTGTGTATTGTTGATTGTGGTTGATAGCTATGCCGAGGGGTAGAGGACGTGGTCGTGGTGGCCGCGGTCGTGGAGGTCGGGGCCGCGGACGAGGGTCCGTGGAGCCACCTCTGTGCGCTTAGTCGATGGTGAGGGGTTCTTTGTTGACCCGCCTCCGGTTGGGGTCCAGGATGAGACCCCTGCTTTGTTGAGAGAGTTGGTGGGAGAGATCCGTGCTCTTCGTCAACAGGCGCCGGCAGCCCCTGTTGCTGCGGCATCTGTTGTTGCTCCTGTCGTTCATCCACCGGTTCCTGAGGCGCGGATGTCACTTCGAGAGTGGATGGGATTGAGGTTGGATCCGTTTGATGGGTCGGGCACACCGGTCTAGGCAATGGACCGTTGCGCTACATGGAGAGGCGCTTTGGAGCTTTAGAGATGTCCTCACATCGAGGGTCCGCTTTGTGGCCTTTCACCAAAGGGCAGCGGATATTTGGTGGGAGGGCGTGTTGTCTTCGAGGACCGCCACTCAAGGGCGATCACTTGGGAGGACTTTGTTGATCGAGTTCAAGGAAAGTTCTACCCCTATTCTTTGTTGAGAAGATGGAGGTTGCCTTGACGACCTTTGCTCGTGGGAAGTGGTCTATTCTTGAGTATGAGGTGAGTTCAACAACTTGGTTCGCTTTGTCCCTTCATGAGCGAACGATGATCTTCGAAAGCCAAGAGGTTCCGCGGGTCTCAATTCGAGTACTGGATGTGTTGGGAGCTACTCCACTCCGTGATTACTGACTGTGGTGGAGCAAGCCGGGGGCATGGAGTTGGAGATGCACTCACAAAGGCGACAAGCCTCGGTGGATCGTAGTTTCGGTGGTGACGGAAGAGGAGCTCTAGTGAGCGAAGTGGGTCATTCGTGACACCTTTCAAGAAATTCAAGGAGGACCGCAGATCTTTCGAGTCTAAGCGCCGAGGCCGTTCTCTTCTTGGCGCCTCGTCCTTTTGCGTACTCGGCTCTTCGTCTGTCCCTGTAGGCGGGGCATGCTTTGCTTTAAGTGCGGAGATGGACACCACACCTCTTGAGTGCACTTGGACGGAGATTGCCGTCGGTGTGGCCGACCGGGTCACAAGGAGGGTGTGTCGCGTAACCCCGCTAAGCGTGATCAAGTGGGAGCCTGTGCCATCTTCTTCTTGAGTGGGTCCTGCTCGAGGATCTTTCCAGATGATGACTGCTCCTCCTGCGCTGTCATTTCCTTCAACTTGGGCGCCTCCGGGGTACTCTTGCGGCCACCTTCGCACCACTTCAGGTTGCACGACCGGCTTTACCGCACCGCCACAAGATTGTTGGGGCTCGCCGCCCGCCGTCGTCTTCTTTTCGCCATGGCGCCACAGGAGTGTACGCCATGCCCACAGTGAGTCCGTGGGTCGCCCCGACGTGGTGACAGTACTTTGCTTGTGGATTCGCTTGATGCTTTAGTCCTTTTGATTCAGAGCTACCTTTTCGTTTGTGTCGTGGCGTTTGCTAGGAGAGCGAACTTGAGTATCTGCATGGATTTCTCGATCGGTGTTGGTTAGTTCTCCGGGGTATTATTGCTAGTTCTCTTTTTGTCCCGGTGCTCTATTGTCATTGATGGAGAGAAGTTCACGGCGAATTTGATAGTTATTCAAATGGAGCCGTTCGACGTTATCTTGGGTATGGATTGGTTGCACTCTTATCGAGCCGTGATATCTTGTTTACGTAGAATGGTCTGCGTGCGCACTTCGTGCGGGAGACTTTGACCTTTCAGGAAGTGCGCCTCGCGCTCTCTTTCGATATTAATTGGATTGCTTCCGGGTCGTCGCGCGATGGAAAATCGGGCTTCTTTAGCTCTTGCCGAGAAAGCGAGTGTGGCTTCGCAGATTGAGGAGATTCCAGTGGTTAGTGATTACCGGATGTGTTCCCACCGAGCTTAGGGTTTGCCACTGCGCGAGACGTGGAGTTTCGCATTGATCTTGTTCCGTACTCGCCCCATCTCGATGTCTCCATATAGATTAGCACGTCCGTTCCAGGACGAGTTGAAGAAGCAATTGGATGATTTGTTGGCTAAAGGTTTGATCAGGCGTAGTGTATCGCCGTGGGGAGCTCTGTTCTATTCACGAGAGAAGAAGGATGGGAGTTGGCGATGTGTATTGATTATCGTGCGCTTAATGCGATCACAATCAAGAACAAATATCCATTGCCCGCATTGAGGACTTGTTTGATCGGTTGAATGGAGCTCAAGTATTCTCCAAGATCGATCTCGATCGGGTATAATCAAATCCGTGTGCGTGAGCAGGATGTAGAGAAGACTGCTTTCTCCACCAGGTATGGGCATTATGAGTATAAAGTTATGTCTTTTGGATTGACTAATGCATCTGCCATTTTTATGGAGACCATGAACAACATGTTACACGAGTATCTTGATGACTTCGTGGTGGTGTTCATTGATGACATTCTTATCTATTCCAAGACCAATGAGGATCATGAGCGTCATTTGAGGCTGGTTTTAGATACTTTGAGAGAGCACAAGTTCTATGCTAAGTTGAAGAAGTGTGAGTTCTGGATTTCAGAAGTGGGTTTTCTGGGTCATGTGATTAACCCTCAGGGTATTGCTGTTGATCCTAGCAAGGTATCCACAGTGGTGGATTGGAAGAGGCCGACTAATGTGAAGGAGGTGAGGAGTTTCTTGGGGTTGGCTGGTTATTATCGGCGTTTTGTGCAGGATTTCTCTATCATCGCCAAACCGATGTCTCAGCTTACTCAGAAAGGTGCGAGGTTCCAGTGGACTGACGAGTGTGAGCGCAGTTTAGACTTTGAAAGAGAGGTTGGTGACCTCTCCTATTCTCACTCTTCCCAACCAGAAAGCGGTTCACGCCTTTTCAGATCGCCACGAGTGGGTTTTGGCCGTGTTCTCATGCAAGACGGTAAGGTGATTGCTTATGCGCCGAGGCGCCTAAAGAAGCACGAGCAGAATTATCCCACTCATGATTTGGAGTTGGCTGCGGTTGTTTTTGCTCTCAAGATTTGGAGGCATTATCTATACGGTGAGCCTTGTGATATTTTCACAGATCACAAGAGTCTCAAGTATATCTTCACTAAGAAGGATTTGAATTTGAGGCAAAGGAGGTGGTTGGAGTTGATCAAGGATTATGATCTTACTATTCAGTATCATCCAGGCAAGGCCAATGTAGTTGCTGATGCTCTTAGTCGTAAGGCGACTCCCGCTACTCTAGATTGCCTTATTGCTGATTTTGATCGCATGGGTATATCCTATTGTTATGCGGGCACGACACATGTTGAGACTCAGTTGATTCTTGAGTCAGCTATTCCAGACCGTGTGCGGGAAGCACAACAGAGTGACAGACTATTACAGGAGGTTAGGAAGCGTCTGGATGAGGGCAAAGAGAGTGATTTTAGCATGGATGATTTTGGTACTTTGAGGTTTAAAGGACGTCTTTGTGTGCCACAAAAGGCGAAGGTCAAAGATGATATCTTGAGGGAGGCACATCGCACTCCGTACACTGTTCATCCTGGTGAGACTAAGATGTATCGAGATTTGAAACAGAATTTTTGGTGGAAAAGAATGAAGGTGGACATTGCTAATTATGTGGCTTCTTGTGGTGTTTGTCGACAAGTGAAAGTGAACACAAGCGCCCCGCAGGGTTATTGCAGCCTTTGGAGGTACCCTAGTGGCCTTGGGATGATATCTCTATGGATTTTGTGGTGGCGTTGCCTCGTTCGCCGCGAGGGAAGGATGCAGTTTGGGTAGTGGTGGATCGATTCAAGAATCGCACACTTCATTCCTATTCGCACGACAAATTCAAATGAGTGATCTAGCTCCTATTTATGTGCGTGAAATAGTAAGACCGCATGGTGTGCCAAAGACCATCATTTACGACAGGACGCCAAGTTTGTCTCCAAGTTCGGGAGAGTCTGCAGAGTGCATTGGGCACACACCGCGCCTTAGTACAAATTTCACCCACGCATGATGGGCGATCAGGCGCACTATTCAGACTTTGGAGGATATGTTGCGATCTTGTGTTTTGTCTTGAAGGGTAGTTGGGAGGACCATTGCCACTTGCGAGTTTGCTTATAATAATAGTTACCATTCCAAGATTAGAGCGCCATTCGAGGTTCTCTATGGGCGGAAGTGCGATCGCCGCTTTGTTGGGATGCGATTGAGAGAAGGCGCTTTGGGTCCTGACCGATTCAAGACCGTTGAGCGTGTGGCCATGGTGAGGCGTAATCATTAGCGGCTCGAGTAGACGTAAAAGTTATCTTGATTTGAGGAGGCGTGACTTGGAGTTTGCGGTGGGTGACCAGTGCTCTTGAGAGTGTCTCCCACTAAAGGTATTGTTCGGTTTGGTACCAAAGGAAAGCTTAGCCCGAGGTACGCTGGACCGCTCCCGATTATTGCAAGAATTGGGAAGTTAGCTTACCGCTGGACCTTCCCGAGTCCATGCGTGGAGTTCATAATGTGTTTCACGCCTCGATCTTTGAAAGTTTTGAGAGATCCAGAGCATAAGATTTCATTAGAGCCGTGACTATTGAGCAAGACCTCACGGTTGAGTCGCGTCCGCGCGCATTCGGAGAGGTCGGAGCGAGTCCGAGGCACAAGACGCTGGTATACGCCAAGGTCTTGTGGACGATCGATCGAGAGAGGCGACTTGGGAGTTGGAGTCTCGCATGCGCGAGCTATACCTGAGTTGTTCACGTCTGCACGTGTTATTTTGTTGTTTAATTTCAGCAGTGTAGTTTTATTTGAGTAGAACGGCGAGTAGAATTCGGGGTCGAATTCCGTTAAGGGGGGTAGAATGTAATACTCTGAAAAATAAATAAATATTAATAATCACGTCTTAAGGATCGGTGCGTAATTAAATAAAATAGTACGTATAAAAAAAATAGAATTTCAGAGTTTTTTTAAGGACTATATAAATAGATCTTGGGAACTCTAGAAACCCTAGCCTTTTTCTTTTTCTTTCCAAGCCGCCAGCCAATGGTGTTTTTCTGCTTGCGCCGTGTTGCCGCCGAGTCTTGCTTAGCTTGCCTCGCGACGTGGGCGCTTTCTTGGTGAGGATCGCGGTCTTGTCTTCGCTGAGTCGCTACGTCATCGCGTGGTGAGTCTTTGCCTTCTTCTTTGTCTTCTTGCCGGCCTTTGTCTTGAATCGCCGCGTGACGTTCCTGGTCGCGGCCGAACATCTGCAGCCGCGTGGAGACTCCTGCCCTCCCCGCGTGAAGACTTCGGCCAGGCTGTGCTCTCGCCCAAAGTATTGCTGCTCGTCCTTTTTTTTGGCAAGGTCTATTGATTTGCTAGACACTGCTGTCCTTTTTGTCTTCATGCAATCAATTGTTAGCTTCGGTGGATACTGGATTGCATAGTTCATTGTGTAGTGGCGTACTGCCTTGCCTTGGTTGGATAGTAAATGGGAGTGTTTGATCTGGTGGTTTCCCAAGACATATGAATACGTAATTCATTGAGAGGTGCCGTATTAGAAGTAGATGTATTAAACTCTGCTAATTAGTAGTTGGTTAGTGCTCAGGTTGCTAGCTTCCCGAGTAAGTAATCAATTAGCTCACAAATTGATTGATTAGCTATTTTGGTTGTGGTTAATTAGTTTCGTTCACATGGTTAGCTATGGTGATTTACTAATCATGCAAGGGTAGCTTAATTAGTTCTGTTAATTAATGGAGAGAGAAGAGCTAGCATGTTTGTAAGGGAAATTATTTAGCGTTTCTAGTCGGGGAAAATTGAAAAGGTAGATTGGTTTAGTCATTTGTTACGTATACGATTTATTCGGTACCTTAATGACGAATGTTGAAAATATCGTCTACTAGTTAATTGTAGATAATTTCGATATCTTTCTATAGCATATTTAATCATGTCGATCGGACAAGTAGATTTCGAGTTATGATTTTCGGAAGACCGCTGTTTTTACGGTTGTCGTCTTTCGGCGCTGTTTTGGTAGACTGTAGATTAAAAATAGAAAATAGCTTAATTAGAGTTTTTGATCTACATGAAAGATGTAGCTAATTGTTCAATGGTTCTGTAGAATCTGAGAACGCGAATTTTGGTTGAGTAAAACAAAAGTTATGAATTTAATAAGACTGCTGTTCCGAAGCGGACAGATCGGCTTTCTGGGCTAAATACGGAGGGTTAGATGATTTAATTAGAAGTCTGTGTAATCTAAGAAAATGTGGATAATTTTATGAAGAATCCAGAATGGGGTGGTTTGTGGTGATCGGACTTTCGAGTCAAAAGTTACGTTTGTTTTAGCACTAAGTCAGCTACGGGTAACTATTCGGTACCGGCGTTTCGTGGTATATTTGGGAACGTGTAGGAGCGATGTCGATTGATTGTTGTTCTTATGATGCTGTAGCTTGTATTGAGATTTGTGTATTTAATGTAGGAGAGGCGTCGTACTTGTTGCCATCTGCTAGCCAAATTGTGCGTCGCAACTAGTAAAGGCAAGTGCATGGTAGACAGCGATCATTGATCGATCACTGTTTTCTTTATCTTCTATTACCATTATTGTTGTGCTTTTATTTTGTTTAATTGCAAACAAATAATTGGTATGTTTATATCTTTGTTGACAAGCATGATGAAAAGTTGGATATGATGTTTATGATGGAGTTTGCATGTTTGCATTCATAAGCATCTTTGCATAAGAGAAGGTGATCATTATTGATCACAACTCCACGAGAGTGGAGGAGGTCCCCGATCCTTGAGGAGGAACGGGCTTGAGAGTGAATGTTGTCGCGAGCATTCACTCATGCTATACCGTATCTGTGAAAGAAGTGCATGTGGACATATAGATTAGATTTGCATTGATACATTAGGGTTAATGGTTGTGAATCAAAGAGAAGATAACTGCATGTGAATGTTAATAGAAGTACCTGTGATGATAATGAAGTTATTGAATGCTATTGATTGATTATTGTTCGTTGTTTATGGATGTGTTTGCTGAGTCGTGGACTCACCCTTGCTCTATTGTTGTCTTTAGGTGATCTTCGAGGGCGCCGTAGCTGAGAGCGAGTAGAGCACATGGACCACTTATGATTATTTACCTTCATAATCTTTTCATTCAGAATTGGATTACTCCTGGACATGTTAGAGGTTGAATAAAGTTTAGGACAATGTTTGGACTAGACTATTTGCTTTAATAATTTGGATTCATTGGTTGATGCTACTTTGGATTATTTACCTGGTTATAATTCCCAATGATTATTTATTATCACTTGATCCATAATTATGCATTGCTCTTTTGTGGTCCATGGATATGATTATCATTGTTTTCTTGCTGTAATTATATAGTGTGTCGATAATTATTAGTTTAAAGCGTAGTGTGGTGGCATTCTAGGCTCAGTGTTGGGCTGGGGTGTTACAGTTATACATCTTAAGCATACTCTGTTAGTCCAGTCGCCTAGAGTAGAGCTAAGTTCTAAGGTGGGATATCTAGGAGCTAAGTTACTCATAGCTAGAGTCGAGTTTCTAGACAACCTAATTGTTCTAAACACCCAGACCATAGATGTCATACTTGGCATGGATTGATTATCCAAGCACAAAGATGTGTTAGATTGTGGCCGAAGAGCCGTAACAATCGAGGATACCCATAGAAAGAAAGTGGAGTTTCCAGCCACCTCCGTCTGTGATGGACATTTGTTGGTCAACAACATGAAGGCCGTATCTTTGGAGAATGTGCCTATTGTCAGGGAATACCCAGATGTGTTCCCAAAAGAGTTACCAAGAATGCCATCGGACCGTGACATCGAGTTCGTCATAGATCTAGTGTCAGGAACAGCACCAATATCAAAGAGACTCTATCGAATGCCAGCCGATGAGTTAGTAGAAATGAAGAAGCAGATTGAAGAACTTCTTGAAAAAGGTTTCGTAAGACCTAGTTCATCGCCATGGGGAGCACCCGTTTTGTTTGTCAGGAAAAAATATAGAAGCATGAGAATGTGCATTGATTATCGTTCTCTAAATGAAGTCACTATCAAGAACATATATCCACTGCCCCGAATTGATGATTTGTTTGATCAGATGAAAGAAGGCGGAGTATCCTCGAAGATCGACTTGCGATCAGGCTACCATTAGTTGAAGATTTATCCAAAGGATATACCAAAGACCGCTTTCTCAATGTGATATGGACATTATGAGTTCCTAGTCATGTCCTTTGGTCTGACTAATGCCCCTGCCTATTTCATGAACATGATGAACAAGGTATTCATGGAATATTTGGAAAAGTTTGTAGTTGTGTTTATTGATGATATTTCGGTTTATTCCAAGACAGAAGAAGAACATGCTGAGCACTTGAGAATAATTTTGGAGAAACTTAGAGAGCATCAGTGATATGCTAAGTTCAGCAAATGCGAATTCTAGAAGAAGGAAGTTGATTTCCTTGGTCATATGATGACGGCTAAAGGAGTAGCTGTTGACCTCGGAAAAGTTAAGGCAGTGTTATATTGGGAGCCACCCAAGACCGTAACTCAGATTCACAGTTTCTTGGGAATGGTCTGATATTATCGCCGTTTCATCGAATGATTCTCAACGATTGCTAAGCCTCTTAAGCAATTATTGAAGAAGGAGAAAAAGTTCATTTGGACTACAACCTGTGAAGAAAGTTTTCAGGAATTGAATAAGCATTTGACTTTAGCCCCAGTGCTGATCTTGCCAGATATTCACAAGGATTTTGATATCTATTGTGACGCTTCGCGTCAAGAATTAGGATGCGTCCTAATGAATGAAGGAAGGGTCGTCGCTTATGCGTCAAGGCAATTGAGACCCCAAGATGAGAATTATCCTACTCATAATTTGGAATTGGCTACCGTAGTGCATACTTTGAAGATTTGGTGTCATTACCTCATTGGTAATCGCTGTCAAGTATACACCAATCATAAGAGTCTGAAGTATATTTTCACCCAGTCTAACCTGAATATGAGATATAGAAGATGGTTGGAGTTAATAAAGAATTATAATCTTGGAATCCACTACCATCCTGGTAAAGCCAATGCATCACAGATGCCTTGAGTTGTAAGAGTTACTACAATGCCTTGGAAGTGAAAGAAATTTGTTCAGAACTTCAAGAGGAATTGCAGAAGCTGAAGCTAGAAGTTGTATCTGAAGGATTTGTGGCTAATCTAGAGGTACAGTCTATTTTGGAGAAATGGATCCGTGAAGCCCAACCAAATGACCCGGAAATCTCTGGCATCAAGAAGAAGATGGCAGAAGGAAAATTCAAAGATTTCACAAGAGACGATCAAGATGTACTGTGGATTAATGGACGTATCTGTGTACCAGACAATGATGGTTTGAGACAGCTAATCTTGAAGGAAGCACATGACTCGAAGTATTTGAGTCACCCTAGTAGTACTAAGATGTATCAGGATGTTAAGAATAAGTTATGGTGGCCAAATCTAAAGCAAGAAATCGCGAAGTTCGTTGCCTTGTGCGACGTGTGTGAAAAAGTAAAAGCAGAACATCAGAGACTAGCAGGTTTGTTACAACCGCTGAAGATTCCAGAATGGAAGTGGAAAGAGATCGGAATGGATTTCATTACCAGTTTACCCAGGACTCAATCGGGTTACGATTCGATTTTGGTAATAATCGATCGTCTAACCAAAGTTGTCCATTTCTTGCCAGTCAAAACCACATACTCAGGAGATCGTCTTGCAGAGTTATATATGTCAAGAATCGTCAGTCTACATGGTGTGCCTAAGAAGATAGTGTCAGATCATTGATCTCAGTTCACCTCTCATTTTTTGCAAAGTCTGCATGAACTTAGGTTTATGACTATAGCGACATACATGAGTAGGTTCCACTGGATCCTTTTAGTCATTATACCAAAGAGTAACAAGGTAATATACCTTGATTCCCTACTCAACAAAAACTACGACTTTACCCTTGTGAAAGGAATACTCGACAGGTATGCTCATTTCCTCCATACATAACTATATTGTAGTCTTCCTTCTTTTCAAATGGCCGAGGATAACTTCTTGGAATCATGTAGGTCGTTCACCACCTATGTTGCCGAGGGAGGGCCCTACAACGGATCGAGCGCCACACTGCAACACAGGACACGATTTCTAGTACGCGCTACAACACAATAATCCTATATCATACTTCAGAATTATGCATCTCGAACTGACTGTACCTATATATGTAATTCTATTTTTGTAGTGCCGCCAGCAAAAACAAGATCACCTATGTGCATTCTACGTTTGCCATCATATGCAGCAAATGATGAGTGCTAAGATGAAGGATCCTCGGGTTTGTCAATCTCGTAATAATTATTTTCTAATTATATATATATATATATAGGATTAATACTTTCTACTCCCGGGTGTAGTTACTCCCACTTTGATATATCATCTAAAAGAACTTGACATACTCCTTTATCACTTTGGGTATACTCATATACTAATTATAAGATACTCCAATGCGAACCACACAAAAAAATTGTAAGAGAGTCCATAGTTTTAGCATATTTTGTAAATACCTTCATATTCAGACTAAAAAGGAGTATGTCTAAAAATTATACATACCACCTCTAAAAGGTGTAAATACCACCTAAATGGTCTTATATACTCGTATACTACACATGCATACTCTCGATTGCGCAAGATACTCCCTACGTTATGAGATACGGAATAGGGAGTAACTACTCCCGGAGTAGGAAAAGGCTTCCTATATATATATATATATATATATATATATATATATATATATATATATATATATATATATATATATATATGCTTACTACTTTACTCCTGCTAGCGACCGGATTTGAACATAGATTTAGATGCACTCGTCGTGAAGGAGGCCTCGGAGGTTCGAGGGGCGCTCTGCGCCTTCATCAAGACGGAGATCGTTAACGCCGACGGAGAGTTTCACTCCGTTGACACTGCTGAACGATCTTGAAACTATTGATTCAATTGTAATTGACCACTTTGAGTAGTTATAATTCAATTGTAAATTTAGCGACAATACTTGAACGTAATCTTTTGTAATTGATTTTGAATTTTAAATGATCACTTTGAGTTGTCAACAATTGATTCATCTGTAATGTATCTGTTTTCTGCTTGCTAGTTTTCAGATGGATTGGCTAGCTATTCCTGAGGCTAGCCGAAATTTTTTTAAAAAATAATTAGGTATAAAGAACTGTCACAGACGATTTTTGGTTGGAACCATCTGGAACGGTACTATCACATATGATTTTTAGTTGAAACCATCTGTGAAGGGCCACTATCACATATGGTTCTATTTACTAACCGTCTGTGACATGTTTGATAACACAAACGGTTCTATTCAATAATCGTCTGTGATATGTCGGATATCACAGACGGTTTGTAATTAGAACCGTCTGTGATATATTACGTATCACAGATGGTTTCCACCAAGACTGCTTACCTAAGGTAGTGTGCGGTGGTATCGACGGATGTCAAACAAACTAGAGAAGTCGTGTCTTGTGGGTAAAGTTGTACAATCTCTACAGAGTGTAAAATTATTCGAATAGCCGTGTGCATGGTCATGGACTGTCGGGACCCAAATATGCAAATCTGGACCCTCTGTGTATTCTGCACTAGTCCAGGATCACGCTAGTGCACACAGTGTCAACATTGATGAAATATCACATCCATACAACGAATATAAGAATAAACGAGTACATTTAAATAACAAATAACTGTTGGGACCTTACGGTCGAGTTTTACATTTATTAAGCCATGCAAGGCTGACAATAAAGAAATAAACTGCAGCGGAAACGAAATAAACTCCGGTGGCTCCCATCAATTTACCACAGGCAACTGACTGGGATCAAGACCCTAACGCTCAACCTTCGTAGAACTCCTCTTCAAAAGCAAAGCACGACTCCTCCACTTCATTGATTTGTTTAGCAAGAGTGAGTACACACCGTACTCGCAAGTCATACCACGTAATGCATTTATACATGATGGCTTATTCCAAAGAAATGGCTTCGTGGTTACTTTGCGTAAATGCAACATTTGCAATTGAATACAAATAATAGATTGAAAGCGTAATTCAAAACAAATAGACAATAATAAGTTAACAATTGATTTCACAAAAGACACAGTCTAATCAAGTTCTTTCACACAATGAACAAGTTATCTCACACAAATGACCCTTCCCATTTGTTTTATGAAAATCTACCCTCGTGTGAAATTCCGAGCATGTCCATAACCGAGGACGCGGCTATTCGAATAGATTGATTTAAACACTCTGCAGAGGTTGTACACTTTACCCACACGATGAAACCAACCGGATCGAGTTGATCACAACAAAACCTTTCGAGACTTCATCTCAAACAATGACACTCCTGGTGTGCTTTACTGCCGTCCAATTTGTACACACAGCCCTTGGAACGACACACACCATTGGACAGGGATGCAGCGAACCGTCCCGCGATGTGACATAACACACCTCCAAATTTCATCACATAGCTTAAATACAACCCGAGTTGTCAATGTCAAGACTCCATAACTTACTAAGTCGCCCACCCATACTAGGCATGTGGTCGCACAAGAAGGCTCGCCAATGGCGCACAAAGTTAAGTCCTTAATTGACCAAGGCAAGACTTCCAGCTTTTAACCCAAATCACAAAGTTTAATAAGCACACACCCACCATTCACACGTAATCCACCACTTGCCTCGGTCTAAATCTTTTCCCACCTCGTTGATTAAGTGCAACACATGCCATCAACGAGTAATAGCACACAAAGACACACAGATTCATCACACGCCCATAATCACTTAGTCAAGTTTATAATTGCAACTCTCACATGGAATGATGACTCGTGGCATGGCTAAGCGATCTAATCAGATCTAACCAACCCACGTTGGTGCTACAATAATACCAACTAATAATTAATCAACCTAGGGTGACAAAAGATCATGGCATACAATAGACAAGGTGGCATAACAATTTGGATTAATAACTACCCCCAAAAGCATTTAAATAAATACTTGAAATAGAATGCAATACATTGAAACAAAGTATTTTGAAAACTGGGTCCAAAATGATCAAAGGTATAACTTGCCTTGGAATAGATCTAGATATTGGTCTTGGTCTTGAGGTGCTCCCTCTTCTGCAAAATTCCCCGAAGTATCGACGTCTACTCGCAAACGAGACAAAAGAAACAAAACAAATAAATAACAGAGGCAAAACAGACTCCAAAAATTAAATAAAATTCATAAATAAATAGATCTGAATTTTATATGAATTTACAAATTTGAATGGGCTCAATCGGAGTTCGGATGCAAAAGATATGGGCTTTGGAAGATTGGAAAATCAATTAAACCCTAATTTGGATTTTCTCGAATTTCCCGAATTATTTTTATAAAGGAAAATCGGATTATTGCGCAATGCTTGCGCCACCGAGAATTTCCGGAAAAGGAATTAAATTTAAATAGAATTCGACATGTGGGACCCATCGGTGCCTCGGTTCACGCGACCGAGTGCACCAACCGAGGAGATCTCGCGCGGTGGACCAAGCCACGACGCTGCAGTGTCGGGCGCGACCGCGCCACGCGCGGCCGCCACACCAAAGACAAGCCGATGTCTTGCGCCGAGTTTGCGATAACGGCGGGCGGTGGCGCTCGGACCCGATGGTCACCGGCGAACGAGCGGCGACTTCGCGGCAGCGGAGTGGTACCAACGTAGAGGAGGCTAATGCGCACACATGGGCACCGTTTGAGCACCGGGTTGACGGAGATGGCCGCGGCGAGGAAGAAGCGGCGAGAGAGCTCGGGTTTTGTTTGACGGGCGCCCGGCGATGCTTCGGCGACGAGAGGGTGCGACGAGGTAGCCTGTGACTTGCCGATCACAATGGTGCGGTCGGTGGAGCAAGGGCGACGACGACGGCGCGCAATCCACCGGAGAAGAAGTTCGCCGAAACCCTAAAGCTTGCAATGCGCGGCGCTTAGGCGATCGGGCGACGAGAGTGGCGGTTTAGGGTTACGAGGCCCAAGCGAGCTAAGGGAGTATTTATAGACCGAGATGCCGAGATTTGAAACCCCAAATCGGATCCAAACAACCGGTTTTTGAATTCCAAGATTTTCGAGATTGAAACCGGTTCGGGTTTGATTTGGTTTGCAACGGATATGGAATAACCGAGATATGATTTGGCGGGTCATAGCGCAAGAATAAGCAATCGAATCGGTTTTGTTTGATAAACTTGAAGCTCCAAAGAATGGCGCGAGAGCGCGCGCGAGGAAGAAGAAACTCCGCGGAGACGACGACTCGGCGGTGGTCCCACCTGGCAGAGAGAGCGAGGGCGAGTGGGTGCAGCGCCGTGCGATGGAAATCCAACGGCTAGAAGCGAACGCGGGCGAGCGAGCGAGCGAGATCAGCGGGCGAAGCCACGCGGCGACAATCCAACGGGTCAAGGCGGGGTTGAGCGCGGTCCGACGGAGACGAGGGCACGCGTCGAGCATCCAATGACGAGAGCGCCACCGGCGATATGGGCGCGTTGAATAGTCTTTGAGCTTCGCCCAAGATCGTTCAAGGATTTAAAATAGGTTTTTCTTTTAAATAAATCCAGAAAATGCAAATAGCAATTAGAAAATAGCAAATGACTTGGGAAAAATTCCAGAAAATTCTATAAAATATATCCAAGCATATAGAATCTAAATAAAATAGTTTTGACAATTGTTGATGTTGGGATTAAGCACATTAAATCAATTTGTCCTTAAAGTCCATATTAAGCTTTTTAAATTAATATTCAAATAATTCCCAAATGATGAATTTTCTTGCTACCATTATTTAAAAGATTTTCAAGCTCTGAAAATAGGGATGTTACAAACCTCCCCTTAAACGAATCTCGTCCCCGAGATTCCGCTAGCTAGAGAAAAGGCTAGGAACTCGCTTTAACTCTTCTTCACGCTCCCACGCTGCTTCTCCTTCCGAGTGGTTACTCCATCGACTTTGCGTAAACGAATGCCTTGCTTCTTAAGCGCGCGCTCTGCGACATCCAAAATAACGACAGTCGCTCTTTGTACGTGAGATCTTCCTTCGCTCAATTGACTCCAACGGTGCTGCTTCTTCCGCACACGAAGACACTTCTTCACCGAGAGACATGAAAGACATCATGCACTCCTGCTAACGATCGTGGTAGCTCCAATCGGTACGCAACTTCTCCACTGCGCCCAAAATCTTGAATGGACCCACATACCTTGGAGCAAGCTTCCCTTTGGTGTGGAATCTCTTAACACCTCCGAGCGGAGTAACTCGCAGATACACAAAATCCTCTCGTTCAAAGTCGAGGTCACGACGACGATTATCTAGATAACTCTTTTGCCCGGATTGGGCTATCTTTAGTCTTTCTCTCGATCATAGCAACTTGTTCTTCTGACTTCTCAATAATATCCGCCCGAACACTACACGCTCAAATTGTCTCGACCAATTCAACGGAGTTCTGCAGCACGACCGCATGAGCTTCAAATGGTGACATCTGCAAACCGCTTGATAACCGTTGTTGTACGAGAATTCGCATACGCAAACTTTTATCCCAACTGGTAGTATTAGCTAAGGCACGTGCTCTTAACATGTCTTCTAATATCTGGTTGACTCTTTCACCATCCATCCGTCTGTGGATGATAAGCAAGATCAAATTTAGATGAGTTCCTGTGGCTTCATGTAGACTCGCGTAAACGAGAGGTGAATTGAGATCCTCGATCTGACACTATCTTCTTAGGCACACCGTGCAGACTGACGATTTTTGACATATACAATTCCGCCAAGCGGTCTCCTGAGTAAGTGGTTTTGACCGCAAGAAATGGGCAACCTTAGTCAAACGATCCACTATTACCCAAATCGAATCATAACTCGATTGAGTCTTGGGTAATCCGTAATAAAATCCATACCGATCTCTTCCCACTTCCATTCGGTATCTTCACGGTTGTAGCAATCCTGCGCCGGTCTCGATGTTCGCCTTTACTTTCGACACACGCCGCATAAGGCAACGAACTCGCGACGCCTCGCTTTAAGTTTGGCCACCAAAACTTATTCTTAACATCCCGATACATCTTAGTGCCTCGTGGTGAATTGAATACTTTGAGTCATGGGCTTCCTTCGTAATCACCGTCTTAATCCATCAATATCCGGTACACGATACGCCCATTGATCCACAAGATATCCCGATCATCCGTGGTAAAGTCTTTAAATTTTCCTTCCGACATCTTCTTCTTGAGATCAAGAAACTCGTAATCCTTAGGTTGAGCTTCACGAACTGCTTTCTCCAGTAGACTGTACTTCAAATTGGCCACAAATCCTTCCTAACAACTTCTAGTCAGTAGCTTCGAATTCCTCCCAAGTTCAACACAACTCTTTACTTCCAAAGCATTGCAAGAGCTTTTACGACTCAATGCATCTGCAACTACATTGGCCTTACCAGATGGTAATGGATTCCAAGATTATAATCCTTTATTAATTCCACCATCTTCTCTGCCTCATGTTCAAATCGATCGAGTGAATATGTACTTCGTGCTCTTATGATCTGTAGACTTCACAAATTCATCGATGAGATAATGACGCCAAATCTTCAAAGCATGCACTACAAGAGCCTAGTTCCAAATCATGGGTAGGATAGTTCTCTTCATGAGGCCTTAATTGCCTTGACGCATAAGCGGCGGCTCTTCCTTCTTGCATAAGGACACATCCTAATCCTTGACGCCAAGCATCACAAGAGATATCAAAATCCTTACTAATATCCCAAAACTAGCATCGGGTCAAGTCAAACGCTTCTTCAATTCTTGAAAACTTTCTTCACAAGTCAGGGTCCAAATGTACTTCTTCTCTTTCTTCAATAATTGCGTAAGAGGCTTAGCAATCGTTGAGAACCCTTCAATGAAACGACGATAGTATCCTCGCCATTCCCAAGAAACTACGAATTTGAGTAACCGCTTTGGTCGCTCCCAATTCATTACTGCCTTTAACCTTTCCGGTCAATCACTACTCCTTCTACTGTCATTACATGACCGAGAAAATCAACTTTCTTCTTCCAAAAGTCACACTTGCTGAACTTGGCATACAACGATGTCCTCTCGAGCTTCTAGGATTAATCTCAAATGTTCGTATGTTCTTCTTCCGACTTTGAGTATACCAAAATATCATCAATGAATACTACCACGAACTTATCCAAATATTCCATGAATACTTTGTTCATCATGTTCATGAAGTAGGCGGGGCATTAGTCAATCCAAAAGACATGACTAAAAATTCATAATGTCCATACCGGTTGAGAAAGCGGTCTTGGTACATCCTTAGGACAAATTTTCAATCGATGATAACCTCGATCGCAGATCGATCTTAGAGAATACTCCGCTCCTTTCATCCGGTCGAACAAATCATCTATTCGGGCAATGGGTACTTGTTCTTGATGGTGACTTCGTTGAGAGAACGATAATCGATACACATTCTCATACTTCCATCTTTCTTCTTGACGAACAAAACAGTGCTCCCCATGGCGGCGAACTAGGTCTTACAAAACCTTTTTCCAAAGAGTTCTTCTATCCGCTTCTTCATTTCCACAAGTTCATCGACCGCATCCGATAGGGTCTCTTGAAATTGGTGCTGTTCCGGCACTAGATCGATGACAAATTCAATGTCACGGTCCGGTGGCATTCCCGTAATTCTTCCGAAATATGTCCGGTAATCTCGACTACGTGTACGCCTTCCAAAGAAACGTCTTCAAACCGTTGACTACCAAATGTCCATCACGCATCGAGGTGGCTAGAAATTCTACTTTCTTTCCCGTGGTATCCTCAATTGTCACGGCTCTTCGCCACAATCTAGCATCGCTTATGTTTGGATAACCAATCCATACCAAGGATGACATCTATGGTCCGAGTGTCTAGAACTATTAGGTTGGCTAGAAACTCAACTCCGACTATGAGTAGCCTAGCTCCTAAACATCCAACTTTAGAACTTAGCTCGCTCCAGCGATCGGACTAACAGAGTATGCTTAAGATGCATAACTTCCAATTTGTTCTTAGTTGCAAAATTCCGTAAACAAACGAATGCGAAGCTCCGTAATCAAACAGAATCGATGCGTGTATCGAATTTACTAGGAACTTACCAAAGACAACGTCAGGTGCTTCTTGGGCTCCTTCTAGAGTGACGTGGTTGACACGGCCTCTGACCACTGATGGCGGTGCTCCTCCGGATTGACCGGTAGCTTGAGAAGTTCCTTGATGGTTGCCTTGTACTGGCGTCTTGGCTGGTGTGTTCCCAAGGTTGAAGCGCATCGAGTGATAGTCCCATTTTGCGACATCGGTTGGCGAAATGCCCCGGCCGACGGCTGTAAAGCAAACTCGTTGTATTCGTGGGTTGCTTATCGGATTGGGGTTGATCGCGCAGGTTGCGGAAGTTCGAGCAATCGGGCGAGGTGCTGAAGTTGGTGCGTGGTCCGCAATTCGTGGTGGAAAACGGCTAAACTGCGGTGGAATCATTCTTGCCCTTAGCTGGGGTTGGTGACTTCCTTGCTGAGCCATTCTGCGCTTACGATGATCTTCCAATTCCTTACGCTTATCCTCTAGAATCAAAGCCTTGTTGATCAACTCTTGAAAATCGTGAAAGGTGTGGGCGATCAAGTTGACTTGAAGTCCAAAGTTCAATCCTTTCGTAAAACGACTCGACGAGCCTTGTCGCTGGCGACATCTTCTGCAAAGATATCGAGCAAGTTGAGAGAACTTGTTGAGGTAATCGATCACCGACATTCCTCCTGCTTGAGAGCACGGAATTCATCCTTCTTTAGATCCATGATTCCTTCGGTACATGATATCGCGAAAAGCGCCAGAACTCTTCCCAAGTAATATCTTGCGGCGTTCCATGCGCCAAGACAAAGTTTTCCCACCATTCGGCAAAGAATGCCTTCCATCCGTGAGAGGCGTGAGAACTTTTTCATGATCGCCGCATTGAGTGATCGCAATTTTCTCTCAATAACACGGCCAATCATCGCCTTCTCTTGGTGAGACATGTCCGTAAAAGGTTGGTGGACGGGTCCTCATAAACTCCGCCAACTTGGATGATCCATTGTGACCATGAGCAACCGGGCTCCATTGTAATGCCGATTGTTGTTACTCGGTTATTCATAGCTTGCATCCGTTCATCATGGTGTACATCGCTTGGGTTTGAGCCATGAATGCTCCAAAATTCGCAGATCGATCAAGGTGCTTGTGGTGGAATTGCTTCTCCGGGATTTGTTCATGTCCTTCGACACGGAGTATCGTAACCACTTGCGCAGCCTTGACGAGTCCGAACCATCCGTGAATCTCCGTGGGTTAGATAAGGTAGCAAGCACGAGATAAGTTGTAGAACTAAGCGGGGTAGGTAAAACCCAACAACATATTTTAAGAAAGCTCAATGAAACTCTTATATTGATTAAGATAATAGTATGGCTTGCAACAAATGCCTAAGGGCCTTTGCAGCCATACTTGCACACAAAAATAAGGACGAACTTAAGCACACCAAACTACCGCCTAAAGGGCGACTCAAGACATAAAGCTGGCTAAGCTCAAACAACGCGAATGACTACTCAATCAAATAGCCTCCATGACCTTGACGGTGCTCCCTTTCTTTGTAGACTCGAAGTGAGCCGCATCCTCGCGAACCGATCTTGATGTCCCGGATGGTGCAATAGGAGCAGTGTCCTCGTGCAGTGCCGTTGGTGCTTCGCTCACGCCTCTGCTGCTCTTCCGTTCACCGGTCCATCGCCTTCTTCTCGGTCTTCCTCTTGATGTCTTCTTCGTGTCGCCCATAAAGAGTTTCTTCTAATATGGCGATCCTTTCTTCACTCAAGAGTCTCATAGGTACACTCCACTCAGAGCGCTAACTCCAACGATTCTTCCCGAGCAATGGCGAATCGGGCGAGATGCACGACGGTGGCGTTGTCTTCTCCTCCGTAGACGGAAAACGTGCGCAAGATCCACGCCGGAAGTGCGGGATGATAACGAAAACCGTGTCACGAAGCTCTCGAGAGTAGATGTTGCGATCCTCGGGATGGCAAGGCGTGAAGACTCTGGATTGCTTCAATCCAAATACTCCTCCTAGCCGAGATGTGCGATGGTTTGCTTGCCTTGGTGTGCCGCTGGCGAGATGGTCAAATGGCGATTACTCCACGATCTCGGCTGCTCACGATCCAAGCATTGCCATGGTACAATGGACGATCGAACCTCCAAGTACTTGTAGCAACTTCCAAAGCTCGGCGCAAGTCCTCCCTTGCGCCTCCATAACTCAAGACGAGGCATCTGTCAAGATGGACAAGGATATGAAAACAATTTTAAAACAATGGAGAGAAAGAATTTCACCATAGTTGAGTCAAGAGAGACATGAGATGAGTTAAGGAGTTCAATTAATCTTGCAAGTTAATTTTGCTTTAGAAAATAGTTTGGACTCACTAAGAACGGCCAATCTAGCTAAGGTCAAGACCTCACAACAAGATGGCTCGATACCACCTCCTGTCGGGACCCAAATATGCAAATCTGACCCTCTCAGTATTCTCGTGACTAGTCCAGATCACGCTAGTGCACACAAAGGTCAACATTGATGAAATATCACATCCATACAACGAATATAAGAATAAACGAGTACATTTAAATAACAAATAATCATGGGACCTTACGGTCGAAGTTTTACATTTATTAAGCCATGCAAGGTCGATAATAAAGAAATAAACTGCAATGAAACGAATAAACTCCGGTGGCTCCCATCAATTTACCACGAGCAACCGATCGATCAAGACCCTAACGCTCAACCTTCGAGAACTCCTCTTCAAAAGCAAAGCACGACTCCTCCACTTCGCTGATTTGTTTAGCAAGAGTGAGTACACACCGCACTCGCAAGTCATACCACGTAATGCATTTATACATGATGGCTTATTCCAAAGAAATGGCTTCGTGGTTACTTTGCGTAAATGCAACATTTGCAATTGAATACAAATAATAGATTGAAAGCGTAATTCAAAACAAATAGACAATAATAAGTTAACAATTGATTTCACAAAGACACACAGCCTAATCAAGTTCTTTCACACAAATGAACAAGTTATCTCACACAAATTGACCCTTCCCATTTGTTTTATGAAAATCTACCCCTCGTGTGAAATTCCGAGCATGTCCATAACCGAGGACGCGGCTATTCAATAGATTGATTTAAACACTCTGCAGAGGTTGTACACTTTACCCACACGATGAAACCAACAGATCGAGTTGATCACAACAAAACCTTTCGAGACTTCATCTCAAACAATGACACTCTGGTGTGCTTTATCGCCATTCAATTTGTACACACACCCTTGGAACGACACACACCATTGGACAGGATGCAATAACCGTCCCGCGATGTGACATAACACACCTCCAAATTTCATCACATAGCTTAAATACAACCTGAGTTGTCAATGTCAAGACTCCATAACTTACTAAGTCAGCCCACCCATACTAGGCATGTGGTCGACAAGAAGGCTCACCAATGGCGCACAAAGTTAAGTCCTTAATTGACCAAGGCAAGACTTCCAGCTTTAACCCAAATCACAAAGTTTAATAAGCACACACTCCACCATTCACACAGAATCCACCACTTGCCTCAGCCTAAATCTTTTCCCACCCTATTGATTAAGTGCAACACATGCCATCAACGAGTAATAGCACACAAAGACACACAGATTCATCACACGCCCATAATCACTTAGTCAAGTTTATAATTGCAACTCTCACATGGAATGATGACTCGTGGCATGGCTAAGCGCCTAATCGATCTAACCAACCCACGCTGGTGCTACAATAATACCAACTAATAATTAATCAACCTAGGTGACAAAAGATCATGGCATACAATAGACAAGGTGGCATAACAATTTGGATTAATAACTACCCCAAAAGCATTTAAATAAATACTTGAAATAGAATGCAATACATTGAAACAAAGTATTTTGAAAATCGGGTCCAAAATGATCAAAGGTATAACTTGCCTTGGAATAGATCTAGATATTGGTCTTGGTCTTGAGGTGCTCCTCTTCTCGCAAAATTCCCAAGTATCGACGCCTACTCGCAAAACGAGACAAAAGAAACAAAACAAATAAATAACAGAGGCAAAACAGACTCCAAAAATTAAATAAAATTCATAAATAAATAGATCTGAATTTTATATGAATTTACAAATTTGAATGGGCTCAATCGGAGTTCGGATGCAAAAGATATGGGCTTTGGAAGATTGGAAAATCAATTAAACCCTAATTTGGATTTTCTCGAATTTCCCGAATTATTTTTATAAAGGAAAATCGGATTATTGCGCAATGCTTGCGCCACCGAGAATTTCCGAAAAGGAATTAAATTTAAATAGAATTCGACATGTGGGACCCATCGTCGCTCTCGGTTCACGCGGACCGAGCGCACCGAACCGAGGGAGATCCGCGCGGTGGACGGCCACGACGCGCAACCGTCTTGGCCGACCGGCGCCACGCTGGCCGCCACACCAAAGACCGGCCGACGCCGGCGCCGAGTCGGCGATAACGGCGCTCGGCGGCGCGGACTCACGGTCACCGGCGAACGGCGGCGATCACGGCAGCCGAGCGGTACCAACGTGTAGAGGAGGCTAATGCGCACACACGGGCACCGGTTTGAGCACCGGGTTGATTGAGATGGCCGGCGCGGCGAGGAAGAAGCGGCGAGAGAGCTCGGTTTTGTCGGACGGCGCCCGGCGATGTTCCGGCGACGAGAGGTGCGCGACGAGGTAGCCTCGTGACTTGCCGATCACAATGGCGCAATCGGTGGAGCAAGGCGACGACGACGACGCAAGCAATCCACCGGAGAAGAAGTTCGCCGAAAACCCTAAAGCTTGCAATGCGGCGGCTTAGGGCGATCGGGCGACGAGTGGCGGTTTAGGGTTACGAGGCCCGCGCGAGCTAAGGAGTATTTATAGACTCGAGATGCCGAGATTTGAAACCCCAAATCGGATCCAAACAACCGGTTTTTGAATTCCAAGATTTTCTGAGATTGAAACCGGTTCGGGTTTGATTTGGTTTGCAACGGATATGGAATAACCAGAGATATGATTTGGCGGGTCGGCGCAAGAATAAGCAATCGAATCGGTTTTGTTTCGGATAAACTTGAAGCTCCAAAGAATGGCGGGAGAGCGCGCGAGGAAGAAGAAACTCCGGAGACGACGACTCGGCGGTGGTCCCACCCGGCGCAGAGAGCGAGGGCGAAGGGTGCGCGCCGCGGCGATGGAAATCCAACGGCTAGAAGCGAACGCGCGAGCGAAGCGAAGCGAGATCACGCGCGGCCACGCGCGACAATCCAACGGTCAAGGCGGGTTGAGCGCGCGTCCGACGGAGACGAGGGCACGCGTCGAGCATCCAATGACGAGAGCGCCGGGCGATATGGGTCAATGGCGCGGTTGAATAGGCTTGGGCTTCGCCCAAGATCGTTCAAGGATTTAAAATAGGTTTTTCTTTTAAATAAATCCAGAAAATGCAAATAGCAATTAGAAAATAGCAAATGACTTGGGAAAAATTCCAGAAAATTCTATAAAATATATCCAAGCATATAGAATCTAAATAAAATAGTTTTGACAATTTTTGATGTTGGGATTAAGCACATTAAATCAATTTGTCCTTAAAGTCCATATTAAGCTTTTTAAATTAATATTCAAATAATTCCCAAATGATGAATTTTCTTGCTACCATTATTTAAAAGATTTTCAAGCTCTGAAAATAGGGATGTTACATGGACATACTAAGCAAAGCCACTCAAAGTTAGACTTTGGTCTTGATTTCAAAATGATTTGACATAAATGATTTTGGATAGTTTATCCAATTGGGAATTGGGTGGTTAGCTATGTGATAGGAGGGTATCCATCACCATATTTCATATAGAGGTTATCCTACTACAAAACTTGAGAATTTATAAAATGAATTTTAGTTATAGAATAACCGCTTTGTAACTTAGTACAAATATTTAAAGAAAAAAATTGTTTTATGCAAGTTCAACCAATAAGTCTTCCTTTGATATATCATTGCATTCATTATAATCTGTTATTGGGTGTAACTTGCGAGCACGGAAGTTGTGCTCACCCTTGCTTAATGTAAATAAATTTCAGAGGAGGACTTCGCTACCGGTGTTGATCTTGATTACTAGGCCACTACCCCAGTCGATTGCCTATGGCAGATCAACTGGACTCCACTACTTCTTCTTCGTCTTCCGCTGTGTTTGTTTATTTCTAGCTTGTAAGCCTTTTTTTGTAATCAACTCTGATAGTTATTAATAAAGTTGTGTGAATTATGGATGTTACCACATTTATTTACTGTGTGAATTAGCTATTGATCATGGAATTAGTTTAGAATACACAGAGTATTTAGGGGTGTTACTCCTAGGTTCGACAGCGCGTCCACTGGTGGGTCGGTTGCGGTGCACTCCTCCACGCCTTTGCGCGAACCATGCTGCTCCCAGCGGGCCCGCCTTCAGCGCTACACGCATGCATGCCCGCACCAGGGGCGCGGGTGATCTTCTAGTATGATTGAAGCTCTCAATCATCTTATAAGTGTTTTTTTTACAATGATCCGAATGTTGTACCAAAAATTCCTATGGATATGCTGCTTAGAGTAGGATCTCTTCGTCATTCACAATCGATGGAAGCTTACATATATACATGGTGAAAGACATAACCCACTATGGTAAGAATGATCAAGTTCTCCAAATCAAGCATGCCTTTCAGAACCATTCTCATGGAATATTCTTCAAATTTTTTTGCTGCCTGAAAGTGATGTCCATCAAAAGGTGGCCAAAAAGCATTTGCATGCTTTCACAATTGAAAATGATGAAACCAATTTGTTAGGTACCGAAAACCTACTCGAAGAACGCGTAGCCAGAGCGAGACAGGAAAGAAGAACTTTAGAGAAGGAAAATACTTGTATTGATATTCCCCTTTTCTGTTACAAAGTCAAGCCCTTTATATATTGTGAAGACTGAGTTCTAATTGGGATAGTTTGAATCGGAATATATTCGGAACTGTAACAATGCTAATCGAAAACTAATATTTCTATCTTTAAACTTCTATATTTAAAAACGTGCTATAATCTGTTGGCTTGTGGCGTTTGTATTGAAGACCCACAAAACTGTCCATAACAGACTTCACTACATATTTTTGTAAGCATATAAAATAATTAACCCTTTTCTGCTTGACCTTTTTATCAGTTATCAAAGGTCACATCACCTGATATCTTTCACATACTTTTGGCAAATAATCAGGTTGTAAGAAATTATAGCAGCCAAGAGTATAGAGGGGCAGAATTGGGCCACATCATATGATGATGAATTTCGGCTAGAATTATGGCCGTGTTCATGTTAGTCTGATTAATTTGATTCACAAACCATCCCATCATGTGGGGGCACCCATTGGAATTTAGAAGACAAAATGTGCCCACACTCTTGGTCCCAACAATAACTAGCCACTTGCAAATCATATGTTGCTTTTCAAGATTGCAATCCATAAATTGATCTAGGGATGCTGTCAAATGTCAACATCCCATTTTTATACGGGATCGTCTCCCATTCTCACTGGACAGAGAAAGAAGTGACCGGCCGGTTGCATGATTGAGGAAATAAAATGTTGTCTCATTACAGTATATTATGTTCACAACTCTGAAAAAATAAAAGTTATAAATAATATTCCTGGATACTGTAGGCAAAAAATAAAACAAAAGAAAAGAAAAAAGAAAAAGCTTTTTTTATTTGCCTACAAAGCACTATGGTTTTTTTTAGATAGTACAAGACACAATCAACGCACACCAGACTTTTACACATGTGTGCGTCCTCTACACACGCTAGCAATTTATCAGAGGCACCTAAAGTCTCACATAGCACCGGCACACGTTTTTTCACTGAACACGTACGCGCATATGTATTCATTAAAAAATGAACTGGGCCAAGTCTCAAACTTGAACCCTAGTGGATTGAGAGCACATCTAGCCATCTGGCCAACACCTATGGGTTAACATCCTCCTTTGGAGTTCCACAGTTCCACTCGAATGATAAGTCATTTTAAGATAAAGGTAAAATCAGGTAAAAAATGAATTTTAATAAGACATCGTCCCTAGAAGTATCTACAGCAAGGCCTGGAAACCCTTTAAAAAAAAAAATCAGTTCGATGATCCAGATCAATTGAAAAACGTGCCAATTGCAAGATCAATATGTGCTAGGGTATTGGATGAAACTGAGCCATTTATTTTTCACAGTTAACTAACTCGTAATACTTCCCCACCAACCCACTCTACTAGGAAGCTTCCTAGAGCTAGCTAGGGATTTTCCGGTGTGAAAATGGAGTGGTAGTATTGCACAAAGAGAGTTCGTTTGCAACTTGCAAGTTTTGTGTCAAGATTCTCTGTCCTTTAATTTGCAAAATAAAAAGGCCCTTTGTCCTTTGCAAATTTAAAAGATCCTTTGTAAGACAAAATCTCATTTAAAAATATGGTGGATTGAGAGAGTGGAATATTTAGGGCAATTACACACTGTATGTATTGATAAGCCAAATGTTACGTATATAAATTAAAGGTTATAGTGTGGACTAGGATCCAAAAAGTCTAACAAGACTAATCAGAGACCGTAAACCAAGAGTACATGAATCAAAGAGTCTAACACTAAGTGTGGACTCGAACCAATAGTCGAGAACCAAAGAGTCTAACACTTCCCGCACGCTTGGAGCGTCGGTGAACGGACATTCAAACCGGACCAAACTCGGTGAAGATGTATAGGTAGCCCTTTGGTGAAGATGTTTGCATCGAGATGTCGCAGAACGTGAAGAACGCAGACATCGCCAAGACCAACCCATTCCTGATGAAGTGAAGGTCAATCTCAACATGTTTAGTGCGCCGATGTTGCACCGTTTATTGAGAGATAGATCGCACTTACATTGTCGCAGTAGATGAGAGTAGCTCGGCGTAGAGTGTTGTGAACTTCATGAAGAAGTTGGCGCAACAAGATGCCTCAAGAATAAAGATTGGCCACACCCCAAGACTTCACCTCCGTGACTCGAACGAGAGACAGTGTGTTGCCGCTTTGAGGATCAGGAGACGAGATTGTCACATAGGAATACAGTGTAGCCTGAAGTGGACTTACATGTGTTGGGACAACCAACTCAATCAGTGTCGGAGTAGACAACTAGATCTGTAGAGGTGGCTTGTTGAAGAACAAAAGCCGTGGTTGATGGTGCCGCGAAGATACCGAAGAATGTGCTTCACGGCGGCGAGGTGTGGCTCGCGAGGATCATGCATATGGAGGCAAACTTGTTGTATGGCATAGGCAATATCCGGGCGAGTGAAAGTGAGGTACTGCAAAGCACCCGTAAGACTTGGGTAGAACGTCGGATCAGCCATAGAAGTGCCAGCAGCAAAGGAGACCTTAGAGTGAGTGACAACAGAGGTGCTGCAAGGTTTGCAAGCGGTCATGCCAGCGTGATCCAGGATGTCTAGAGTATACTGCCGCTGATAGAGGAACATGCTGCCATCACGACGACTGATAGAAACACCCAGAAAATGATGAAGTGGACCGAGATCCTGTTAGAAAAATAGGGACAAAAGCAAGACACGAATTTTCATGTGAAAAACCCTTGCGGAAAAAAACCATAGGTGCCAACCGGCGATGATCACTATATGTGGAGTGTTTACATATCGCACGGGATTACAATGAGACGGCGTTCTTCACGTGAGGCATACAAGAGGTATATATAGGGGTAAAGGACGTAAAGTCCAAGTCGGATACGTATCCACTAATATGGAAACTGATTCGGACTCTTCCAAAATAGAGAATTCGGATCACAATTTCAACAATCTCCACCTTGAGATGAATTTTCTCTTGTAGCATAATGAAGAATCATTAATCACCAGAATATCTCCACAATAAGATAAAAGAATCATCGTGCGCCAAATAGTCTCTAGGACTAAACTGTAATACCAACTAAGCTTGAGCAAAGCTCAAACTTAGTAACAGGAACTGGCTTTGTCATCATGTTAGCTGAATTATCACGAGTACTTATCTTGCATACCTTGACATCACCTTAAGCAATGACACCTCGAATAAAGTGATATCTCACATCAATGTGCTTTGTTCTCTCATGGAACATTTGATCCTTTGTAAGGCATATAACACTTTAACTATCACAAAATATGGTAGTGCAAGAATTATCTCCACAAAGCTCAGTATATAAACCACTCAACCAAATAGCTTCTTTACAAGCTTTAGAAATAGCCATATATTCTGCTTCAGTGGTTGATAAGGCAACATTAGTTTGCAAACTTGCCT
This sequence comes from Hsuehochloa calcarea, assembly GCA_036346395.1. Lineage (NCBI taxonomy): Eukaryota > Viridiplantae > Streptophyta > Magnoliopsida > Poales > Poaceae > Hsuehochloa > Hsuehochloa calcarea. The sequence continues at coordinate 7,964,854 of CM070615.1, read as the reverse complement.
TCCATCTAACAGCACAACCACATATGGTGAAAACATAACCTGTGAGAGACCTCCTCTTGTCCAAATCGCCAGTATAATCAGAATCAACATAACCAACAAGTTCATCTCTAGAATTTTCAAACTGCAAACGAGCATTAGAAGTGCCACGCAAATATCTGGAAATCCATTGGACGGCTTTCCAATGCTCTTTTCCTGGATTAGCCATGTATCTACTAACCACACTCAATGCATGAGATAAATCAGGACGAGAACAAACTATGGCATACATAAGAGAACCAACTGCACTGGAATATGGAACTCTAGACATGTACTCAATATCATAATCTGACTCAGGACATAAAGCTAAAGATAATCTGAAATGTGAATCTAATGGAGTACTCACTAGTTTTGCATCATGCATATTAAAACGACGAATGACCTTCTCAATATAACTTTGCTGTCTATGGTATAACTTACCAGATTTTCTCTCTCTAATAATTTCTATGCCAAGAATTTTCTTTGCTACACCTAAGTCTTTCATCTCAAATTCATTACTCAACTATGCTTTTAGTTTTGCTATTTCCGACTTATCTTTTGCAGCAATCAACATATCATCAACATAAAGAAGTAAATAAATAGCTGAACCATTGACAGTCTTTAAATAAACACAACTATCATAATCAGATCGTTTAAAATTATGAGAGAGCATAAAAGAGTTAAATTTCTTATACCATTGCCTAGGAGATTGCTTCAAACCATAAAGAGATTTCTTTAATCTACAAACAAGGTGTTCTTTTTCAGGAATAACAAAACCCTCAGGTTGGTCTATATAAATGTCTTCTTCTAACTACCCATGTAAGAATGCAGTTTTAACATCTAATTGCTCAAGTTCATAATCATGCATGATAACAATACTGAGTAAAGTGCGAATAGAACTATGCTTTACAACTGGGAAAAAGACATCATTAAAATCAATACCTGAAATCTGACTATAACCTTTAACAACCAACCTTGCTTTATACCTTGCTGGTTCAGTAGAAGAAATACCTTCTTTTCTTTTGAAAACCCACTTGCAATGAACAGACTTCTTCTCCTTTGGCAATTTCACTAGTTCCCAAGTGCTATTCTTTTCAAGTGACTCCATCTCACCATGCATAACAGTTATCCACTTATTACAATCAATGGAATCAATAGCCTCAGAGTATGATGAAGGTTCTGCATTACCTTCAATTTCTTCTGCTACACTCAAAGCATAAGTAACAATATTAGCTTCTTCAATCAACCTTTTGGGTGGATTAATTTCCCTCCTAGATCTGTCAACTACAATGGACCGTTGTGGTGACTGCTCACAAATAGGAGGATTCTCAACAATAGGTGCATCATGAACAACAATATTTTCCTTATCTGATGTATTATCTGAACCAATAAGATGATCCACCTGAACACTTAAATTCTACCCACTCTCAACAGGAACATTAGTAGGCAGTTTATCATGAAGCATAGCAGATTCATTAAAGATGACATTTCTACTAATCACAACCTTACGTGTTTCAGGATTCCATAACTTATATCCTTTAACACCAGATTTATAACCAAGAAAGATGCACTTAATAGCTCTAGGCTCTAATTTTCCATTATAAACATGAGCATAACCAGTACAACAACAAAAAATTCAATTCTGAATAATTTGCTGGAGAACCAGACCATACCTTAATTGGAGTCTTCTTTTCAATTGCAATAGAGGGAGACCGATTAATAAGATAGCAAGTAGTTGAAGCGGCTTCAGCCCAAAAACGCCTATGCAAACCTACATTAGACAATATGCAACGGGCCTTGGAAATGATGGTCCTGTTCATACGCTCAGCTACACCGTTTTGTTAAGGTGTATGGGGAACGGTGTAGTGCCTGGCAATGCCTTCAGTCTTGCAATATGCTTCAAATTCATTAGAATAGAATTCCATCCCATTATCGGTGCGAAGTTTCTTTACCTTCTTTTCAATTTGTCTTTCAATCATAGTCTTCTACTCTTTAAATGCTAAAAATGCTTCTGATTTATGCTTCAAAAATAAGGCCACACTCTTCTAGAGTAACCATCAATAGTTATTAACATATAGCTAGCATCTCCTAGCGATGTCTTGGTAGATGGCCCCCATAAATCAGAATGCACATAATCCAAAATACTTTCCGTGGTATGAACTGAAATATTGAATATCACCCTCTTGTGTTTGCCAAACACACAGTGCTCACAAAATTTCAGCTTGCCGATGCTATGTCTATCAAGAAGTCCTCTCTTGCTCAATTATGTCAAACCAAATTCACTCATATGCCCAAGGCGCATATGCCAAAGATTAATAGCATCAGAATCAGATAATGAACTTGAAATTGCAGCAACATTACCTGATATTGTAGTACCTCGCAGATGGTACAGATTGGTAGTTTTAATATCAACTTTCATCACAACAAGAGAGCCTTTTAATACCTTTAAAACTCCACCTTCACCAGAATACTTGTACCCTTTAGTGTCAAGAGTACTCAAAGAGATGATATTCCTTTTCAAATATGGAATGTGACTCACATCTGTCAAAGTTCTGACAACACTATCAAACATCTTAATCTGAACCGAGCCAAGCCCTACAACCTTACAAGATGAGTTATCATCCATCAATACAGTACCACCTTCAATAGGTTCATAAGTGGCAAACCAGTCCCTTTTAGGATACATATGGAAGGTACAGGAAAAGTCAAGAATCCATTGACCATTGGTCTTAGCACATCCAGCAAAGATAACAAGAATTTCTCCGTTGGAACTATCATCAGCAACAAGTAAGGCTTTACCTTCATCATCTTGTTTACCTTTTTGGCTTATAATAGTCAGCTTTCTTTTCTTTATTTTGCAACTTCCAGCATTCAAAGATGTCGTCCCCACTTTTTTGTAATATTTGCACGACTTGTACTTACCTCTTGATTTCGATCGGGTCTTGTAGCCGTTTAAACTTTTACTTCAAGACCTATTGTTTGAGTTTCTCTCCTTTTGCCTACCACGAATAAACAAGGTTTCTCCTTGCGAGCTTGAATTTTCAGAAGGTACCATCTGTGTCATCTTCTCCTTAGCATGCAAAGCTTCATAAAGTTCATTAATCGTGAGAGTATCTCTACTATATAATATGATATCTCTGAAATTTGAAAAAGAACTAGGCAGTGAACACAAAAGAATAAGATCCAAATCCTCATCATCATATTTTACCTCCATCGACTCGAGGTCGACAACGATCTACTTAAACACTGAAAGATGATCAAGCACGAATCCTTCTTCTTGCAATTTATGAGAGTATAATTTCTTCTTGAGATGCACCTTACTGGTGAGATCATTTGTCATGCAAATTTGTTCCAGCTTCAGCCATAATGCAGCAGATATCTTCTGCTTCAAAACATCCTGCAAAATATCATTTGATAGATGTAAGTGAATCTGAGATAAAGCCTTACGGTCTTTGTGCTTCTCATCTACAGTCCATGCGGTAGGTTGTTTCTCAAATCGTTCTAAAACATCGTCCAAATCCATCTATGCCAACACAGCCCTCATCTTAACTTGCCACAGCGAAAATCTTGTGTCTCGACCCAGGAGTGGAAGATCATACTTCAAAGTCGTCATGAGGAAAAGAACTTGATATTTGCTAGTATTAATCTGTATAAACCTAGCAAAAATTACAACTAACTTGGTACACCTTCTGCGTACGCGAAACAAAAAAAAATCTTTAAAACTCCTGGTGCACTTTTTTTTTTTTTTGAATCACCAACATCAATTTTTTTAAGCCTTCACTTCCCTTCACGTGAAACAATTTATCTCTAAGAACCTACCAAACTTTAAATGCTCATAAGAGGCTTCACGATTTGGCTGGACTCTTGATTAAAGAAAGGGAAAAAAAAAACTTTGGACCTGGTGACTACCGAGACTTGCTATGGCTTTTGGTCGGATGAAGTCAATGCGTGCGGCTTGATTTGCTTGGACCTAGGCGGGTGAACGCAGCATAGCTGCGGCTGCAAAGACGACGGCTTCGAGCTTCGATGACATGCTGTGCGCTTCTACTGATGCGGGAGCGAAACTGATGAGAACATCACTACTACTAGTATGAACACTCTTTTTTCTACTACTTTAAATAACGTGCAAAGTCTAATTACTCAAGCACGTGCTCGTCAACTTATTTATCAGGTAAATTCGTTTCTAGAGCAGAGTGTATTATTTGAGAACTCTATGATGCTATCTAACAGAGATGATTTACTTGTACTTAGGAATCTAGAACTACGGTCAGTTCAAGAAGGTTTATGACCAATTTCGTAGGGTCAACGACCACTTCAAGAAGGCCTACGACAAGTTTCATCAGTACTCGGCGAGCCCAGAACTCGTTGGGAGCAATCTACGATCAGAGAAGCGAGCACAGTACTTATTGGACACAATCTATGACCAAAGATAGCATGAACTACTCAAGACCACCCCAGAACTAGTCCTACGACTAGGTCTTCGATTAGAGATACGCGATATGAATAGTGAATAAGGTGTTGCGTCACCGTTTCAGGCCTAATAGGGCCTTGTAAGCGTGTCGAGGTTGGAGCTCAGGTTGTGTACGCCTCTTTCCATGACCGCACAACCCTAGATCGACCTCCTCATGTCCCCCTATATATATACAGTAGCCGTCATAGTTTAGGGTGGGTTGTTCTTTGAGATTATTCTACTTAGCAGTCTCGCCGCACATTCGGTTGAGGAACCACACATTGTGATATTCATATATATTATACAATATCAGATTGCATCTTCTTCTTACTTGCTTGTGTTCTCGATTTGCAAGCAGGAGATAGCCTTCTTGGCGAGGTCAACCGCGTTCGGCACGGTTGATAACCATCGGAGCAATGGTGTAGTGATTGCGAGGGGTTCGATCTGTTTGGTCGGAGCCTTTGGATCATCAACATCGAGATCTCCACAATCGACTTATCAATACATTTCGGAAGATCAGGCCACAGACTTATCAGAAACGGAAGCGCGTAGACGTGCTGCACGGCCGATGTCGACGCACTCGAAGATGCGCGTGGCTTGGCCGGCGACGAAGAACCACCCGTGACGGCGCGCCAAACCGACCGCTATTTTTTCCTTCAGATTCTTGAACTCTAATTTTCTGCGAATTTTTACGTGAAAAACCCTTGCGAGAAAAAACCACGAACGCCAACCGGCGATGATCACTATATGTGGAGTGTTTACAAATCACACGGGATTATAATGAGACGACGTTCTTCACGTGAGGCATACAAGAGGTATTTATAGGGGAAAAGGACGTAGAGTCCAAGTCGAATACGTATCCACTAATATGAAAACTGATTCGGACTGTTCCAAATTAGAGAATTCGGATCACAATTTCAACAGATCCTTCGTAGGAAAAGCCTGCTGGAGGGAGACAACCACCTGACGGAGCAAACGGTCCGAAGAAGCAGTTAGCACAATGTCGTCCACATAGAGCATCAGGTAGACAGCGTCACCACCCCGATGAGACACAAAGAGGGAGGTGTCAGACTTTGCCTCCAGGAAACCGAGAGATAGCAAGAAAGCCAAAAAAAATACATGTACTAGGACTGGGGCGCCTGTTTGAGACCGTAGAGAGACTTGTTGAGGCGGTAAACGTAATCTGGACGAGATGAATCCATAAATCCAAACCCATTGCGAATGTAAGACAGTCTCCGAGATTCTACCATGAAGAAACACATTCTTAACATCCAGCTGATGGATAGGCCAATCCTGGGATAAGGCTAGAAAGAGAACTGTGCCAGTAGTGGCCAACTTGATGACTGGATTGAAAGTCTCATCAAAATCAACACTAGGATGCTGTGTGAAACCTTGAAGAACCCATCGAGCCTTATAGCTGGTAAGAGTGCCATCCGAATTGAGCTTATACTTAAAAAATCTACTTCCCAGTGACCATATTGGCATTGGATGGCCGTGGAACAAGATCCCATGTCTTGTTGGCCTGAAGAGCAGCGTATTCTTCCTACATGGCATCGCGCCAATTAAGGTCAACGAGCAACCCAAAGATGTGGTCGAACAGAGACAGTGGCGCATGAAGGTTCATGCGGGTGAGCAGCTGCCGAAAACCGTGCTTGCCATGAGTCACCATGGCGTGAGAGTTGTCGACCGGCTGGAGCGGCATAACATCTGAGGGAAGCTGCAGGAGAATGACCCCTCTGGGAGTTGGCGGGCCAACTGGTAGACCTGCAGGAGTACCTTGTGCTTCGACTGCCACGGGAGGAGCCACGGCTGGAGCACTAGGTGGCCGGCGTTACGTGCGCGCTGGGAATATGCACGACATCAGGTGCTGCTGGCGCACTGGGGTCGTGAACAACCGACGCAGGAGAGGCATCACCGTTGGGCGCCACGGTCGGTAGGAGCACGGGCGCGTGTGCCACACTAGGAGGGTCACAAGGACCTTCAAGATGCTGAGGCCCAATGGTTATCGGCATGTGATCAAGCTCCAACAGAAAATCGAGGTCAGTGGGAGAGGGCAGAGCAGCGAGCTCTGCAAATGGAAAGGAGGACTCGTCAAACGTAATATGACGGGAGATGGTGACCCGATTTGAGGATAGATCGAGACATCGGTAGCCCTTGTGTTCGGATAGGTAGCCGAGAAATACGCACATGGTGGAGCGAGGAGAAAACTTGTGAGCGATGGCAGAAAGGTTTGGGTAACACTTGCAGCCAAAAATATGAAAGTGAGAGTAGGAGGGGAAAACACCAAATAGCGCAAAAAAAGATGTGGAAAAATTGAAAGTTTTGGTGGGTTAGCGACTGAGAAGGTAGGTAGCGGTGTGAAGAGCCTCAACCCAGTAAGAGGAAGGGAGGGTGGTCTGAAACATAAGAGACCGAATAATGTTATTGGTGGAATGAATAATATGTTCGGCCTTGCCATTCTACTGAGAGGTGTATGGACATGACATGCGGAGTATAACACCATGGGTATGGAAAAAAAGTACGAGCGGTGGAGTTGTCAACTTACGGCCATTATCGCATTTAATACTCTTGATCTTAGCGTTGAACTAAGTAGCAACGTAAGAAAAAAAAAGTGAGAGATAGTGGAAAAAAGTATCAGATTTCAGGGCAAAGGAAACGTCCAAAGATAATGCGAGCAATCATCAAGAATAACCAAGTAGTATTTGTAACCAAACACACTGACGACAGGCGGGGTCCAAAGATCACAATAAACTAAATCAAAATTCTTGAGAGCATGAGACTATGAAGTAGCAAAAGGTAGACGCACATGACGACCAAGTTGACAAGCATAACAGATAGTGTTGGCGGGTCCATTATCATAGGCAATGGCGGACACACTAGCAAGGCGAGACGGGGACTCAGGGCCAAGGTGCCCGAGACGACGATGCCAAAGGTAGGCGGAGGAGCCGGCAATGAGTGAGCATGAAGGGGAGGCAGACATCGAAAGACGCAAGGGGTAGAGAGGTCCGAAGCTATTACACCTGGTGATCACATTCCTGGAACGAAGATCCTTGACAGAAAAACCAGTAGGGTCAAACTCAACTAAACAGTTGTTGTCAATAGTGAATTGATGAACGAAAATAAGATTCTTGATAAGGTGCGGAGTGATAAGAACATTAGTAATATGAAGAGAGCCAAGACTAGTGGAACCAGTGGAGGTGACTGGTAGTAGTGACCCATCACCGACAACGATGGTGGAAGGAGTGAAGTAGTGAGGGGGGTGGGAACGGGAGAGGTTACCGGCGTCCGATGTCATGTGCGAGGTTGCACCAAAGTCCATGTACCAGTCGGTGATCAGCGGGGAAGTAAGAGTCATGGTGTTGAAAGAGTTTGCCAATGACTGCTGATCCCATGGACCAAGACCGGGAGGCGTGAGACCCGGATCAACCCGAGGAGGCCACGGTGGTGGGTACGAGGGCAGCGTGTAGCCGGCCTGGAGTTGCCTGCAGCCAGCGCATGCGGCAAGGGCGCACCACCGGGGCGTGGCTGGGTGGGCGCGTTAGGGGTGCGCGGACTGAGGAGGCTGGGGGCCTGGTGTGGATGGAGTTTCCTGTGCCACATCTGGATGGTGCCTGTCCGGGGGTTGTAGAAGGAGGGCGGCCAACCAGAGGTACCGCCCCCGAAGTGACCACTCGCACCTTCTTCGCCGTTTTTGTGGTTGATGCCGTCGTTTCCGCGGCGACAATGGCGACTGGAGCCGGCCCCGCCACTACTGGTGCCACCGGAGGGAGCGCCTTGGGGTGTGCCAGTGGATCTGCTGCCGGACGCGCCGCCACCTCCCCCGGAGACACCACCGCCGGGACCCTCATTGCCGGTAGGGGTCGTGGCGATGAGGGCTATGGAGGGTGCGAAGGGGCACAACTACATCGTGATTTCTTTGAGCAGCAGATCAGAGTGGGCATCGATGAACGAGGGGAACGGCTTTTGCCGCTTCAGCAGGGCCGCCATGTATGTGAACTTTGTGTTCAGGCCGCGCAGAAGGGGCAGAACAAGGGTGCGATCGCGCACCGATTCACCTTAGTCACAGTGGGCGTCGGTCATGCTCTTCAGCTTGCGGCAGTAGTTGGAAATGGAGAAGTCTCCCTGGACGAAGTTGCGAAACTCTGCGTCCAGGTACAGGGCACGCGTCTCCTAGTTGCCGATGAACTACTGCACGAGGCCCACCCATACGAGCCGCTCTGTGGAGGTAGGAGTCATCATGATCTCGAGAAGTTCGGCGGAGATGGTGCCAGAGAGCCACGAGAGAGATAATCCATTTGGACCCACCTGCGACATTGGGGTGGGTGTCGTCCGGAACGCACGTGGTCGAAGAGGGCGAGATAATCCATTTGGACCCGAGGACATTGGGGTGGGTGTCGAGGAAGAGGTCGTGCCATTTGTTATAACTTGGAGAGGCGAGGTCGAGGACGATAGGGACGAGCGCCTTGATGTTGAGGACGTCGTATGCTTGAGCATGGAGGGAAGCAATGTCGGTGGTCTCGGAGAGGACCAGTGCCTGCGCGGCCTCCTGCTCATGGCGCATGCGGGCTTCTTGCCACGGCGGCGTGTGGCGGCGGCGCTGTCTTCACGCCATAGCAATGGATTAGTGGAAGGGTGCGGTCGCGGGTGCGATCCGCTCTAATACCATGAAAGAGTGAAATATTTAGGCAATTACACGTTGTATGTATTGATAAGCCAAAGGTTACATATATAGATCAAAGATTACAGTGTGGATCAGGAGCCAAAGGGTATAACACTAACCGTGGATCAAGAACCGAAGAGTCTAATAGGAACCAAAGAGTCTAACACTAAATGTGGAATAAGAACCAAAAAGTTAGGAATCAAAGAGTCTAACATGAACGACATTGAAGATATTTTTCTGACACACCTTTTTATAATTACTTCGTTTTGATAATAATAGAGTAACGGATAACGGAATAACAGCTCCCAGCGCAGATATTGAACGTCGTGAGCCACTACCATACCCACGGGCAACAGGCTGATTGCTTTGAAGGCCACTTGCCGCTAGAAAAGGCAAATAAACATGCTGCTACTAGCTACTGCATGGGCTCATTAGCCATTATTGGCTTCTTGTCAGAGTTTTTTTTTGTTGCATGATTGTTTTGTACTCCCCATTTCACTGGCTCAACTCTCAAGATATATAACTGATTATTTTCTTCCAGTTGAGGGATATCAAGTTTAAGTCGATACAACCAACATCAACATGGATCCCAAATTAACTGGATCTGAGCACATTACATTATTCTTGATTCCAAGAATGGATCTGAAATGCTGATAAGTGCCAGATAGTTAGAATGCCTTCAATAATGCAGCTATGAACCTCACGTACACATGCCATATACATGGTAGGGAATATTGTTATCACTGTGAGACTGTTTCGCATTTTGGCCTCGCCCATTTTCAAAATGTTGCTTTCGTGGACTATTCCTTTTTTACAGATGGGTCATCACTTCTGAAAACAGAACAATTAGTTTTGAAGTGAAGCTTCTTTTTTTCCTCCGAAAACACAATTAACAATGCGAAACTAAACCTAACAAGGCTACGAGAGTCGAACAACATATTAGCAAATTCAAGTTAATAGCATCATATCACTTCACATTTCTAGTTCCTGTATAAGTAATAGCATCATATCACTTCACATTTTTAGTTCCTGTATAAGATAGGAAAGCCATCAGATCAAACTATTCAATTGGATGTGTGCATATATATGGCTCAAAACATGTGATAATGGGAGGAGTCTATCAGATCTTTGTAGCAAAACATGTGATAACTACCAAGCATTATTATGATGCATATGTAAGCTTAATTGCGGTCGTACTGATCTGAAAAATTCAGATATAATTAATAGGCCCCATGCAGGATTCGATCTTGTGATATCTTTGGTCCACATGGCTTCTGCTGGTCTGTGTTGGGACCAGAGCATGCCTGCATATTCATGTAGGTGTGTCCAGATCAATGTAAACCGCAATCGTATTGTGGTGTTACGTAGCCATCTAGATAACTGTGTCGATCTTACTGTAAGTGTAAGTAATATGGTGTTGCGCTAGTAATAAAATTGCTGTCGGAACAGCAGTTTTTATGATTTTATCTTCTATTACTCTTATTCAAAAATTTCTGATTAAGTGGTGCCTTTTTATTGAGAGTAAACGGGTATTCGTATCCGAAAAAGATTCTACGTACGTATCCTGAAAGGATACCACACAAACTCTAGAATTCATAATAAATATTGTAGGACTACGTAAACAAACTCTATGTAAAATCTAGATACACCATATGCACAAAGATTACTAACGACCTCTCACTACTACACAAAAGGGTCATCCCTCTACTACTACACAAAGGGTCATCACAAACGGTTTCTGAACCGTCTCATTTTTGTGTCTGTGATGATATGAGATCATCACAAACAGTTTTTTAACCGCCAGTGAAAAAAACTTTCACAGATGGTGATAGTAATTATCACAGACAGTTCTTGTTCAGAATCATCTGTGATAGTCTATTTTCATAGACGATAGAACCGTCTGTGATGGTAATTAACACAAACGGTTCTTGTTTAGAACCGTCTGTAATAGTTTTTTCTATTAATTACAAAAAAATCGGTTTTACCACAGCTTGAAATTTTTCTTACCATAGCTTGGAATTTTACTCTGCAATTTTACCATGGTTCTTACCAGTAATAGTGACGGTCGCGCTGGTAAAATCGTCTACGGTTTTGAAAAATTAAAACGTTCAATATTAACCTTTTAGTAGTAGTGTTTAGGTCAACGATTGCGAAAATACATAATCTGTTGTATGTATTTTGTTTCGACTTCTAAATTTCTTCTAGGATCAACAACACGGTTGAACCGGTTTTCTGGCCAGCGATATGACACACTCTCCATGCATAGTGTCAATGTGCTATGATGCCGCGATGGCGTCCAACACTGTTCAGAAATCAGCAGAGAGGACCACTGTCCAAAACTGGTGATAATGGCGGACTACTCGTGAATGCCATTGTTGTAGGGCATATCACTCGATCAACCGCCTATATAGTTGGCATGTTGGAGCGTTGGGACAGTCACTACCAGAAATCGTTTCGTTCCCGAGTGCTTATATGTTTACCGAGTATTTGGAGAGAAACACTTGAACAGATCCCGAGTGTTTAATAAGACACTCAGGACGGGAAGTCGGCACTCGGTAGAAATAACTTTCCCGGTTGCTTCCCATAACACCCAGGAAATCAAGACGGGAGACACATAAAAACGAGATCTCAACATGGTCTGAACAGGATGAAATATAATCCCAGGTGCATAAAAATGAAAACACTCGGGAGAGAGGGCACTGCGCCTTTTTTTCCCCTCGTCGAGCCTTTTTTTGGGTTGCTAACCCTACAACCCCACCCACTCGATCCCAATCCTCCTTCTCCTCCCTGCTCTCCCCTTTTGACTCTCCTCCCCACGCCCGGCACCTTCCCTCCTCCTTCCACGCCCGCCTCCTCCCTCCTCCCTGGCCCCCTCCTCCGCCCGCCTCCCTCTTTCCCGGCGGCGCTCTGATCCTGGCGGCCCACACCCCTATTCAGCGTTCTCGAGGCACTGAGGCAAGAAATGGCAATGGATGGGGAGGACAAAGAGCTCACGCTCGAGGAGTTCGAGGAGCGGCTATGGAGCCGACACCCTGCCATGGCGCCACCCCACCGCTGCTGCCGCCAGCTCCCGCCTCTGGCCTGCCCACAGCACACGCGGTGTGCCCAGCTCCTCCCTGCGTTGACTCCCTGGCGCAGTCCTCTGCGCCTGCGCTGGCTTGGCCTGGCTTGGCTTTCGGCCGTCGGTGCCGCCTCTTGCGCCCCTGCGCCTCCTGGCTGACCCGCCCCCGCATGGTTCCTCGACCCCTGCTCCCGCCTTCGGCTCACCCCAATTCGCCCACGACCGAGTCCTCCCGGGCTGTGCCCGTGCCCGGCTTGGTCGCTCTGTGGTTTCCTCCCCTTTTTTTATTTGTGTTTCCTGATGATTGCAGTTTTGGGGTTGATTCATTCACTAATTCCTTTGATTCTCGTGGGCTTAATTATTTGCCTAGTGAATGGTTGATTTATGCATGGTGGGAAGATGGATGTGGGTTGTGCTACTACCGGTGGTGGTGTTTTGCCGTCAATGCACTGAGGTATACTACTACTCCTCTACTCTCTTTGTGCCCTGCCCTTTGCTCTGTGGTGTGGATGAGGGATAATGATGCTACTGTTAGTGGGTTCGTCTTGGGAAAAAATAACAGTGGGTGTTGCTATGGGTGATGATACTTCTGTGGGTTGTGCTCTCTATACAGTAATGAAACTGGTAATAGAGGAAAGGGAAGATCGCGATCCAACGGATTGACAACACGACGAACCATCAGGTGACCTTCTCCAAGCAGCACAGCGGGTTGATGAAGAAGGCCCATGAGATCGCCATCCTCTGCGACATGTCAACCTCGTCGTCTTCTCCTGCACTGGTCGCCTCTACGATTTCACCAGCACTTCTAGGTCAATGCAACCCCAACGTTAATTATATATCATCACAAAATCTACAATCAATCTACATGATCTTTTACGGTTAGTCCACGTAGTCTAATAGAATACTTCTAGCTACGTCCACGAATATTTTGATAATTGTCGAACAGACTTGTGCGGTTAGTTCTCACGAGCTTCTCTCAGTGAGAAGTTGGTTGAACTTGGTTGTCACTTATATACACAGTAAGCTAGCTCATAAGCATTTACATAAAGTTAAGCTAGCCTATCTAAACATAGCCTTAGGCCCTTAGTTACTGCTATTCTCGAAGAGATATACATGGAAAATAGAATATTTATATTAATTAGCATTTTTAGAGGAATATTAATTAGCATTTAACAAAGACAATTTGCATATATGCAGGACAGAGGTTTAATTATCTACAAAATCATGTGATTGCATCAACCCGCTGCACGTATAGTTGTGGAGCTAGGGATCGATGTCACTTCAGCTTTGCTCATATATCGGTCAAATTATTCGGTCGTCATTTGCAGCCATACGCGTAGGCCGGTCATGGGGCCCCGCAAATCATTTTCGTTTTTTGGGGCCACTTTTCAAATAAGAGGATTTGTTTTTTGAGACCCATGGGCGCACAGCCGCAAAGAAAATGATTTGTGTTAGGACCACGAGCCAAAAAAATGTTGAAAAGTCGAGTTTACATACGAGATCCCATGCCATTTTTCTGTACTGAAATATGTGGCTGCATGCCCAGGGGTATTGACAATTTTCAATTTTTTTTGAGTTGAAAGTTATTTTTTAGGTGCAAGTGAGAAATTTTGAGTTAAAAGTTGATTTTTGAGGTACAAGTGAGAGAAATTTCAAATTTTGAGTTAAAAGTCTTCGAAGTTGACAGGTCGAAAAAATAACACAAATCTTAATGCAAAATTGAACATGGATGCCCATATCATTGTTTTTTTTTCATTTAAAACTTGGCAACATATATATATATATATTGTGGCAGGTTTCTGTACCTTTGGATATGCTGTTAGCAAAAACAATCAAAAGTTTAGGAGTAGTTGCACTGCGCCAAGCCGCCAAGGAATGTATTAGGAAGCTGCGTGCATCACATGGGTACTGTAGTACCGTGAAAAACACTAGATCCTAGCTCAACTGCTTGTTGTTATTATTATTCAGAAATATTTAGAAAATAAAATTGCTTGAACACGTACGGTTAGTTTATTTTGAGTTAGGCGTGAACCAAACACGAGAGGTTCAGTTAATCTAAATAAGCATTGAGGTTTTTTTTTTTTGGACACATGGGTTATCTGGATTGCTATATTCTCGATGCTTGGATGTTAATTTCATTCTTCAGAGGGGTCTGCTAATGGTTTCGTGCCAAAAGTTACATATCTATCATTAACTCTTTGATTTGCTGATATATGGATATCATCCTAACCCTAGATTCAGTCTACAGTGGCAGACTAGTGTTGGGCGGTGACAGGTGGCGGAGCCAGGATTTCGAACAGCAGGCGCAAACTTCGTTTTTTTTTTTTTTGCGATTATAGGGAAGATGCACATGTACATGCACACACATGTGCGTGTGCACCTCCTTAGCACACGTCTGAAAAGACGAATGCTGAAAATAAATCTGCGATATTACAAAATTTCTACTGAAAACGCACTCGTGTATGCATAAATATGCAAACTTAAATGACACATTCCAACATAAAAGTTTAAATGACATAGTAAATGATCAAATTGAACAAATTACATGTTTCTAGTGCAGTCGACATCACAAAATATAGCTTATATTGGTGGACTGCTAACTATTGATTGCTGACATCATAAATTTATTGTATAGCTTGTATATTATACTAGGTAATCTACTGTATAGTGGGTTTATATACAAAATTTTTGAGGGTATAGCTGTACCCATTTACCTCAGGTGGCTTCGCCGTGGCGGTGACAAGATCCGTGGTGGTGACGGCGACGATTGTGAAGGCTAGCTAGTTTGGTAGCGGACAAGGTACATACATATAGTGTAGGAGAAAAGGCAAATTAAAGATGGTGTCGCTAATTACGATGATGATGATATATATAGTGAACTTAGGGCCAAAGATGGTGGGCCAGCGTTGGTGCTCGATTTGTAAACTTTTCTCGCCCAGTTATCATCATTTTATACGATATTCTGTGCTCAATTGTGCCATTTGGCAACATGATATAGTGTGTGGATCTATATCAAGTTGTGCAGGTTATGATGGTGTTTATTAGCTCGATAGACCTGCGACATGGGGAGAACGGTGAAGCGGCCAACGTAGTATTATTTGGTGCTAATTGGTATTAGATCGATATCTAGTCTTTCATTGCAATAAGTTGCAAACCTAACCTTGGGATGGGGAGGGTGCTTTAATTAGTTACTTTCATCATCTCATAATCGCCGCTTTAGTTAGTAGTAATTATTTCTAAGTAGTACTGAACCTATTCGATCACTTCCCTGTAGATTTCGATACCAAACACCCGTGCGGTCGCGGATATCAAGTTTGTCGCGTGTCTTGCATCAACGGCCAGTAAGGTAGCAAGTGTTGGAAGCACCGTTAATTTGTTCGATCTCTGGCTAGTGTGAGAGGTTGCACGACGGCAAGCGTCGACAGCCTCATGAGGTTGGTGAGTGGTGGTGGCTCCATGGCACCAACAAGCAGTCAATGGCATTGCAGACGACCAGCAACGTGGTCTCGAAATGGTATAGGAAAAATGGCAACCATTCAAAAGGACGTACGGCTGAAGATACCACCACGTTTGGTGCGTTGCGAGCTTTCATTTTACATGGTTATAGTGCTGCTCCATCGACATGAACTTTTGCCATCAAATGATGTAGTACATGATGTGCATGTGTTATTTATGAGCAGTCATGTAAATGACTTAGTTAAACAGTTTTTTCTTCTATCGAAAAAGAATTAAACATATTTTGAGACCGACTAAATTAATTCAAATGAAAACATTGCAAATTTACAGTAACTTACTTCAAGCCCTTAGAGGTTATGCGCAAATTAAACTACCACTACACCATGACATAGAATTAAGGGCAATTAACTGCTGAAAAAAATGGGATGAGTGGCAAAACATGTGCCGGCAATGTCCAAGAGATTACGGGTCCTGTTATCTGCCGGCAATAATTATTGTCTAGAACAACTTAACTATCGGCAATATTTTTATATTAGCTACAACATATCTGCCCTAGAAAAAGTCAACAGGTCAACATAACTGCCGGGAAAAACACACTCTCTATGGCATAGTATTAAGGGCAATTATCTGCTGGGGAAAAATTAGATTAGTGGCAAAACATGTGCTGGCAATATCTAAAAGATTATAGGTCTCATTATCTGCCGGAAATAATAATTTTCTAGAACAATATATCCGCCGGCATTGTTTTAAGTTTGGCTACAATGTATCTGCCCTAGAAAAAGTCAACCAAGTCATCTTATCTGCCGGGGATCGATCCTTTGGCGGGCAACGAAAAAATTCGATCGACTGATTCCTTCGCGCGAACCCTATTCCCCATATCCCCTCCCGCGACTGCTCCTCCCTACCGCCCCTTCCTCCTCGCGCCGCCTATCCTTTCCCCTTCCTCCCCGCGCCTCCTCCCTCCCAGCCCATCCTCCCCTGGCCGCCCCTTCCTCCCTTGCTGCCCCTTCCTCCCTGGCCTCCCCATCCTCCCGGCGCCTCCCCTCCTCCTCGGCCGCCCCCTCTCCGCCCCTCCCCTCCTCCCCGCTCCTACTCCTCCCGACGACCGGCTCTTCCTCCCTTGCCGCCCCACCTCCCTGGCCTCCCCATCCTCCCAGCGCCTCCCCTCCTCCCCGGCCGTCCCTCCCGCGCCTCCCTCCTCCCCGCTCCTGCTCCTCCCGACGGCCGACTCTTCCTCCCTTGCCGCCCCACCTCCCTTGCCGCCCCTTCCTCCCTGGCCTCCCCATCCTCCCCGCTCCTGCTCCTCCCGAAGGCCGACTCGGCTCTTGGCGCCGCCGCCGTTTATGGCTCTCCCTCCTCGGCTCGCCCTACTCCGGCTCCTCCTCGCCCCAACGTCGCCAGCCCGGCCCTTCCGTCGGCTCAGGCTTGCCACCACTTTCACGGTCCGGCCTCCGGCCACGGCGCTCATTTTGGTCTCGTTCACCCGGCCTGCGCCGCCTCGGTTCTCTTAGGCCCGATCTCTCCTCCCTCTTTGCTCTCGGTTCCCCTTCATTTTTTACTTCATTAATGTTTTGATTTGTGTTGCTTTCTGATGTTGCTTATTGGGTGATGCATGAGTATGAGGTTGGAGGTGGGCTTGCTACTAGTGGACATGGATTGGGTTGATGCACATGGAAGGTGAGGGTGGTGGTTCGGCCGTGGGTTACACTGAGGTAATACCCACCTTCCTCTCTACTCCCTGACCCCTCCCCTAGCTCTGTGATGCTTGGATGATGCTACTGACAGTGGGTTCAGCTTAAGCTCTGTGATGATATTGAACTGAGAGCTACCTGTTGATGCTACTGAGATCTGGTGATATGTGCGAATGATGCATGCATTTGTGTAGTGCATACTGAGGTGTAACTGAGGTTACCTCTTGATGGGATCTGGGTTGGGAGAAGAGTGTGGCAGTGCTGGCCTCGCTGGTGCTCTCCTCTTCTTCCTGGTTCCCTGGCTTCCTAAGTCGATAAAATGTGGGTGTTGGGTTCTAAGATGCCGAATGATGATACCCACGGAAGTAAAAGATTTCTATCAATTTAAGTCGGCCTGGATACATTAATTGCCAAGGGCCTGATCAATGGCGATTGGTCAGGGTACTTCGGTGGTCAAGGGACCGGCTGACCTAGGTTGATATGGACATTCTATTGAGCTTCTGGGAACTGACGGCAAACTATTTGCACTCTAACCTATACCAGTGCCTTCTGTTTTGCTAAATACTATCTGGACTCTTGATTTGTTCGTTGACTGCGAATTGGAATCTGGTTTGTGTTACGTGTGAATTTTTGCCCAGTTGTTATTGTTCTAACTGGTTGTTCCCTTTGCTGTCCACTTGACAATGAATCAAACTTGCCATTGCAATGGATCGGTATAAAACATGTCAAGAGCTCAATTATATGTGTTTTATTACTAATAGGTTGTTCACTTGTTAATAGTCATGGTTATATGTGTTTTATTACTAATAGGTTGTTCACTTGTTAGTAGTCATGGTAGAGATATACTTGCCGAAATGTTGGTAGGTTTATATATTTTTCCCTTTATAGGCAAATACCATTTCCATACAATTGTATGTACATTCTGTCATCCTCCTTGGAAGTGAGGCGGGTTAGCAGTTAGTTTATGCTGATAATTGCTAATGCATAAATTGATAAACATGAGTGGCCCGATTGAAGATCCTTCACCAATGGTTACTGTTAGAAGAATATCTAAGTCTGGTTATTTGGAAGGTTTACTGTAATACAAATCAACAATTGGTCTTTTAACTTCTTCCAAATACAGTTTCTTGTAGTTTGATACTAATTCATACTTTTTATCTCTTATCCAGGTAATACTGTGAATATGCAGTTCTTGTTTTTGTTTACATATTCTTTGTGTACGTGCGCTGTAAATCTTTGTGAAAGTTGGATTAATGCTTGTTGTCAATCTGCAATAGCTGCTTTGGTTTAAAGTTTATTCTGCTTATTCATCTATCAATGGTTGCTCCTGTGTAAAATAGTTAATTTGAAATTGAATACAACATGGTAGCATTGAAAAATGGCACATTGAGTGTGAAATGAATGAATTGCTTCACAATAGTTTTCCATTCACAAATGGACCACCTTTATTTCTTATTACAGTGTTATCGTGTCTGGAACATGGAAATTCTGTTGGTAGAAGATCTTTATGTGCTTTTACACCCAGGTTATTCTTTATTTTTAATCATTTGTCACAATTTACTCCCATGATATCAAAAGCATTGCAATTTAGTAAATTTTTTTATGTTAGAAATATAACTGGCATAGGTTGGTTTTAATGTTGTTTTCACGGGTTATGTATGCTGTGTGGCAGTGTGCTCTCAGCATTCTTCTAGAACTAGTATCAAAACCTTTCCAGTTATAATGTTTTTGATATGTCTGTTGGTTGTCTTATCTGCATTCTAACCTCTCACATCCCTATTATCGCGTTATCCTATTTTGGCTATTCTAATTTTACCTAGCCTAAACCATATCCTGTTGTATCTATTCTCCCCAATGTTTCTCTGTTATGCTTGGTCTGTATTATTGATACTTGCTAGGAATTCATGTTTTCCCATCAGAATGGCTTTAAAGCTATCCTCCATCCTGGTTTTAATTTTTATGATGGGGTTGATATTGCTATTCTTCGTATTCTTAGCACTCCTTTCAGTTCACAGAAACAAGTCGTTTTGGAACATGTACAGTCAAACTTTGAAAACTTTAGCTATTGAAAATCATATGTGTCGATTCGTCTCGAAAAGTACTATCATAATATTATAATTTTATTGAGTTAGACAAATATATTACAATAGTAATTAGTGGTCAAAGTTGCACTTTGGAACTGTGAATTTAGGCAGCTATCTCAAGTTCTCAACAACAAATCCCAACTAGTAGGGCTTAGCGTATGGGTACTACTGCTAAATGGAAAAAAGATTGTAAGCTAGCAAATGACATCACTTCATTTTGATTGGGGAACTACTGACTTCTAGTGGTAGGGACTAAATCAGATAAACTGGACGAAGCAAATTGAGCTTGATTGCTTGGGAACACAAGACAAGAAATATTTTGTCCACATCTTTTAATATTGGAATTCTGAATGATTGTTCACTTTGATTGCTGATACTTGAGTGGAATACTTCTTTTCTTAGGCTTAGTTGGCATTGGATTGGCTTTCACTTTTACAATCTAGCATGAGAGATATATTACTGATTAATTACTTCTAACATCCGAGTTTTGAAACTGAACTACATGCTTTGGTTGACTGAAATGTTTCATTAATTACTTATGCTGTTAGGCACATGCTGGCATTCAAAAAGTCCATTTCCATCCATTTAACCCAACTGACAAGCGGACAGCTCTCACATACTTAGATGTTGGCGGTAAAATGCACAGGGTTAGCAAATGTGCTCCTGAACAGGTATTGAAATTTACACCATTTGATTTTGAATTGAAACTATTTGCGATGTAGAGATAGTCAAATATGGTAGTACTTACACTTTACAACTTAAAACCTTGTGGTGAAATAGTTGCATATAACTTGTTTTGTCCACTTGTATCTTTCTTTGTAGGCTAATACTTCTATAGCAAAAGCAGATGAACGAAAATAGCTTTTTTAAGATGAAAATAGATTCTTTAGTTATATTGTGCTTGCTTAACATATAGTATCATACTTGCTTAAAATGGAGTATATGATTATTGCAATTCTTGGAGGACCTGACACCTCAAATTATGAAAAAAAAAGAATTGTCTTCTTGCTTAGTTTCCTCTTATTTGGGCGTGTATTGCTTGTTGTTTTGCTGACTTGTCACCAAACGTTTTTAACACATAGCTATTTTAGCTTATTCATGTTGCCAAATGCCAACTTGTCATATTGGAAACCATTGTTTGCTGGTATTTTCCATCTTGTGAAACTGAAACCTCAAGCAGTTCCAACTCAGTTCAATACTGTCAACTTTAGTTTTGCATGAGTCTGTCTATATTCTTTTCCAATTAAGAATTACCTTAAAAGACTTGATTTCTTTTTTGCCATAGTCTATGATATCTGACTCATCATTATTCATTCGGTAGGGATGTTGACTTGACTGAGAAATTGGACTACTCTTCAGCTGTGGCTCTACATGGTTACTCTTTAATCCTTGCATTGCTAAGGACTTTCAATGTCAAGGATGAGGCAACCAGGGTGATGTTTGCTACCCCTATTGGACCACCCTTCAATATTGTCGACTAGTATTTACATGTGCTAAGGATAGACTAGTATTGTCGACTTCTTTTGTGTGGATATTTTGTACATACCAAGGATAGATCGTGGCTATATTTGAATGCTCAGAATTCTAAAATTGTATGCACTCTGTACATACTGCAGATGTATTGTTGTTCTTATTGGAACTTTCATATTTCATGTTTATGTATTTTGCAAAAATCTGAATTTGATCTACGTGTTGCAAATGTCTTTAATTGTTGATATGACATGTTTTTGAGTTGTATGATTACCAAAATTATATGTTTTCTAAATTATGGTTAAATGGTGCAAAAAACAATCGAGGATGCTTAATCGCTTAAATACATCTAATCAGGGAAAATAGACAATTGAGGGCAGTTAACTGCTGGGGGAAAACAGACAATTGAGGCGATTAATCGCCGGAAAATAGATAATCGACGGCGCTTTAATCGCGCATAATACATATAACTGTTGGGAAAAACCTAATCGCGGGAAAAACCTAATCACAAGAAAATAATTTTTCTAGGCGCTTAATCTGCCGGAATACAAATATCTCATCGAAATGTTTTTCCCAGCAACACTTTACCAGGCAAGCAACAAGTGCCGGGGAAAGGTATTGCCGGCAGATAAGTTGCCGCGCAAAGTAGTTTTCTGCGACTGTTTCATTGCCCTTAATAATATGCCATAGTGTAGTGTGCCACGAACACAATTTTCAGTAAAAGATCGATGACCTAGATCAATCGAGTACTAGGCGGGTATTGTAAATTTGTAATTGTCACATTTTATCTTACCTGACAAATAAGAACATGAAAAAATAAGATTAATTCCTTATAATTTATAATGCATCCAAGTACATGAACAAGCTTTTTTCATGTTGTTTTATGAAACCCACCCTTTTGCTCACATGCCAAATTGTACTTACATTATGTATCATTTTCTCATCGCCATATCTACACTAGATTAGTTTATGCACTCCTAAGTAAAGAAACACTTAATTTCATTTCCTCTCTCTTATTAATTTATTTTTCTCCAGCCAACAAAAACGCTATACCAGAATTCCTGGCATTTAGGTATACTATAAAGTCTAAAATTGCCGCATTTTTAGAGTTGGTGGTGCGGAAGCGATGTACCAGAGGAACTAGGGTTAAAAGATGAAGACGAAGAGACGAAATAATACACGCTAAATCTTTTAGCACAAGCTTTTTGATATGCCCATATTATGTACCAACAACCGCAACTAGCACAAGAGCCAGAAAGCACATGCTCCCAGAGATCCACCGGAAACGTGAATAAATCGTACGTAAAACCAGAGATGGCAAAAATAAATTGGTACTCTTCGCAGAGAATCCCCCCTTCTCCGTGTCCACTCGCAGAACCGAGATACACCACACATCGCAGTAAACACGATCCTCTCCGAATAAGAAGAGGAAAATAATAATAATAAAAAGAAACAAAAAAGAGAAGAAAAGATCCACCGCACAAACGCATCCGCCCCCTATTTAAGACCACCCACCCTCCTCCGCCCCCGCTCGCCTACCAAACCCAACCCGAACACCTCCACCACCACCACCACCTCCCGGAGAGAGAGAGAGAGAGAGAGAGAGAGACTTGGGTGGATCCCTACGGAAGCTTCGAGAACCTTCCCTGCCCCTTCGGGCAGTCCCGGAGTTGAAAGTCATCACGGCTAGCGTTGCAGCCCTCCGGCGCGGCCCCGCTGCTGCGCAGGTGGAGCCCACGGCCACCATCGCCTCCGCCGTCGCCTCTAGCCCCGCCCAGCACGGCGGCCGCGGGGCCCTCCCGTCCGCCGGAGGCAGCCCGTCAGACCTCCTCTTCCTCGCCGGCGGCGGTCGCCTCCTCCTCCTCCTCTGAGCCGCTTACCCGCTAACCAAACCCCCCGTTCGTGATTTCTAACAACAGCCATCATCCGCTGACCCCCAACAACCCGTGAAAGAAACAGAGGATTCCAAGAAACAGAGCAAGAAAGGCCGCTTCGTGAGATGGAGATGAAGCTCACGATTAAGAGGGTGCCGACGGTGGTGTCCAACTACCAGGAGGAGGGCGCTGGCGGCCAGCGGCCGCGCGCCGGGTGCGGGAGGAACTGCCTCGGTGATTGCTGCTTGCCCGGTGAGCCTCTTTGCCCGAGGGTGAATCTAATGCCGTTTTCTTCCCAAATTCGGATCAAAAGCCCGTGGTTGTAGCAAATAGATTTTAGTTATCTTGTCCTGTTAGGTTGTGCTCTTTTAGGTGCTCATGGGATCCACAAAGTTTAGTGTAAAATTTTCTGTAGTGGTGATTTGTGATTCGTTAAGAAAAAATGGTCGTTTTCTAGGGTAAAAATAAAATCACTTTGTGTTCCAAGAAAGCTGGGATCCTTGCATCTAAACGATTGCTGTCAACGCTTGTAAAAAAAAAGCTTTACTATTTTTACTCTCCCCCAGTTAAAAAATTGTCACCGTGGGTATTTTTGGGTTGACCAGATGTAGTTTTTTTTTCTCCAACTTGGTAGGATAAAAATAGGAGCCGCAGATTTTACCTGCATGCTTGAGAGAATATGAGGGAATTCGTAGCGCTAACTTCTATAAATTTCTCATCAGCAAGCACCAAACTTGAAGAATTTTATGGGAATTAACATTTCCTTTCATTTCCTTGAGCAGATTCCAAGCTTCCCCTATATGCTTTCAAGGCAAATCCGACAAAGCTGCTTTCGCAAGAGGATGCTGCTCCCACTGAGTTCTTCGTCAATCTCCTCCTTGGCCAGGTAAATAGAAGCTCATCACTACTAATTTTGCACAGGAGAAGTTTGAGTAGTTTAGGCTTCGTTTGGTACAACATTACTAAACTGTGCTAGCTTTTACGAGAGGTACTGAGGTAGTTTGTGAAGATATTTGCCATATGTAGTAAGATACAGGAAATTCTATTAGGCAAATGTACACCCACTAGGCACTAGCTAAGTTGTGCATTCATGTAAACTATGCTCGAGCAGTAACAAGTGCATACATACATATATGACTTGTAAGCTGCATGTGAGTTATTGCGAGCACCTGTGCACACATTTAAGAGTAATATTCTTTAATTGGGAGTAGCCAACATGCATGCCTAAGCGTATAACCACTTGTTATGGTTGCTTGCACACTCTTACCGTTGTTCCCAATTGCCATGCAGCTTATAAGTCATGTATATGTGAAGTTATTACTACTCTAGTGAAGCTTACATGTGCCTACCGTTTAGCTAACTTGCAAATATCTGCCAAATAGCATTTCTGGTGAGATATTATGTAAGTAAATAGTAAATAACGAATGAACGAATAAGCATATATAAAAATCCAAAAGTTGTATGTCAATTGGAGTTCTTTTAGTGCACTGCATTGCCAAATTATACATTAGTGTGTAATGTTAGAATTTATTAGTTGTTTCACCTTCACAAGAGAATCATAAAAGCTCCAGTAACTTAATACATTAGTGTGTATTGTACAAGTGAGTTTTTATTCAAACAAATAGTTTTACTTTTGTGCTGAGCCAAGAGATTTTAAGAAAGTATTAGACACTTGGAACACATGCTAGTTCCCATGTTACTATACTTAGATAAGAATATTTAAATTCAATATTTGCTTTGTATTATTGCAGTGGGAGGACAGGATGGCCCGAGGCTTATTTCGATATGATGTCACTACCTGTGAGACCAAGGTGATCCCTGGCAACTATGGGTTTGTTGCACAACTGAACGAAGGGCGCCACCTCAAGAAGCGCCCTACTGAGTTCCGTGTGGACCGTGTTCTTCAACCGTTTGACCCTGCAAAGTTCAACTTCACCAAAGTTGGCCAGGAGGAGGTGCTCTTCCAATTTGAGAATGGTGGTAGTGATGACAGCTACTTCCTGAAGAGCGCCCCAATCACCATTGCTGATCGTGCTCCCAACATTGTTGCAATCAATGTACATCTCAGTCACACTCGCAACCTGTTTCAGCTCCAACTTGTGTATTCTTTATGCTAACACTTGTTTTTAACGATTTGCAGGTGAGCCCAATTGAATACGGCCATGTTCTTCTCATTCCCCGTGTTCTGGACTGCCTGCCTCAGAGGATTGACCAGGAGAGCTTCTTGCTTGCGCTGCACATGGCGGCTGAGGCAGCTAGCCCATACCTCAGGATTGGTTACAATAGTTTGGGTGCTTTTGCAACCATCAATCACCTCCACTTTCAGGTATTATACTTCACATGGCATCTAAATTTACTTTTCACAAAACTTGCTAATGGCATAGGAGTATCCAGTACTCTCTGTTTTGAAGATCTCTGTTTGAAGAATCATTAATCATCCAACATGTACAATTTGAACATCTCTGTTTTGCATGGGGACATGGATTCAGTAGTTATCATTGTGAGAATGCACTTTGTAGATTTGGGAGCTAGAAAAATATCATATATATGCTTGAATTTTCAGCACTTTTTCTTAAAAGTTAATAGTATCTGAAGTTAATAGTATCCATGCTTCAGAAAGGCAATAAAGATACATTGAAAGTAGGAATCATATTTTCTTGAATGAATATTAGTGTTGCCATTATATGTGCTTTTGGTCTGAACGATTAGCTGAGGAATCAGCCTGTTCGTAGCATATTGTAGCTTTGTGTTTACCATTTGTATAACAACACATTTGTCAATTCTTTTCTCCACAGGCATACTACTTGACAGTGCCTTTCCCTGTTGAGAAGGCAGCTACCCAGAGGATTCCTCTTGCTGAGGGCACGATGAAGAGTGGGGTGAAGGTGTCCAAGCTGATGAACTACCCTGTGAGAGGACTGGTTTTTGAAGAAGGCAACACCCTGAATGATCTGGCCAATGTGGTTTCCAGCGCTTGTATTTGGTTGCAGGACAACAATGTGCCTTACAATGTGCTCATTTCTGACTGTGGCAGGAAGATCTCTCTCTTTCCCCAGGTAAAATCATTACAATGTGCTCATGTATTTTACTAGTAATGTAGCATTCGCAAATCATTACTCAGTAGTTCTATCCTGTAATATGATGTGGAGAATTGTTGTCACCTAGGCTATTTGTAATACTTAAAAGTGATTCTAGTGAACTTTTGCTGGTTTCTATAAGAGATGAAGGATGTGCCAGTGTAGACGTGTTAGCTACAATTTAGTAAAATATTTGGCAATGCTGTAAATTTCGTTCTGATATTCAGTAAACTGCACCTATTTCCAAACTGCAGTGTTACGCTGAGAAGCAGGCTCTGGGCGAAGTGAGCCAGGAGCTGCTGGACACGCAGGTGAACCCTGCCTTGTGGGAGATCAGTGGGCACATTGTATTGAAACGGAGGAACGACTACGAGGAGGCATCAGAAGCTTCTGCATGGAGACTCCTTGCCGTGGTCTCCCTGTCGGAGGAACGCTTCGAGGAAGTGAAGGCATACATCTTTGATGCTGCTGGTCTGGTTCAGTCCGACGAGGAAGTCAGCGAAGCTGAGGATGCTACCTATGCGCCTGTCCCTGTTGCCCCTCCAGCTGTTGCAGAAGGCTGCCTCGTCCTTCAGTGAGACGATACAACAGGTTGCCGTTCTAGTAAGCGTCGCATCTTCGTCGTCGTCTCGTCAGTTGCTGGTCGCCTAGCTTCACCGTAGTTGTGGTTTCTGGTCTTAATAAAGATCCATGTGATCGAACTGCCCGGTGTATGTGTGCCATGCATGCTACTTGCTCTTGTTTCTGTCCTCTATTGCTCCCTTTTGGAGACTAGTATTCAGTACTCTGCAAATATTAAGCAGAGAACTATGTGTACTGTTTCTATTGTTTAGCACTGAATTAAATGTGATGAACAATATTTAGTATCTGCTCTGTGCTTCTACCCTGGATAGCTTGCGACGTTTCACTTTGCAATTTGCTGCTTTGGTGTTGAACCTGGAGGTGTCTAGATAACACATGGAATGGATTCCTGATGGACTGGATTTATAAATGGCGTAACGATTGTTCTGATAATATTGTGATGATTTGTTCTGACTGTTCTTGAGTGTCAGCACATGCCTGTAAATGCCATATTACATTCGGTAAATGTCTGAAAGGTTCCAACCGGTTCGATGTTCGGGAACCATGTAGGCATGTACTAGTCGAACCAAGAATCATTTACATGCCTTTAATATAATGTAAATTATGTAATGGTTTGCATCTCCACTTACCGGTTATTCCGAACATGTTAATAAGGAGATATCAAGTTCATAGCACAAATGAACAGCTTTCGTATTGGAAATTTCTCTAGTTTCTTTGAGAGATCGACCAAACAAATTTGTTTACTTTTGAACCAGATCACTCCAGTAGGACATTCACAGAAAGGGGTTGGAAGAAACTGTCAGGTGAACTGCAAAATCTGTAAGCATTGCATGCAGATCCAATAGGCACTCGAGACATTTGCCAGTAACAGCTTCATCCATTGTCGCAGTACTACTAGCATAGTACTAAACCACAAGTAGCGTATACTCCTGTATGATGTATACTCACCTTTATACATACAACAAACATATATAGTTCATCTTCTGTACGTATATAATATAGAGGAAGCAGAAGCAAAAGCAAAAGCAAAACTATGAAGGTTCGATCTCCTTCTGTAACAGCTTGGCAGCTGGCCTATGAGCCTGTCTATGAGAGGGTGATGAAGTGCTGGAGGGAGGTGATGAGGCTGGGCGGCCAGTGCTTGGTGTCTCTGACGTAGGCGAGGTCGAGGTAGTGCGGGTCCAGCAGCGTGGCGATGGCGAACTGGTTCTCGGCGAGCAGCGGAGCGTGCTTGTCGGCGTACAACGCCGCCGCCAGCGCCGCGTGGATCTCCGGGTAACCCTTGAGTGCCACGGACACGTCCTCCATCTCCGTGATGGACTCGTCGCGGTCGCCGATCTCGTACAGCACCAGCGCCCGCCCCACCCGCGCGTACTCCGACAGCGCCAGGTCCTTGTACTCGCGCACCACCCGCGTGAAGGAGGCCAGCGCCTCAGGGAACTCGCCGCGCGCCTGCAGCTCGCGCCCGCGGTCCAGCAGCTCGACGGCCTCGCCGACGCGCTGCGACATGGCGGCGCTCGCCGCCCGCTCGGCCTCCGTCACCGGGTCGTAGCCCGCCGCCGCCGTTCCTCTGGCATTGCCGGCCGCGAGGAGCAGGCCGCCGGACACGACGAGCAGCTTCCTCCTCGACGGGACTAGAGATGGTGATGACAAGGACGAGGAGACGGTGTGTGGCGGGGGAAGCGGGGCTCCGGTGGAGACGGAGCTCGCCGCCGTCACGGGCGGCTGCATGTGGGAGGCGTTCACGGCTCACATGCTCACCACGTTCGTGCGGAGGGAGAATTCGCGACAGGGATAATGTTGTAGAGGCTCGACAAAATGTGAGGCTAACAAGAAAGAAAGGAAAAACCAGGAGACCTAGAAGATTGTGGACAGCAATGGGAATGGGCGTCGGCTGCTGTTACTCAACAGCAATGTATGATGCTTTTCTATGTCCTAGCTCACTGCGCTTTCTGACTACGAATACGGATGCAAGCGTGAGTACCACTTTACAAAATGACATATGTAATTAATAGTGAATTCAAATGCGGCACAGACATGAGTTGTGAGAATCAAATCCAGCTACGCGCGAACATTGTGTAGCAGTTGATAACAACTACTCAAAATATATTTCTTATCGTGTGCAGTTTTAAAGTGGTGTACTTTTGTATTTAACTGTACTTATTTCTTTTACTTAGACTTTAGTGACTGCGTGTTCTACCCTCTTCTGCAACTATTCTAAAAATTAAGGCACAGAAAGTTGATATATCTCAATACTGAGGTTAGTTAAACATGACACTACTACAAAACAAGTAATAGAAGACGTCTCATCACAGACGGTTCTTCGTTAACCGTCTGTGATATGGATATATCACAGACGATTTATTAATACAACCGTCTGTGATACTTTACAGACGGTTGTCAGTAAGAACCGTCTGTGATAATGGTAGTCATCACAGACGGTTCTTTGTACTAACCGTCTGTGATACTTCACAGACGGTTTGACACAAATCGTCGCTCGTGATTCCATGTGTCATCACCGCGGCTCTTATACGAACCGTCTGTGAAGTATCACAGACGGTTGTATTAATAAACTGTATGTGATAGTCATTTATCACAGACGGTTCTTGTAAAGAACCGTCTGTGATATACAAGCACTATAAATAGATGCTCCCGATAGGCCCCCCTGCCCATTCCATTTGAGGCACCGCCACCCTGCTGCTGCTGCTGCCTCCTCCTCCCCATTGGCCACCTTGCTGCTGCTGCCTTCTCCCCCGTTGCGCCACCCTGCTGCTGCAGCCTCCTTCCATGCACATTACTGCCCATTCCCTTTTGAGCTGTCACCCCTGCTGCCTCCTCCCCCACTGCGGCACCTCTGATGCCTCCTCTCACATTGCGCCACCTTGGAGAGAAGGGTAACGATCTGTAACCTTTTATATTTGCTATAGACTAATCACTAATGTGTAACGATCTAACCCTTTATATTTGCTCTAGACTAATCACTGATGTGTTTGGTCATTATGAAGGGTACTTGTGGTTTATTAATATAATTTAACACTAATTAATTTGTGACGTGCTTATACGTGTAGATGGACCGAAACTGGATATACATTGAGAACCGTGTGAGTGAAGAGTATATTAATGGCGTGTTTGCTTTTAGAAGAGCCGCCGAGCAGGATATGTTGAAGAAGTGGATAAAATTTATGTACTATCCATGCATTGATTGCGGTAATATGAAAATGTTTAACAACCCGGCGCAGATCGAAACTCACTTAATACGAAGGGGTTTCAAAAAAGGATATACATGTTGGACCAGTCACGGTGAAGAGCAGATTATACCGGAATTCAGTAATGACGATATCTCCGAGGAAGTCAACGATATGCAGGGTGTGGAATGTGCGTTTGATGAGGATAGGTCGCATGATGACAATCTGGATCAGATGCTACGCGATGCAGAAGGGAACTACGGTGAGAGAGAGTTTTGTAAATTCGAGGGCTTAATGGAGGACTCGGGGAAACCTTTGTTCCCTGACTACAAGCCAGAATACACAAGGTTGTCAACCGTGCTTGAACTGCTGCAATTGAAGGTAAGCAATGGTTGGTCCGACAAGAGTTTTACGGCGTTGTTAGGTCTCTTAGCTGACATCCATCCGGAGGAAAACGTGTTGCCCAGCACGACCTACCAAGCGAAGAAGGTTCTTTGTCCATTGGGAATGGAAGTAGAAAGAATACATGCATGTCCGAATGATTGTATCCTCTACCGAAAAGAGTATGCAGACATGCATGTATGTCCCGTATGCAAAGTATCCCGATACAAGCGTAAGAATACTGCTAAGGCAAAGCAAGGACCTCCTGCTAAGATGTTGTGGTATTTGCCTGTGATCCTACGTTTGAAGCGTTTATTTGCGAACCGAAAGGAGGCAAGATTGATGCGTTGGCACTCGGAGGAGCGTAAGAAAGATGAAAAGCTCAGACACCCTGCTGATTCTGCCCGGTGGAGAAACTTCGATCGGAGCTTCGAAGAGTTCGGTGCGGAACCGAGGAACATAAGGTTAGGGTTGAGTACGGACGGAATGAATCCTTTCGGTAACATGAGTAGCCGACATAGCACCTGGCCCGTGAATCTATGTATGTACAACCTTCCTCCTTGGCTGTGTGTGAAGCGGAAATATATTTTGATGTCACTACTTATCCAAGGGCCAAAGCAACCTGGGAACGATATTGATGTGTACCTAGAACCATTGCTAGAAGATCTTGTGACACTTTGGAACGAAGGGGTACAAGTATGGGATGCGTACAAACGAGAAAACTTCACTTTACACGCCATGTTATTCTGCACCATCAATGATTTTCCTACCCTTGGTAACCTGTCGGGGTTCAGTACAAAAGGAGCCAAAGCCTGTCCGCACTGCTTAGATGGTACCAAGAGTGTATGGCTGAACAACTCGCGCAAAACTGTGTATATGTGTCAACGTAGGTTCCTTCCCAGGATTCACCCATACCACAAGATGAAGAAACAATTCGACAGAAATAAGAAGGAAGGTTCAGCTCCAAAGGCTTTCAGAGGGAAAGAGGTCTATGATATGGGTAAGGATATCGATGTTGTGCTTGGAAAGGAACGTAAATTAAGGATCCCTTAGAAAAACATCTGGAAGAAGCGGTCAATTTTTTGGGACTTGCCTTATTGGGAGCACTTAGAAGTTCGCCACTGCATCACGTCATGCACGTGGAGAAGAATGTATGTGATAGCTTGATTGGTCTTTTACTGAACATTAGTGGCAAAACAAAAGATGGTGTTAACGCACGGCATGACTTGGTTGATATGAACATAAGAACCGAGTTAGCACCGAAAGAGACCGATAAAGGATGAACGTACATTCCCCCAGCTTGCTACACTTTGTCCAAGGCCGAGAGAAATGAACTGTGTCAAAACTTGCATGGTGTGAAAGTTTCGTCCTACATACTCGCCAATATTAAGAAACTTGTTTCCATAAAAGATTTAAAATTAATTGGTATGAAGTCTCATGATTGTCATGTGCTGATGACACAAATGCTTCCTATTGCAATTAGGAATATCTTGTCGAACAAGGTCCGAGTGGCAATATTTAGGTTGTGTTATTTCTTTAACTCAATTACTCAGAAGGTCATCGATCCCGAAGGACTCGACGCTCTGCAGGCCGAGGTGGTGACGACTCTATGTCATCTTGAGATGTATTTCCCTCCATCATTTTTCGATATCATAGTCCATCTCGTTGTTCACCTTGTGAAAGAGATAAAGATATGCGGCCCTGTGTTCCTACGTCATATGTACCCATTCGAGAGATACATGAGAATTCTCAAGTCCTACGTAAGGAATCAATCTCGGCCGGAGGAGAGTATCCTCGAAGGTTATGCAACCGAAGATGTCACTGAGTTTTGCGTTGACTATGTAACACCCCAGCCCAACACTGAGCCTGGAATGCCACTAAACTACTCTCTAAACTAATAAATATTGACATACTATAAAATTTCAGCAAGAAGTTATCAATGGACATACCCCTGGATCACAAAAGAGCATCCATAATTATGAATCAAGCAAGAGTAAATAAGCAAGGGGAAAAATAACCAGGTAAACAATCCAGGATAGCACCAACTACTAAATCCAAATCATTGAAATAAATAATCTAGTCCAAAATATGACCTAAACTTTATTCAGCCTCTAACATGTCCAAGAGTAATCCAACATTGAATGAAAAGGTTCTTATGGCAAATGATCATGTGATTGAAGTATGTATCTAATCCATGTGCTCTACTCGCTCTCAGTCACGGCGTCCTCGAAGATCACCTAAAGACAACAAAAGAGCAAGGGTGAGTCCACGACTCAGCAAAACACATCGATATACAACGAACAATAATAAATCAACAGCATCCAATAACTTCATTATCATCACAGGTACTTCTATTAATATTCTCATGCTGTTATCTTCTCTTTGTTTCACACCCATTAATCTCATATATCAATGCAACTCTAATCTACATGTCCACATGCACTTCTTTCACAGATATGGTATAGCATGAGTGAATGCTCGCGACAACATTCACTCTCAAGCCCGTTCCTCCACAAGGATCGGGGACCTCCTCCACTCCCGTGGAGTTGTGATCATTCATGATCACCTGCTCATATGCAAAAATGCTTATGTATGAAAAATGCAAACTCCATCGTATACATCATATCCAACTTTTCCTCATGATTGTCAACAAAGATATAAACATACCATTCCATTGTCTGCAATTAAATAAAATAAAAGCACAACAATAATGGTAATAGAAGATAAAGAAAACAGTGATCAATCATTGATCGCTGTCTACCATGCACTTGCCTTTACTAGTTGCGACGCACGATTTGACTAGAAGATGGCAACAAACATGACGCCTCTCCTACATTAAATACACAAATTTCAATACAAGCTACAGCATCAAGAATAGCATTCAATAGACATCGCTCCTACCCGTCCCCAAATATACCACGCTTCCCCGGTACCGAATAGTTACCCATTGCTGTCTTGGTACTAAAACGAACATAACTTTTGACTCAAAAGTCCGATCACGACAAACCACCCTGTTCTGGATTCTACACAAAATTCTCCTCATTTTCTTAGATTACCAAGTCTTCTAATTAAATCATCAACTCTCCGTTTTTAACCCAGAAAACCGATCTGTTAGCTTCGGGTCAGTGGGTCTTACCAAATTCATAACTTTTGTTTTACCCAACCAAAATTCAAGTTCTTGGATTCTACAGAACCCTTAGACAATTATCTACATCTTTTATATAGATCAAAAACTCTAATTAGTCTATTTACTATTTTTAATCTATAGTCTACCAAAACAGCGCCGAAAGACGACAACAACAAAGACAGCAGTCTTCCAAAATTCATAACTTGAAATATATTTATCCGATCGACATGATTAAATATTCTATAGAAAGGTATCGAAATTATCTACAATTTACTAGTAGATGATATTTTCAAAATTTGCCATTAAGGTATCCGAATAAATCGTTCAACAGAACAGCAGGTTAAACAGATCTAATAATCAATTTCTCCCCGACTAGAAACATTCTAATATATTTTTCCCTTACTGTTCAACAAAACATGCTAGCCCTCTCTCTTCTTTACTATTCCAAAGAAGCACATATATATACAAAACATGCAACGCCAACTAGTTGTTGTCTCGCTTTTACTGTTTAAGCATGCATGCAAAGCAATCTTGCACTGCTTGTTAATGTCTGGCACTAGCAGTACCATGCAAAGTTGCATTACTAGATTAATTACTAGCACTAGTTACTTGCATTCAAGCATAGCTACAAGTCATATTAGTTAACCACTAAATTCCAACCAAGGCACTAATTACTGCATGTATTCGTAACCACATGACATAAGAGCTAATTACAAGATTCCATCCAGCCGAGGCATTCAAATCCCATTAACATAATCCCAGGAGAGCAACATTAACTAATCACTACTAACTCAGCACTAATCATTAAATGCTAGCACTAGCATCGGCAGCTAAAAAAAAAGAAAAGAAAGGTGAGCTAACCTCGCGCTCGGGTGTTGCACTGGCCAAATCGGGCACGAGGCTGGGCTTCACGCGCGCACTGCAGCAAGAAAAGCACGCAACCCTCCACGTGACGCCAACGCTCGGGCGGCCGCAGGGTCCTCACGCGCACGCAGCAGCTCCCAGGTGCACACGCGCCGATCCCTTCACGCACGCGCTGTCCGGGGAAAACAAGCGGCGGGCGGGCTGCAGGCGACGTGCGGGCGAGCGTGGCTACAGGCGCCACAGATAGGATGCATGCGGCGGCGGCGGAGAGCGCACGAAAAAAAAACAATCTGGCTAGGGTTTCTAGACTTCCCACGATCTATTTATACCTCGCCCAATCTAATCCCTCCGTAAAAACTTCAAAACAAACTTCTTTTGCTTAATTACGCACAAGTCCTTAAGGCGTTATTATTATTATTATTATTTATTTATTTTCAGAATATTACAGACTACATGACTAAGGTGGAACCGATAGGTGTGCCTCTATCTCGTCATGAGGGGAGACTGGAGGGTATCGGGACAATCGGAAGGAAAGCAATCACTCCCGATCTAGAAACGTACGCGCAAACCCATTTCACAGTCTTGCAACACATGACCCAAGTGTCCCCGTACATCTATGAGCACAAAGACATGGTACACCAACAGAATCCAGACCGGTTAGAGGTTTGGATCACGAGAGAGCACAACCGTCGGTTCAACGAATGGTTAAAGGTGCGATTCACTAGGAGGTCATCAAGTGATGAAACATTGCTATGGTTGGCAAAAGGGCCAAAATTTACAATTGTGACACGGCAAGGATACGACATAAATGAGTACACATTTTATACGGCAGCTCAGGATAGGAAGAGCACAGTCCAAAACAGCGGCGTCCGCATAGACGCGTTTCACGAGCAGTTCAATACCGCTGGGGCACGCGGGTTGAACTCCTACTATGGGTTTGTAGAGGAGATTTGGGAGCTCGACTATATACTTTCAAGATCCCCCTGTTTCGATGCCATTGGGTTAAACTTCCGTAGGGCGTGAAGGTCGACAAGTACGGCGTCACTACTGTGGACCTCAAACGTGTCGGATACAAGGACGAACCATTCGTACTCGCTAAGCAAGTTGTTCAAGTTTTTTTAATGTAACGGACCCGGCAAATAAGAACCGCCACGTAGTTCTTCATGGGAAAAGAAGGACTATCGGATGTGAGAATGTCGTGGATGAGGAAGAGTACAATCAATTTGACGAGTTGCCTCCTTTCGGAGATGGCATCAGACTGGAGGAAGAACCAAGTGAGGAAGCTAGCTATATGCGCGTCGATCATCATGAAGGACTATATTTCAATTAAGAATGTATTCCATTGTAATTTGATGTTAACATGGAAACGTCACGTGTTATGGACTTATTCTTCCATTGTAATGTGATGTCAATGTAGAATTGTCATGTGTTATGGACTTGTCATCTCTAATATTGATATTAATGCGGACTTCATTGTATCGTGGAGTATCAAATTTGGTTTCACTTGATTTGGAGTTAAGTTGAAATAGATATGAAATTTTGAAGTCAAATAATTGATTTGGAGTCATATCATCTGTGATATACATTAATTATATACATGTGTTTGTCAGCATATCATCTGTGATATGCATCACATATGTGTGTGTCTGTTCATATCACAGACGGTTCTGTAATGGAACCGTCTGTGATGTATTATCACAGACGGTTCTATAATAGAACCGTCTGTGATATCCCTTTATTAGTAGGGAACCACTAGGGTTTGCGCCCTCATTCTCGTCATTCCCCGTTCGACTACCTAAAGCCACTCTCGCCTGGTTTGGTTCCCCACCCGAGTGCTGCCGCCGCCGCCCGAAGCCACGCAGCTCGGCCTCCTCCTCCACGCCAAAGTCCTCCTCCACGCTAGAGCCACGCCACTCGGCCTCCTCCTCCACACCGCTCGACCTCCTCCTCCACGCCGGAGGCATGCTGCTCGGCCTCCTCCACGCCGAAGCCATGCCGCTCGGCCTCCTGCACCACGCCAACAGGTCTGTGACGCCAACGCCGGAGTATTTTCTCATCAATCTTGTCCAATAGATGTTCATTCTCTCGAAACTTTCTAGCAAAAGGTACTCCACTCTCCACTGTCTTATCGTAATGTGTAATATTTAGAAAGTGGGGTTCCATCTAAGGTGGATCATCCCACACCATGTACCGCAAGTCATTGTCCACTGTGGAATTACGGAAGTCTGAATTGCATACAACTGAGTGGAAATACCCTTCTAGAGGCAGCATCACATTTGTGAAGTACATGAGAAGGGTTCGAGGGAGATTCTCCCAACCAAAAATGCAATACTCTATAAAGCGCCAGTTTAGAATGACCCACAGAGAACCTACCAGAAAGGGAATACATACAAGTCAGAGAACCATTTGATCGGAAGGAAGAAAAATGAAGCGCAAGGAGAGAGAAAATACCTGTGAAGAATTTGAAACCATCAGGAGTTGCCCGTTTCTCTGTGGCTTGGAAGAACTGATTCCTCCCTGCCAAGTATATTCCAGCGTCTACTATGATTGGTTGAACTCTCTGAGACCTGCAACAATATATTGGTGAAACTAATACCAGTGCATCTAAATTATTGCTAAGTTCAGATAGGACATACTCTTTCCATCCAATGTCATTGGTGTGATCGATGAAATTGAGGTGTCTTGGCACAGAGGAGAAGACATGAATCAAGTATGTAGCAAGAGACAACATAAAAGAACATGTCAGAAAAATCCTCAAGCTGAATCGATTACTATAAATAATAGCTATCAGTTGAAAATATTCACACACGCAACAAGCATCAAATTTAAAGGTAAAAAATATATGCAAAACCGAAACAACTCTCACAGATTGACTATATATAGTGTTTGTTGAAACCAAGTCAGCGATATAATTGAAACCAAACACTGATCAATATGGTAGGGTTCCTAAGGAGAGAGAGGGAGAGAGCCGGTGAAGCAAGTTGTGGGAACTACATATGCATATTGCCATATTGGAACTAACGTATCACACGCATATCTCAGCAGTAAAAATATGAGATGTACCATACATGACAAATCAAAATGCATGGTGAGATCTGTTATGAATATTGTATGTATATTGAAGAGGCCAAATGGGCAATATATATAGGAGTACTCATCATCATCTTATATATGTTCCTTGATATTGTGTTAGCAAGATAAATATGTTCCTTGATATCATCCAGATTGGTCAACCCATGTGTTCTGGTGGTGATGGCTTGGTTGTTCTTGTGGGTTCTGGTGGTGATGGCTTTATTGTGCTTGGCAACAGTGCATTTTGTGGGCTTAATTTTGCTCTATGATTTTAGATGGTCTAATACTGAAATTGGTAGGATTACTAGTTTAGTTTTGAGCTCTAATAGTTTGCTTGCTGCTATCAAAGTAATCATTCAAGGTTTGTTGGCTTTTTATTTGAAGTAATGAATTCAGTGATTCTTGTCATATTCTAATAGTTTGCTTGTTGCTATAAAATATTCTTGTCATATTTTGTTTCAGTGAATTGCATGTGATTGTTCTGTCAGTCTAACTAAGCATTGATTAGAGCTCAAAATTATAGTTTTCTTATCCAATTTGTGAAGAGTATAGACTAAAGGGCTGAGATGGCAAACATTGATTCTTTTGCAACTCACCTTCCGAGAGCACTCAAAATCATGCAATATTTCAGCTATATGTTAAAACTGCACTGTTTGTAATATTTCCTTCTCCTTTGCAGTTTTTTTGTGCAATTTCATATATTTTACTTACTACGTATCATATATTTAGGTTCAATGCGTAACTTCTATTTGTTTATGTAATCATTGCGTACGTAATTTATATAGATAGCAAGTAAGAGAGATGGCAGAGGCACCGTCTTCGTCGCGTCAGCGACGTCGCCAAATGCGTCTGGATCTCCGATCAAGGTGGTACGCAGGCGAGATGGCAGAGGAATCTCCAAATTTCCCTCGGGCCGTATGACGATCACGAAGGTTAGTGACGTCGGGATCCCGCTGACTCCCAAGAAAGCAGCTGCGAGATTCTGGACCATCTGCGGGGTACTTGCAAGGGAATGGTCCCCGTCACCACCCCGACCTGGAAGTCTCTGACGGATGTACAGAGAGACCAGTTGTGGACCGAACTTTCTGCCTTGTTCACTTTCCCTGAAGCAGACCAGGCACGTGTGCGATGGCACGGGCTGCTCGTGATGTGCCACGCGTGGAGGACTTTCAAGAGACTGCTTATCACGCAGTACGTGAACACGGGTCGGACGCCCTTCATGAAGTATCATTTCTTGTCGCGGGATACATGGGACGCCTTCATGCAGATGGAGACAACGGCCAAATTTCAGGAGCAAAGTGCGACGCACAGAGCTCTCCAGGCACAAAACACTCACCCCAACAAACTCAAGACCGGCTGGTATGCGAGTAAAGCCACCTGATGGCGGCGCGAGACCGAGGCTTTTGCCCATCGCTTCTTGAGATCTCGACAGCGCGCTCGAGCCTGGTTAAGAGTGAGAGCATCAACCACGTCTTCGGGCAGCATCTCTTTCACAAACCCGGTAGACGAGGCAGTGTCTCAACGTCTGGTAAATATGTTGAACCACTTAGTTGTTAATAAGTCCATAACTTCATGGTGTCTACAATAACATGATGTCCTCTTGCAGGAAGAATTGACTTCCGCATCTTCCCAAGGTTCCTTCGAAGTAGACATGGAGAAGGATGTACTATCTACGGCCCTAGGAAACAAGGAGCACCCGGGTCGCACGCGAGGTGTTGGGGTTTATGTACCTTGGAGGGACGGATTCCCATACGACTCCGACACATATAGGAGTAGGAAGAGATCCAAGGACCAGCACGATGCTCGGTTGGAACATGTGATTATTGAAAAATTTCAAGGACAAATAACAAACTTGCAAAATCAAGTAAATCAACTCATGCAGGCGCAAGCCGCCCCTGTTAATTTGGGAGCAAGTCCTCCTCGACATCGGAGTAGCGTCGCGTGCACACATAATTCTGGACATGACGACGTGCAATTACCGATCGACGACATCGAGGTAATGTACATCTCTGGAATGCTCCAAAGATAGACCTATAGGACGCCTTAGCTAATTGTGTACCATTTTGTAGGAGCCCACGCCCTGCAAGCTCCAAGTGAGGATGGTTAATTGGGTCGATTCCTATTGAGGCTGGGCGGGGTATGGTGTATCCATACCAGGAAGGGGCAGTGTAGCACGGTGCCCAGCTACCGCAGGGTTACGCCAGGGTGCAGGTGGACATGGTACATGACAATTTCATGGCCATCCCGCTGGAGATTCCCCCGAATGTAGAAATCAGAACACTAGGGGATGCCACACACACTTTTATCCAGTGGCCCAAGAAGGACATCGCCCTGGACCCTTCAGTGACGCGATATCGACAGGACTCTGCCTCTCCAATAGGACCCTCGATGAGTCCGCCTCAACCAAAGCTTCAAAAGGCCGCCACATCGCTTCCCGTCGAGAAGACGGCAAAGGGACAAGAAAAGCATGTCACCATATCGGTCCCTGAGTCGTCTCACGGGAAGACGTCCCTCAGCCACCTCGTTAAGGAGAAATCGATATCGAAGAACATTAAGGCACCTCCCAAACCTGTGAATACTCTCTCGAAAGTCTGTTGGTCTCCGGCGCAGAAATAAACAGCTCAGGAGTAGCTTGTCAAGCTTTGCATGATTGGTACTTGTGCAAGATCCGAGAGGAGGGGGCCATCTTTGGAATCATCAAAGATACGAGAGGAGCATTTTCTCCACGAGCCCGGCCACTTCGTCGTGGGCTTCGAAGACTTATTTGACCTATACAACCTAACTACCCTCGACGCCTCACTTCTACAATGCTGGACACTGTAAGTGTGTACAATCAATTTCTACACTCACGTGATACCGATAAATATCACAACTCATTGCTTATGTACAGATACATTATGAAATGTGCCCGTTGAATCAAAGAACTGGTGGGTTTCCTCGACCCACACGTGGTCTCTGAGCAAACAATCAACCAAGACACATCCTACGTCGAGAATTACATAAAAATAGGATTGCTTGCTCTGGACGACAAGGACAACATAATTGTGCCCTACAATCAGAAGTAAGTGCTTCAATATTTGCTATACAAATTTCGTTTCAACATAGGTTAATGACTATAGCGACATCAATGAGTAGGTTCCACTGGATTCTTCTGATTCTTGTGCCAAAGAGGGACACGATATTATACCTTGATTCTCTACTAAACAAAAAGCACAACTTCACCCTTCTTAAAGGAATACTCGACAGGTATGTTCATTTCCTCCGCAAATAACTCTATTGTAGTCTTCCTTCGTTTGAAATGGACGAGTATAACTTTTTTGAATCATGTAGGGCGTTCATCGGTTATGTTGCCTAGAGAGGTTTATACAAGGGAACGAGCGCCACACCTACTCACATGATGCGATTTTTGGTACACGCTACAACACAATAATCATATATCATACTCCGTAATATTACGTCTCGAACTAACTGTACATATATATATATGTAATTCTATTTTTGCAGTGCCGCCAGCAAAAACGAGATCACCTATGCGCATTCTACGTATGCCATCATATGCAACTATTGATTGCTTCTAGGATGCACGATCCCCAGGTTTGTCAATCTCGTAATAATTATTTCTTAATTATAAATTTAAATATATATGCTTACTACTTTACTCCTGCTAGCGACAGGGCTTGAACATAGAGTTAAATGCACTCGAGATGGACCAGGTCACGCACGTTCGAGGGGAGCTCTACAGCTTCATCAAGGCAGACATCGTTAACACCACCGGAGGATTTCACGCCGTCGACACCGATGAACGACCTCGAAACAATTGATTCAATATTGTAATTCACTTTGACTATTTGTAACTCTAGCAATAATACTTGAAACATTCTTTTGTAATTGATTTTGAGTTAAATGATCACTTTGAGTTGTCAACAATTATCTGTGATATGTTTCTGCTTGTTAGTTTTCAGAGGGCATGGCTAGCAATTCCTCGAGGCTAGCTGAAAATACGACAAAATTTTTAAGGTATAAAGACTTATCACAGACGGTTTTTGTTGAAAAACCATCATGAAGAAGCGAATATCACAAACGGTTTAAACCAAGAACCGTCTGTGATATGATAGTCTCACAGACGGTTCTTGGTTTAAACCGTATGTGATTCTATAGTATCACAGACGGTTTGTTAATACAACCGTCGGTGATATGCAGTTTATCACAGCCGGTTGTATTAACAAAGCGTCTGTGATACTACAGAATCACAGACGGTTTAAACCAAGAACCGTCTGTGAGACTATCATATCACAGACAGTTCTTGGTTTAAACCGTCTGTGATATCTGCCCTTCACAGACTGTTTTTCAACAAAAACCATCTGTGATAACCGCCTGTTATCACAGACATAAAAATTCAGACGGTTCAAAAACCGTATGTGATGACTGTTACGAACCGTCTGTGATGAGCTTTTCTGTAGTAGTGTGACTTAGGAACCTAGTACTGAGACACACGTCTGCGAGTAGTATGAAAAGCAGAATTGCTAGCCTTGATCCTACTTGAGGTTCTATCATGAGCAATGGTCACACGAACATGGGATGCATCATGTCTAGGAACATGATGATGATGAACATGTGAAATAGATCCTAGTTCAGGTTTCTTCTTTTCTAGATAACCATGTCTCATGAAAGCTCTAGTTGATGAGATGAAAGTCTAGCAAAATTTTTCTTAGCATTTTTCAACCTATGCCAACAGAACTCAAGTAAATGTCTATCCTTCTTGCAATAGGTGTAATGATACTTGGTACCACTAGGAGAAGCACCTTTTGACTCAACAGATGGTTGGGCAAAATCTGCAGATTTGAAAAGGGTTTTTGCAGGTTGGATTTTAAACTCAACTAATCCTTTTGCCAAAACTTGAATGGCATTTGGCTTGGATTTGTCTTGGGCAAAATTGTATCATAACCGTTGCTTCTTATAAGGAGTTTTGGACTTATCAAGAATCATGTTTAACTGCTTCTCACTCTTAGAGAATTTTTCTAATGTGTTATTGAGGTAAAATTATCTTTTTCAAAGTTCAGACATGATTCACAACTTTTAGTCTTAATGAATTTAGCATGCTTCTCCTTATGAAGAACAACTTAAAGGTTAAGGGCTTCACATGAAGCACAAGGAGAAGAATTAATTTTATCCTTAAGTTTGACATACTTAGCTCTAACTGCTTCTAATATGTCTTTTACTTCATATTCACGTTCTAAG
The DNA here is from genome assembly GCA_036346395.1 of Hsuehochloa calcarea. Taxonomy (NCBI): domain Eukaryota; kingdom Viridiplantae; phylum Streptophyta; class Magnoliopsida; order Poales; family Poaceae; genus Hsuehochloa; species Hsuehochloa calcarea. The sequence goes on along the minus strand of CM070615.1, from coordinate 7,922,567 downwards.
CAGAAAGAGCAAGTGCTAGACTTAGCCTTATCAGGAGCGACCAACTTGTTAGACTCTAAGAATTTTTCGCATGGTGTGGATTTAACTTTAATTAACTCAGTCCTAGCATTTTCTAGTTGGTGAAAGGCAACATCAGGAGCATTTTGCAATTTAACAAATTCAGAGTGTAAAGCATGGCGGGATGAGCATTCATCAGCATCAAGGTTTCTAATATTCGCAAGTTCTAGCATCAGATTATCAACTTGTGACTCTAAATCTGTAACACCCTGGCTATTCGGAAGCCAAGATGTCACGCAAAACTATCAAACTACTAAGAATAGCATTAAAGCTGGATTATACAGATTCAATCAACAATAATTTCTAAAGAATGACCATAAACGATCACCAGATTCATAGAAAAGAATGGATAAACAGATATAATACCACGAATAGTCAAGCAATACCAAAGTTGGATTATTACAAATCTGGAAATTTATTTAACAAGTTGGCTTGGTGAAGGTAATAATAATTATTACGATTTGATAAAAGTGAAGTGCAGCAGTGCGAACTACCCCACCAAATCACCTTGTCTTCTCCTCAATTACCTAATTAAAACATACAAAGCAAGGGTGAGTCGAAGACTCAGCAAGTACATAAAAGAATAATCAAACATAGAGTGGACAACACAATCCAGTTGAATTACGAACAAATCTTGGAACACATATATGATTGAATGGAATGAATACATGAATGGATGGAATGAAAGAATGCATTGAAGGAATGGACTAATCACGACTTATACTGGTATAGCGAGTGATACACCGTCGGTGTTCACTTAAGCCCGTGCCATAGAAATACGGGGACCCAATCACCGTATGAAGAACGTTTCATACGGTGTCCAAGTTGCCACATTGGAATGGTGGTCAACACTACCCACATTGGAATGGTGGGTTTTCAAATGCCCATCTTTGGAATTGATGGGTCTTTCAAATGCCCATCTTTGGAATTGATGGGACTTACCAAAAGAATCCACTCCCGTGGTCATAATGAATTTTATGAATGAATATGATGATTTCTCATGATATGAATGAATAACACACATTAGTGGAAAAGACACATGGCATTCAACAACATGTGTAAACAAGTATGAGTATGCATTCTCACACAACATAATATATCAAGGATGCCACACAAGTTAGTTGCATGTAATGGAATGCAACAACTGAAATGAATGCTAATTCTTTAATCACAAGAATCATCTTCTTGAAATGAAATAAACATCAGGATGGATAGAAAAAGGTATTCACAATTTATCCCAACATCAAGCAAACAATTGGAAACATCACCAAACAGCATAGGGTACTTGCCTTCCGCGATGTGACGTAATAGGAGGACACGAAGATGCCCCTCCACTCACCGCCTCACCGCCTACACAAATGTATAATCGAAATAAGAATAACAAGGTATGACATTGCTACAAGAGCCCTTCCATCCCCTCTATCTCTCCCACCCAAACAACGGGATCAATTTTACCAAGTTTACCCAACACCCGATTACGCTAAACTGGCAGCGATACTAGAAAAATCACTATTAATTATCTGTAACTCCAAAAGACCTGAAACCAGTGCTCACTGAATCTTAACAGATCAGGCTACAAAACATTAGTTGGCGGAATCCCCTGATTCGGCCAAAACAGAGGGCTAATTAACAGCTAAACACAACCCATCTACGTCTGTCCAGAATACAGATCAGAGATAAAGAAAATGGCGTAACTTTCAACCTATTGATCCAATGAGAATGATTCTTATCAGCTTGGAAAGATAACTTTAAGGGCTAAAATAACTTAGTTGGGTGAAGGTTCTGATTCGGCCCCTACTTTGAACAAAACCGAGGGACAAATCTACTGACCTCAGTTTTCAGACAGACCGGACAGTTCGTAATCAAAAATTCATATCTCCCAAACTACAGCTCGGATTTTCCTGATCTCAGTGCCAAACGAAAGCTAACGTTCCCAGGAATAAAACTCTAGAAGGGCAAAACCCCAGATTCGGCCTCTATAGTAGTCTAAACAATAGATAAAAACACTAATATTATCTGCCCAAAATTCAGAACAGTGGTAAAGAAAATATCATAACTTTCATTATACAGATCCAATGGAGATGATCTTTATCCGATTTGAAAGATAATTTAAAGGTCTACAATAACTTATTCTGGTGGAGGTTCTGGAAATGCCTCTAACTAAATCAAAACCTAGGATCAAGCCGACAGATCTTTCTCGTCACACAGACAGAACAGCGCGCACTAAAAAAGCATATCTCCTAAACCGTAAGGAGGAATCATGTGATCTCGGTGGCTATGGAAAGCTAAGAACAATACCTACAACTTTATAAGAGATGGACTGGACAAAAAATGAACGCATCTTACCCAAACTCGACGTACAAGAAGGTGCACAGCAAGGGGGAAGGGGGGCGGCGGCTCCAAAGGGTGAGAGGGGAGAGAAATGTGGAGTTTAGGGTTTGGGGGGTGGGAACCCCCCCTCTTATGGCCAGCCACCACATGGGCCCCTCCTGGGCCGTGGCCCAGGCCCAGTTGCTGTGAAATCACGAAAACCCCGGTGAAAAGATGATTCGGTTTTTCGATTAGCTCCTCTTAGAAACTTTTTCTAATAAGCGAATCACCTTCGGGGTATTACATTCTACCCCCCTTAACGGAATTCGACCTCGAATTCTAACCGCAACTAATACGAGCGAATTTCCAAGGAGTTGAATTCAACGGATTTAACATGTACCGAAACAAGCGGTGCGATATCTTGCTCGCGCATGCGAGACTCTATCTCCCAAGTAGCCTCTCTCGGAATAGAGAAACCACAAAGCAAAGATGTGAAGCGACGTCTGACCTAACAATCAACTTGAACTTTCTAGGTACACTCATCAGAAGAGGATCGAAGGTAAGACCTTACTCGATGGTCAACGTGTTTAACTTAATCTCAAACTTTGAATGGTCCTGCTGCTCTCTCAGCACCAGCACGCACCTTACGTTGCGTACTTCGCGTATGTACCCGTGACGGTCAAAGCGATAAGCCAGCTTCCTAATTTCTTCTACTGCCGAAAATGAAGAGAATCCAACTGAAAAATAGAGAGTTCTCATCGCAACCACGCAATGTTAACTCTTCACCAAAAAGGTTAAATCCCAAATGTGACTATTCATCAGTAAAGCAATTCCACTTCCAATGAATCAATTTGCGAAAGAACACCACGAAAACCAAAGAAAATTTGCTTGAATACTCAAATCAAATATTTCTTTTACTCATTGAACTGGAAAGATTCATCATACCAACACGACCCCAACTCAAAGTGCGAAAAACACTTATCAACGACACAAAACCCAAAGAGAAGCAAGGAAACACATCATTTTCCGAAGAAACATCCTTTCTTCCGCTTCTCTCTTCGAGGAGTAAAACTTCTCTCCAATATTGGAATTCGAATTCATCGCATACCTCAAGAGAATAAACCTCTTAATTGAACATTATCAAATTATGCTCAAACTGAAATACATCATCCACACCATCTCGCAATGCTATCCAATTGCGTTACTCTAAAAAATTCAATGAAGGTTTCCATACCTCCGATAATCACCAACCTTTTAAATCCTGAATTGAAGTTCTAGAATTTCACTATACCGGGTGTTAATCAGCCGTAACACTTTTCAGACTTACTTCGAAGTCAAACATCTCAGGTGAATCAATTTCCCTCCAAGGGATACAGATCAAAACTATTTCACATTCTACTACTCCTCCGCTAACTTGGTAGCAAAATATCATTGCTACAATTACTCATCCACCACCAAACAGTTGCCAAACTTTTACCTTGCAAACACTTCGCAACACAAAACTGTGATCCTTTCTCAAAAGGAAGAGGCGAAAAAACAAGTTCATTCATACAGGAAAGCGTTGCTCACCACGGCGGCCAAGAAACCAAAAGAAATATTACGCTAAAGGTGATCTTGGAAAGCGAAAACTAAGTTCGCATTGAGGCACACATCCCTCAAGAGAGAATAGCAAATAACATCCGATACGAAAGAAAGACATTGCGATTGAAACTCGACATCTCTTGAGCGGAAAGAGTAAGAGGTTTAGGAACGATTCAAATAATCACAAGTTACAAAACTTGACTCAAATTATCAAATACTCTACTGCACTCTTTCCTTTAACACAAAAATTAGTTCTTGAACTAATAACACCTTGCCACATGAACAAAGTAGGTTCTTGATTCAACCCACGGAACTACTTAAGAACAAATAAAATTTTCAACACGCCAAATTTGTTCAAACAGTTCATCTACTCATGAAACATGTAATCCAAATGACCTCGACCACAAAACAAGCATTTTCCTTACAGGACTTCACGAAAAGCAAGCGGATTCTCAGCGAAAGCAACGAAAATTTCTTTTGATTGCAACCTCACTTTGCGAACTCAAACCAAGGAGCCTTTAGGACTAAATCACACGAAACTCTTAAGAAGCAATAGGATATCTCCATGCACCCTTTTACTTAAAACAATCTCGATTACGAATATTCACGAACTCCAAAGGTCACGGAAACTAAACTTGAAGTATTCTCATTTAGGCGGTATCACGAGGTGATTATTTTTACTACAAGTTTCAACATCAATCTCACAACGTCAATTAGAAAACACCTCGAAAGACTCATGCGAAAATAATGGGTGAATATTTCTCAAAAGAAGAGGCACATGAAAGCGATTTTCACCAACTAGAGAATCATTTACCACTCGCCACAAACACCGGACCAAGGAGAAACCAATTAAGCAATGAACTCATTGAACATAAGGGAGTCCACAGTTGAAAGCATAAGCCTCAAAAGAAGAGAATGTCGACCTTAGCGAGATAAGAACAACGAGCATTCAATATCAAAGCGCTCGCATCATCGAAGAACTATTATAACTTTACAACAAATTGTTTCTGTGGCGGACTTCGTTTACCAAAATAAACTTGAACCCCAAAAGGTCATGAACACAAAACTTGAAATTGGATCATTTTAGAAACAACAAGAAAGGTGGTCAAACTTCTTTCTCTATAACAGAATCAACCTTACTCTCACATTACTGATCGTGTCAATAAACCTTCTAAAGGGAACATGACAAATCGGGTCATAAAAATTTTCAGCATCAAATGGAATTGTAATAACAACTTATTCTAGAAAAAGAATTCTGGTACGAAAACCATAAAGTTGAACAAACGTCACACCCAGCACTACAAAACTCTAGAGAAAGGGGATTTCAACACTTTTCTTTTCAAAGGGAGGTTCTAAACTCCAACACTCCAAATATTCCAAAGAAATGAACATAGTCGAAATTTTCTTCAATGAACTTTGTGAAAGTAAATTTTCATTCTCCGAACTGTCAAACGGATAACCGAGCTACCCTTATCAACAAGAGAGATAGGGCTAACATAAAGAGAACGATCTTGTTAAGAATAACGTTCACAAACAGCAATGAGAGCTCCGCAGCCAGAAAGGCAAGAAACTATTTTGAAAAAAAACAAATAGGGTATAATAGAAACCCGTAGCCCACAATCTTTGTTTGGGTGCAACCCCCGACTTAAGCATAACCAAGCACTCCAAAAGGGTTTTAACGCTTTTCTTGAAAAGAGATGCATCAAATTTCAACAAGCGAGAGGTTCCAAAAGGAATACATTGAGCCAATGCTTTCGTGTTAACGATCTTGCAACAAGAATTCTCATTAGGCAAACCATCAAACGAGTAAATGAGTCGCTCTTTTCCAATGAGAAAGAAAGAACAACTATGAAAATATCAATGTTGTCAATTTACAAAGATCATTCGTAGTAAAAACAATTCGACAATCGAAAAACAATAATGTTTTCGGAGTGCCATTAAAGGCCTATTTAAACTCGTCTACCAACATCATGAACCCAAGAGAAATATGCAAGATCAATACACACTTGATAAAGAACTTGCAAAAGAAGTCTTCCAATACCGAGATTCCAAACGAACGAATGAGGTAAATTTCCCCAATAGGGGTAAAACAAGTCTTTTGTGAAAAGAGGAATCTTGCATTTGAACTATGCTCACGTGGAGCAGAAATATCACAATAGTCGAAAGGGCAATATTTGTTTCAAAGATCGAATCAGAGAACTGCTGGAGCTTGCCTTCTTCATTAAAACCCCAATTTCAAAAGAATTCACGAACTGCCAGGAACCACAACCAGGAAACCAGATATCAGTTCGAGAAAGGCAACAAGTTCATCAATGAGCTCATGCTCAATCTGAGCTTATGGAGCAGAGGTAAGAAGTTCTCTAATATCATACTACAAGCGGTGGTGTAGCTTTGGCAAAACCGGGACATCAACCACGAACTCAAGCGATCAACGCCCGCTAGCGAAGCGCATAACTAATGCAATCAATTATGAATATGTATATTTATATCGGATCATCTCATGACGATCATAGAATAATTTCATAGATAGAGGTTATCACATCATATCATGGATTAACACATCATAGCACAACACAATTTAACAACGACTCAATACTCGAGTCACCACAATTGAAATGCGGAAGCAACAGGTTTACCAACCCCTCTAATGTGCACGAGTGTGTCAATTTAATATGTTTGAATGAACCATGGACCTAAAGCCCGCTCGATACCAACTATAACACCACGGCTATTCGGAAGCCAAGATGTCACGCAAAACTATCAAACTACTAAGAATAGCATTAAAGCTAGGATTATCTGATTCAATCAACAATAATTTCTAAAGAATGACCATAAACGATCACCGATTCATAGAAAAGAATGGATAAGCAGATATAATACCACGAATAGTCAAGCAATACCAAAGTTGGATTATTACAAATCTGAAAATTTATTTAACAAGTTGGCTTGGTGAAAGGTAATAATAATTATTACGATTTGATAAAAGTGAAGTGCGATGTGCGAACTACCCCACCAAATCACCTTGTCTTCTCCTCAATTACCTAATTAAAACATACAAAGCAAGGGTGAGTCGAAGACTCGGCAAGTACATACAAGAATAATCAAACATAGAGTGGACAACACAATCCGGTTGAATTACGAACAAATCTTGGAACACATATATGATTGAATGGAATGAATACATGAATGGATGGAATGAAAGAATGCATTGAAGGAATGGACTAATCACGACTTATCTGGTATAGCGAGTGATACACCGTCGGTGTTCACTTAAGCCCGTGCCATGAAAATGCGGGACCCAATCACCGTATGAAGAACGTTTCATACGGTGTCCAAGTTGCCACATTGGAATGGTGGTCAACACTACCCACATTGGAATGGTGGGTTTTCAAATGCCCATCTTTGGAATTGATGGGTCTTTCAAATGCCCATCTTGGAATTGATGGGACTTACCAAAAGAATCCACTCCGTGGTCATAATGAATTTTATGAATGAATATGATGATTTCTCATGGTATGAATGAATAACACACATTAGTGGAAAAGACACATGGCATTCAACAACATGTGTAAACAAGTATGAGTATGCATTCTCACACAACATAATATATCAAGGATGCCACACAAGTTAGTTGCATGTAATGGAATGCAACAAGCTGAAATGAATGCTAATTCTTTAATCACAAGAATCATCTTCTTGAAATGAAATAAACATCAGGATGGATAGAAAAAGGCATTCACAATTTATCCCAACATCAAGCAAACAATTGGAAACATCACCAAACAGCATAGGGTACTTGCCTTCCGCGATGTGACGTAATAGGAGGACACGAAGATGCCCCTCCACTCACCGCCTCACCGCCTACACAAATGTATAATCGAAATAAGAATAACAAGGTATGACATTGCTACAAGAGCCCTTCCATCCCCTCTATCTCTCCCACCCAAACAACGGGATCAATTTTTACCAAGTTTACCCAACAGCCCGATTACCGCTAAACTGGCAGCGATACTAGAAAAATCACTATTAATTATCTGTAACTCCAAAAGACCTGAAACCAGTGCTCACTGAATCTTAACAGATCAGGCTACAAAACATTAGTTGGCGGAATCCCCTGATTCGGCCAAAACAGAGGGCTAATTAACAGCTAAACACAACCCATCTACGTCTGTCCAGAATACAGATCAGAGATAAAGAAAATGGCGTAACTTTCAACCTATTGATCCAATGAGAATGATTCTTATCAGCTTGGAAAGATAATTTTAAGGGCTAAAATAACTTAGTTGGGTGAAGGTTCTGATTCGGCCCTAATTTGAACAAAACAGAGGACAAATCTACTGACCTCAGTTTTCAGACAGACCGGACAGTTCGTAATCAAAAATTCATATCTCCCAAACTACAGATCGGATTTTCCTGATCTCGGTGCCAAAAGAAAGCTAACGTTCCCAGGAATAAAACTCTAGAAGGGCAAAACCCCAGATTCGGCCTCTATAGTAGTCTAAACAATAGATGAAAACACTAACAATTATCTGCCCAAAATTCAGAACAGTGGTAAAGCAAATATCATAACTTTCATTATACAGATCCAATGGAGATGATCTTTATCAGCTTTGAAAGATAATTTAAAGATCTACAATAAATTATTTGGGTGGAGGTTCTGGAAATGCCTCTAACTAAATCAAAACCTAGGATCAAGCCGACAGATCTTTCTCGTCACACAGACAGAACAGCACGCACTAAAAAAAGCATATCTCCTAAACCGTAAGGCGGAATCATGTGATCTCGGTGGCTATGGAAAGCTAAGAACAATACCTACAACTTTCTAAGAGATGGACTGGACAAAAAACGAACGCATCTTACCCAAAATCGACGTACAAGAAGGTGCACAGCAAGGGGGAAGGGGGGCGGCGGCTCCAAAGGGTGAGAGGGGGAGAGAAATGTGGAGTTTAGGGTTTGGGGGGGTGGGAACCCCCCCTCTTATGGCCAGCCACTACATGGGCCCCTCCTGGGCCGTGGCCCAGGCCCAGGTTGCTGTGAAATCACAGAAAACCCCCCGGTGAAAAGATGATTCTGGTTTTTCGATTAGCTCCCTCTTCCGAAACTTTTTCTAATAAGCCGAATCACCTTCGGGGTATTACAAAATCCTTATTTTTTTGCCATGGTGAACTCTAATGCCTTATCCTGGCTAAGCAGTTGCTCATAGATGGTATCGCATCTAGCGGAGAGAACTTCACTGGATGGGGGTACCTCATCGATGTCATCGGCGTCGTAGTCGACCATGAAGCACATCTTGGGTGAAGTCTTTTGCCTTCCCTTTCTTCTTCTCTTGAGAGAGCCCTCCTCCTTGTCCTCCTCACTCCCGAGTCCACATCACTCATAGATTGCTCTCCAAAAGTAGTAAGAACCCGGTGAGCAGCCTTCATGAGCATAACAGCATCAAACTTGGACTTGTTCCCTTGAGACGTCCTCCAAGCTACCTTCTCCTCCTTGTGGTTGCTCTTCCCTTTTAGCTTGGGGCAGTTTGCCCGGATCTGGTAGAGCTCTCCACACTCATAGCATATCATAGGGCCACCTCTCTTCTTGTTTCTCACATTGTTATAGGCCCGTGTGAATTTTTTTGGCTAAGAGGGCTAACTCGGACTCATGAATACTCTGAAGTTCCTCATCATGGATTGCCTCATCATGGATTGCGGATAAACAAGCAAGTGAAAATCCAGAGGAAGATTCAGAAGAGTTATCAGAGGTTTGCTTGAGAGGGTCAGTGACCAAAGCCATATTCTCCTTCTTAGGATGATCAACTCTCTTGATCTCACGAGTTTTGAGCTTACTATAGAGCAACTCCAAAGTGAGATAAAAGAGATTGACATTCTCCTCAATGACAGTAGCCTTCATCTCCCACTCCTTAGTGTTGATTGCAGCCAAGAGATGTGTAGCATTCTCAGACTGAGAATGCTCGATGTCGACTGCTCTCAACTGATTAAGCACGTTGTTGAAGCAAGTGAATACATCATCGATGATCTCTCGAGGACGCATCTCAAACTTATTTTATTCTCATTTGAAGACCATTTGGTGTACTTTCTTGATTTGGGACGAATCCTCATGGTCAGTTTTAAGAGTGTTTTAGATCTCATGCGCGGTCTCAAGGTGACAGATCCTGTCATACTCCTGTCTACCAAGCCCAGCATACGTGTGGTTCTTTGCTTTGTGGTTGTTAGTCAAGAGCTCTACTGAAGCTGGCATAGCAACCTTGGGCAAGACGAGTGGGGATCAAACAACCTCCCATAGAACTTGACATTCGCTCTAAAGGTAGACACACATGCGATTCATTCAATAGGCATAGTTGAGCCCATCGAAGACATGCAGCTTGGTAGAGTACTTCTCCATCGCTAAGTTCAGTGACCGGTTAAGATCAAGAGTGAGATAACTGGGCTCTGATACCACTTGTTGGACTGATACGGAGACTAGACGGGGGGTGAATAGGAGCTCTGCCCATTTTTCACCTTTATCGGATTCAACATGTTTTTCTCTCCAATAGCTATGAAAGCTATGAAGATCAACAAACACGCACAGCAGATGTCTTGTATTGAATCAAATCAAAACCCCAAAGCACAACAACAAAAAAAATGCAAAAACGCACTGGTGAATAGTACCAGTTGTATTGGTGAACAGTAATGGTATTACCAAAAATTGGTAGTACCTATGAACAGTATCGGCACTACCAGAAGAACAGTAAAAAACAAGGTGATTGAGGTACTTGACCCACGTTAGTACCTATGAACAGTGTAGTGGCACTACCATTTTGCACCATGCTCGAGTCCGCTGACTTCACTAGGCATCCTCGATTGTTATGGACCTCAGCTCTCCAAGTCTAGTCCCAATCATCATCGCCGTTGACCGTCGTTGACCTCTAAGCTTCCTGCACAACAATAGACCAAGAAATCGATTTCGAGAACAAATTCTTCGCAACTTGACCCAAGTTAGTCAAAACATGTATCACGCAACACATATGCAATGGAACCCATGAAATTGACCTAACAAAAAAACATCACCACCAAGCTGGCCAGCAAACAGAGCAAAACCGGTAATACCACCAGTCAACTATGGTCCTACCGCACTACGGTAGTACTGCTCCACAATTACAGTTTTACCGATTCTCAGGGAAGAAGAAACTCCCAAAAACATATTCTCTGAAAAAAACATACCACCAAGTAAAGTCCAGTCATACCGCGCTGCGGTAGTACCGCTTCTCAAATGCGGTCATACCAATTTTACCTGATGGAAAGGATTACAACCACCTGGTCGAAAGAATTACGACCACCAGGTTACGACCACCTGGTTGAAAGGGTTATGACCACCTGGTCGAAATAGTTTCAACCACCTGGTCGAAAGAGTTTGGATCACCTGATTCGGTAATATCGCTCCTCTATTGCGGTCATACCGATTTTACTGAACTTTGTTGAAAATGAGTGTTTGAGAAACCCTCAATATTATTGCCAATTGTATCATCATCCTAAGATCGTGAGCACATCCCCATGATATCCATAATATCCCCCTTGATAATACATTGTTAATTTCCCAAAAATAAAAGTTTGAGGTTTGAAAACGAGATATTCAACGTTTTCGCGCAAAGGCACAACTTGATCCAAAAGCAAGAGAACACAATGGAAATGACCAAGTTGACTTCATATCAGCATATGCAAGAGAGATAAGGTAAAAGAAGCCAAGAAAGCTTCAATTTCGAGAGAAGAGGTCCATATGAAAGAACAATTGTTCAATTTGACCCTTGATCTTTGTGGGGGTTCCAAGAATTACAATTCAAGATCAAAAATGGCAATAAGATCATAAGAATGCAAATTAAACAAACCCCCTTCACTAAGATCATCATTTTCAAAGGATTTCATTTTCTCCAAATAGCTCCCCCTTTTAACATTTTTGCTGTATCTTCTCTCCCTTTGACAATAGAGTCATCAAGAAATCACACCTTCCTCTCATCCGGAGATGACAAATACAGAAATGAGAAAAAAGCATAAGAAAGAGTATGCATAAAATGCAATAGAGTGGCTTCATTTTTTATATTTCAATTTTGAGTACAATAAGCTTTGGAAATTACCTAAAGAACAAGTTAGCATTTCTACTATTACTCAATACCTATCAAACCTGAAGGCGCTAGCAAAATCATATTAAGACATATATATCAAAGTTAATCTAGAAGGCTCAAGATAAAGCAATGAATTATAACAATTTGAGCAAATCTTCAAAATTAGCAAGTTCATCAAAATAGATGCTAAAGTGATAATGGCCATGACAGAATGTCAATGTGAGATCAAGAAGCTAACAAAGACCATTCTAGAGACAAAAATTCTGAAAGATAATCATTTTACTCAAGGTACCTCAATCACCCTATTTTTAACAATAGTTTTATTTGCAATGAATATTGATCGATTAAAGGTCTATCTTAGTGAAGAAGATCCTGGACTATGAGTTATCCACAAACTCTTCCTAAACTTCAACCTGGGCGATAAATCTTGAGGTTCAAGTCAATTTTGACAAGCAGTCTCTATGAGATCATCTGGATCATCAAACTATCTCCAAGTTCATCTCTTTGACATGCAGTCTCGTGAGAATAGTTTGACACAATTTAATTACATGAGAACCTGAAGGATCGGTTATGGCGACTAGGGGGGGGGGGTGAATAGGCGCAAACTAAATTTCCCTACTCAAGTATTTCTTCTTTTGAACTCTAGTACCGTGAGGTAGACACTAGGTTCAAGAAAACCAAGAACACCACAATAACAGAATCAGAATAGGAATTTCAGAAACTTAGCTATTAAGAAATCTCAAGAACTCAAGTTAAACTTAACCAAAATTGGTGAAACTTGAAACATAGCAAGATGAGGTCCTCAGGGTTATGATTCCAAAAGGAATTGCAGAATAAAGCCCAAGAGAGAGACCTATCATGCTTCAAGATCACGTTGCATTAATTCTGGAATTTCAGAAACTTGCCCGCTAAGAAATCTCAAAAACTCAAGATCTACTCAACCAAAATTGATGAAACTTGAACCATGGCTAGGAAATGATCTTGGGGCTATGATTCAAAAAGGAATTGCAAAGATATTCCCAAAGTCTCAGCCTTTCATGCAAATAGTTCAAACTGTATCAAGAACATCAATTTCAACTCAAGAACACGGTTAATGTAAACACAACTTGGGTAAGAATGAATTCTAATGGGTCTTGTTGGGTTGGAACAAATTCTTGATGAAATTATCAACCTCTTACACATCCTAGATCCAATAGAACTACAACAAGTAGAAGGAGAGCGAAGCCCAAGTTGCAATAAAGAAAAGCTAGAAATCGCAAGAAATAAAATAAATTTCAAAACATGTAAAAACTTGGAACTTTCATTGCTTCAAGAGAAACTTTTATTGCTTCAGGAGGAAGGATTACAAAGCCACACTTCATGGTGGGCAAAGCTTAAAGGAGCATAAATCCTTCTCCAAGACTTGGTGGTGGAGGTATATCTCTACCCCTCTATTTATAGCCCTATGAGAGCAACCTCAACTGTTGGATCACCTCAAGTGCTAAGATTAATTCTCTTAACTCATTCATTACCACTTAGGGTTCAGCCAACTCTACCCCTTGCATAGAACCCCTCTTGACATGCTGCAATCACATCAATGCTCTTATGTTGATTTTGGTCAACATAAGCCACCTAGAGCTACCACGTTGCTCCTCCTTGACGGTCTTCGCTCCTCGTTGACTTGTCACATCCCCACCTTTTGTCTCGAGCTCCGAACACCCTTGGAACGCCTTGCCGACACTTGGACACTGCCAAGTCACCCTGAATCGCTGCACAGACTCGTCTCATGCCATCTTCATGAAGACTCCATCTCTATGACTGGACTTGATTCCCGATAATCTTCTCGACCACCATGATCGTTCCGGATGCCAAGCTCTCCATGCTTGCTCTTGATACTACGTCGAAGATCATCCAAATCATCAAGTTAGCCTGCAGTCAACAAAGATAAAGAAATCATTTCTTTGGCACAAGCGTCATGCACTTGACCATCATTAGTGACAACATGCATCATAACATCCCACACAACCTAGGTGAAACTCAAAACTTGACTTTGCAAACAATAACAACTGTGGAACCTCCATCAATAAGTCCCAAATGCTGTCAAATTTTCATTACAACATAGAGAGGGCCTCCACATGGTCTCTCAATATCCCCCTTCATGAATATGTTGACAAATCACATCAAAATGCAAATTGAAGGTTTTAAAAGAACATAAGTTTGCGAAGAGACTAACTTGGCCCAGAAATGAAGAAAACAGATCATGACAAAGTTGCCAAAATATAAGGGAGCCCAACACTAAGAAAAAAAACTTTGCTCAAAAAGCTTCAAAGACATTAAGCTCAAAAAAGAAGAAGAATCAAATGAAGAAGATGATAAGCAAAAGACCTAAACTTCATTTGATAATCAGTTTTATGCACATTTAAGCTCAATTATGGTTGAGATTAGCACTAAGATAATTTTTTTATTTCCAGCCTAATCATACATTTTGCCATTTTCCCTACATTTCTCTCCCCCTTTGTCAATTTAGTCATAAAGAGACTATTTAATACTAATGAGCGCAAAATAGAGCATGTATGCATGGCATGGGAATGCAAACCTAAAAAGCTTTGTATATTATTCAAATGAATATGAAGCTCAAAGTATTACACCAAGCAACCACAATTTAGAACTTGCTAAATAGTTCATGACCAAATATATAGCATAAAGCAAAGACTAGCTAGCAAGATAAGCAATTTGCACAAATTAAGGCCAAGTTTTGCATGAGTACACAAGTAGCAAGTTCTTAGCATAATTTCAACTGAAAATACATAGCCATGTCCGAGATGCAAAGAAAAACCTAGAGTTCAACCTAGTCGTGCTACAAGTTCATGAAAGAACCTAAAGCTCATTTTATTTCATATTTTTGTTTGCAAGGTGGGATCGAATCACATCTTTTGCAAGGTGGGATCGAATCACATCTTTTGCAAGGTGGGATTGAACCACATCTTTTGCAATTTTCAACATTTTTTATTTTTTGGTGAGGTTGACCTCACATCTTTTGAATAATTATTTTTAAATTTTTTTGGTGAGGTTGGCCTCACATCTTTGCACTATTCATTTTTCATTTTTTTGGTGAGGTTGACCTCACATCTTTTTCTATGAGCAAATTTACATAGGGTTCAAACATGATTCAAAATAGCGCAAGCCCTAGTTGCTCTAGGGACTCTAATAGAAATTCAGATTATCTAAAGACATGACATAAGTATTAAGAGTAAAAAAAAAATGAAAGCTACAAGTTTCATCAAGTTTTCAATAAAGCTCATGTTGATATTTAAATTTTAGCAAGCATTGATAAGCTAAATGGCACATATCTAGGCATGAACAAGCTAGCAAAGTATTTCATTATGATAGCAAGGTGTGAATGACATGAAGCAAGATTTCAATGTGAATAATAGAGAAAACTCCTTATCATCTAAATGAGTATATCACATATGCCTACATGATATGCATGTTAAACAAAAAAAATATCCAAGTTCCCCCTCAACAAGTGAATCAATTTCAGAGATATTTTGGTTTAAGTTGAGTTATGTCAAAATTGAGCGCTAGAAAAACTCAAATGAACTCCCGCTGAACTAAATTTATAAGTAAGAGAGAAGGAGCTCGAAAATGAAGAAGAAAAGGGGCAAACAAAAAGCATAGACATGATAGTGGAATTACTGTAGCTCAGATTTGCTCTCATCTAATCTATATGACTCTAGGACTAGCTGATCATATAAATACAAGGGAGTAAACACGTTCCCTGTCTACCCAGGGGGACCCAACACCTGCTAGACCTATAAGAAGTGAGTGAACTCAACCTAGTGAGAAGAGAGTAACTAATAAGCAGCATCCTAAAGCCACAAGATGACAGGAAAATGTCTAAACTACCTAGTAAGCTCCACTTTAAAGTAAGCCATAAGGACACAGAACCCCAAGCTCTCCCCGCAAAGCCATGAACCTTGAGCTATCTAAAGGCTTGGTGAAAATATCAGCTATCTAGTGGTCACTCTAAATAAACTAGATCACTATGTTACCCTTCTCCACATGGTCTCTAAGAAAATGATACCGAATATCTATGTGCTTGGTCCTAAAGTGCTGCACTGGGTTCTTGGCAATGCTAATGGCAGAGGTGTTGTCACAGAAAAGTGGAACACTATCTAAGACTAACCCAAAGTCCCACAAGGTCGAAACCATCCAAAGCACCTGACTACAGCAACTAGTGGCTGCAACATACTCAGCCTCTGCAGTGGACTGTGCAACATCTAACTACTTCATAGAAGACCATGAAATGAGAGAAGTGCCAATGAATTGGCAAGTGCTAGAAGTGCTCTTCCTATCTATCCTACAGCCAGCAAAGTCTACGGGGGAGAAGGCTCTAAGGGAAAGACATGAAGCAGAAGAGTACCAAATACCATAGTCTAGAGTAGCTCAAAGGTACATGAAAATGCGCTTCACCGCCTGACGGTGACAGGTGCGAGGAGAGGCCTGAAATCGAGCACACAGATGCACAACGAAATGTATATCCGGCCTCGAAGCCGTGAGGTACAAGAGGGAGCTAATCATACTGCGGTACTCCTTTTGATATATGGGATTGCTACCCTCATCAGGATCAAGTGTGGTCGTGGTCGCCATCGGAGTCGACACCGGCTTGCCATCAGACATGTCAAACCGTCTCAGGAGGTCTCGCATGTACTTGCCCTGATGCAAGAAGGTACCCTCCCGAGTCTGGTTGATCTTTTGCGATCACTCGACCTGACGAAGCATCTCCAAAAGTGATCGTCTCATCACCTAGAGCTCGGACGAGGGAAGAGAACCAACGAGAATCTCCAGTCATGTGGCGAGAGCAACCGGAGTCTACAAGCCAAATATCTCCTTTCCCAGCCTGACGAACCTGAGTCAGTGAGAAGTAAACATCGGTGGCTCAGTACTAGGGTAAATAAGTGCAGATCTAGGAACCCAGTACTGAGTCACACGACGAGCAGAAAAACCAGTCAAAGAAATAAAATACTAGCCTCTAGCGTCACTACGCAACTCACCTCTAACAAAACCAGAAGATATAGAACCAGAAATCAAACCTCGGCTGGTCGGCCGCCACCGGAAGGGTGGTCATTTGCTCCTCCAACGCTGATGGGCGGTTAGGAGCAAAGTTGTATACTCATCACGCCGTGGATAGCTACCTCGATTGGGAAAGCGAGGTCTATCCTCGGGGCGACGCGAAACCACGACTAGGAGCAACTCGAGGACCAAAACCGAAGAAGCTGAAAACCAAGTCTGGACGCCCCCAAAACTAAATGAGTCATAAGAGTCGACCACAACCCTAGACCTTGTGTTGGTCTTAGAAGCACTCAGTATGGGGTGACCTTGAATACCCCAAGAGCACGAACACGGTCACATTGCACGACCTTGGCATGCCTAAAGCAGAACTCAAATAGATGTCCATCCTTTTGACAGAAGGTGCAATGATATTTCACCTTCTAAGAGGTCAAAGAAGGAGGTGCAACCTTACTATCAGAAATCCCTTGGGCAAAACCTGCAGACTGAAACACAGTCTTCCTAGATTCGAGTGCAACCTCGATCACACCTTTCTTTACAACTCTAACGACTGTAGGTGGATGTTTCCTCACATCCTCCAGAAAATTATATCCTAGACCTTGATTGAACTTGCAAATCTTGGATTTGTCCAGGATAAGCTTAAGCTTTTTCTCGCCTGCGACAAATTTTTCAAGAGTGCTCATGAGGTACTCACACTCCTGAAAGAGTATAGCACAGGAAGAACATGAGGAAGAAGAAGATGAAGTGCCAGAAGGAGAAGATCGAATAGCACGTGCATATCTCTCCCTATGCACGGCCGCCTCAAGCTTGAGGGCTTCGCAAGACACACACGGGGTAGTCCTAACCCTAGCTATCTGGGTCTCAAATTTTTTCCTAAACGTCTCGTGCATTTCATCAATTTCCTCCAATTCCGCACATAACATACAAACAAGTCCTGGCTTCTCTAGTAGGTGCTTAGTTATTTTCACACATGTTTCATCCAAAGAAATCAATTCAGATTTTAGTTTTTCACAATCGTTGCATGATGAGCTAACATGAGCCTTACAAGCATATTGAGCCATTTTCTTATTATGACCACACATGTCACGAAGTTGCTTAGATCTGATTCAAGTTCGTTAGTCAACTTAGGACAATTAGCACAAAAGTGTGAGACTCACTCGGGCATCATACATCATAGCAATTTTTGGTCCGCA
Source organism: Hsuehochloa calcarea (assembly GCA_036346395.1). NCBI lineage: Eukaryota > Viridiplantae > Streptophyta > Magnoliopsida > Poales > Poaceae > Hsuehochloa > Hsuehochloa calcarea. The sequence continues at coordinate 7,904,279 of CM070615.1, read as the reverse complement.
TTCTTCAAATTATTTTTCAAGTTGGTACAACTATCACACGTTCACAGTAGACCAAGGAGGAATGTATACAGTTCTCTAATAGAATTGTCCTTAACCTCACATGAGGTGCAAACAGTAGTCTCAATAGCAACAACATCAATAATAGCAGAACAAGGAGTATCTCTCACTATCTCCAATTAAGCTAATAGATTAACTTTCTCTACCTTAAGCAAATCATCTCAGAATCACACTATCATGAGAGATCCTTAATTTCTCCATATCTCCAAGCAAAGAAGAACATACATTACAATCAGCATCATCACGGGATGAAACAGATCTAAGTGAAGCAAGCTCCCGTGACAAAATTTCTACCTCCTTCTCCAAATCACCACACTTAGCCCTAGACCTAGCATAGAACCTTCCTAGCTTAAGAAACACACCATTAAGCTAGTCGTAGGAGGGGCCTACCACATCGGAGTCGTTGTAGAGATCATCTTCGCTGATGCCGTTCGCGTCAGCCATAAAGCACATCCCGGTGAAGTTGTCGCCGTCCTTGGTGTTCTTTTGCGGATCATCCCGGCCATCATCGTCGCTCCAGCCCTCCATGTCGTTGCAGTCGAAGTTGTCGAAGGCGGTGAGGATGCGACGAAAGAGTAATTTTGCCTTGCCGAAATTACGGTACTTCTTCTCCTTGCTTTGGTCATGAGCTGGAGGCTTCTTGTTGTGGTTCTTGTTGGTGTGGTCGTTCTTTCTCGCACTACCGTAGTTGTTCTTGCCCTTCTCCAGCTTGGGGGCAATTTGCCTGAATGTGGTTGGGGCCGCCACACTCGAAGCATATCACCGTACCTCCTCTCTTTCTCTCCCTAACCCTCTTGTATGCATGTGAGAATTTTTTTGGCTAAGAGGGCTAAGTCATTCTCTGGAAACGGCTCAAACTGATCATCACTCATCTCACACAAAACAGCCAAAGAAAAACCAGAAACATTTTCAGAAGATGGTCCAGAAGTAGCTGTGGGATCGGTGATCAAGGCATCGACTGCGACTTCGTCATGCGAGAGATGACATCGATCTTATGAGTCTTGAGGTGTGGGTACAACACGTAAAGACTCAAGGTTGACAAGTTAGTCGTGTCGTTGATGGTGGTCACTTTCATCTCCTAAACTCTAAGATCTAAAGCAACAAGCATTTGTCGATAGCTCAAAATCTTGTGAAATCTACCAAAACACTCATCCAAAGACTCACCAGCAAGCATTTTAAATTTGTTGTACTTTCTTTTGTATTGATCCTGTCGGACGGTCTTGATCTGGGTGGTACCCTCATGGTATGCATCGAGGGTCACCCAGATGTCGTATGCTGACGACAAGTGAGAAATCTGATCAAACTAATTCCTGCTAAGCTCCTGAATGATGATATTCCTGGCCTTAGCATTTGCCTCAACATCCGGAGTATTTGCAGCATTGATGTTTTCATCGACATGAATCACAAACCGAGTCTTAACCATTTTCCAAATAGAATAGCCTTGTGCCTGAATATATGTCGAACCATGATTTTCTAATCTCAAATCCTATGTGAAAATCTTGTGCTATTCCTGGATCAATAGATAGCACTCACAGACACATTGCTGAATCAATTTATATATGGCGTAAAACCACACCATTCATTAATTTAACACATCAGAGTTTACATAGACCGCTTCGGGCCAAGTTTTACAATAATGGCCGAATAGGCCAAATAATTACATCAAAAAAGTAGCCGAAGCGACAACGGAAGCAAAAAACAAGGGTGAGGGCACATCTCTCCATAGGCAAGCGGCGGGAAACTCGTGTGCGTCCGATATTACCCAAAAACTCGGATAATATGGGATACACGCAAGTACCCGGTAGTCGGCTAGGCGAGGTGAGACTAGAACGGCTAAAGACTAAACTACGCTTCAAAACTCCGGTCCTTCCGGCGTCGGTTCTTCATAATAGTCAAAAGCTTGAGTTTCACCTTACAGTGTTTAGGAAAGTACACGCAATAATAAGTATGCAAGGCTTAACAAGGATGGCTCGGGTTCTTTTATTTACATAAAGCACATTTTCAAATATCATAATAACAAATTCCCATGACTTAGCATTTTAACCAAATTGCATTTTGTTAAAGAGAGTAATTGCAATAATAATTAACGATGAGGTTCCTCTATCGAAAACTCTACAAATGCTTCATTTGATTGGGGCTATCCCATACGTTAACAACACTTGGATCTGACGATTGGGGAAAAACCAAACCTCAAGCTAGATGAGCCGACCTGGTTTTCATACCACCCACAAAGGTTTTGAAATAGAATTAACTCAAGTTAAGTTCTCATATCCACCTTTGACGATAAGCCACATTGTTTAAGCAGTTTAGACTTTGTAGAGGTTGTACTTTGTACCCACAAGAGATAATCATACTCGTTACCCTACATGATTCCGTAGTCATCTAGTTGAGCGATCGTCACAATAACCTTTCAAACTACCCACCCCTTCCGTCATCTCACTCATATGGGGTTACACCCATAAGTTGTGTCGAATGTTCGCCTCAGCAACTAGCGTAGCTGGATTATCCACAACGTCTAGCGCGGCTGACAACTTCACCTTGCATTGATGTCCCTTTCAAGCCAGTGGCAACACGCGCTTGCATGTTCCTGCAAATCGACCAATGGGATGACATTTAGGGTTTCATAACTTTACTATGCCAAGTTGCACTTTGCAGACTTGTGGTTGTACTTGTTTTACATGGGAGGTCATGACAAGATTATGTCTTTAATTCATCTGGGTGGTTCATACAACATACCAACCACTCTCGTGTAGCGGCACCCACCACCATTCCATTCATCAAGATGTGGTAATAGCAAGTTATTATGAGGAGCAAACATACAACAACTCAACTATTTCAGTCATTTACCCACAATGACTGCACAAAACCACTTTCATGTTTAAAAGATGATGATTGGAACATTTAATATCCCAGTACTTCAGCAAGACTAGCATGTCGTTTAAGTACAACCTATAACTAGTATTTACCACATAGTTGCTAGGGTGACAAGGAATAATGGATTCAATTATCAAAGGATGGCTTAACAATTAATTAATCATCAAATGGGTATTTAACTACCTTAAGCTTTAACATACATTTGATTAAAGAATTAAAGCATGCACTTTTGGTAATTTAGAGGAATATAATTTACATAAAAATGTAGGTTCAAAATGATCAAAGTATTGACTCGCATGGGCCAATTTATCGCGGTCTTGATCTTACTCAAAACCTTCTCGGCTAGGGTCTTAAATTCTTGGTCCGTGTCTTTATACGGATCTTGATCCTACTCGAGTCATTGCTTATTATGGACTTGACTTCTAATTACATGATAACGATCGAGAGACCAAATAAATCCAAAGAATTTCAAAAGACCAAATAAATTCAAGGAGCTTTAAATAAGTTTTGCGATGAGCGAGCTTAAGAGAAAAGACTTAGCGAAGCGGGGATGTTTGACAAAGTCAAGCGACCAATTAATGAAAGAGGAAATGGTGGAGCAACTCTGTAGGGAGGAAAACAAGAGAGGATCAAAGTTGAAGATGTAACACCCTGACCCAACATGAGCACAGGATGCTACTAAAATAACAATATCACAAATACAAATCTAAGACACTACAAAAAATTCGTGAGAACCTCCTTTGTATAACTAAGTTTCTAGGAGATTCCAATAGATGCTTATAAAATTATCACTATTTCAACATCCAAAGTTCATCGAAGCATTCATAAATAATCTACTCAGCTAAAACATAAGCAAGCATAATTAAAATTTACCACTCTCATTATTACAAATAAACCAATGCATTCAAGTATAGCCAAAGTTAATCCTTAAGCAGTTTTCTTGTTATAAAGTGCGGTCTAAATGATAATTATCTTTTCAAGAATATGTGGTAGTGAGTGCAACCAAAGCAACCCTACTCCCTCCCATGCATCTTTGTCCATAAACAAGGTACCTAAAAACACAACATCGGCAAGAGTGAGTCAAGACTCAGCAAAGTACAAATTGCAAGACAATAGCCAACACAACTGTAATTAACAACATCCATCCACATAACCCAATAAGAAATATGTCTCATGCTTATGCGATGCAAACTGTTCAAATGCACTTTTCTTTCTCTCTTTTGCATATACCGGTATTGCGGAGTGTGCATCCGTCGATGCACACCCATGCCTATGCCTTCTAGCACAGGGACCTTAGCCCATACTCCACAAGTATGGGGACCCAAAATCCCATCATATTCATGATGGGGACCTCAATTAATGCTTGGTCACCACGTGACCATGCCTCCAATATGATATCATGATGCACATGGTCAATACTTTAAATCATCATGCATACATGAAACTTACGCATACTTCTAGCATTTACGGGCATTAATGTCCATAACATTCGAGCATCCATGATTAACATAATATACTCATAACATAGTAAACATGAACAAATGATCACACACAATTTATCACTACTGTACTTGCCTTAACCACGAGAGAGCGAGGATGTACAGAATGAGCTGCTCCTGCACGGTCCACCACCGAATAATAGTTATAACACATGCTAAGACACAGCGGATCAAAACAACCTATATAACAACAACCATGGACTTGCAAAACACCTAACTCGATCCCGACCCCAAACTCCTAAACGTCGATCTGTCCCCTCGGTGGACAGTCAAATTCAAAAATCCATATCTATTAGTACAAGGTCCCAAATAAGATGTTCTTAGACTTTCTGGAAATATAATTAAATTCTCCAACTATGTCTAGTTGGTGAGCCTTGCTGAATCGGCGAAGTAATACCCCTACCAGGCCAATTAAAAAAACATCAACTTCACGTCGGGTTTTCTGGATAGAGTACTAAAACCACCATAACGTTTGCTACGCAACTCGGAAAGGGCTGATCTTGGACTCTCTGGAATCATGACAAAACCAACTACAATAGTATAGTTGGACAAGTCTCCTGATTCGGCCTCCTGATAATTGTTATATTCGGATAAAATTTTTCTACGTTTTCTTTCTCTGCAATCTGACAGTTAGCAAAACAGCGACGGTAAAAATTTCATAACTTTTGATTACCAACTCTAAAAATTGTGTTCTTTATCAGCTTGGAAAGATTTCTGACTTCTCTACAATATTCATTTTGGGTGACTTTTCTAATTCGGCCTAGCAAAATTCATAATAACCAGACAATGCAATCTGCCACAACTCGTTAGCTCTCACAGGTCAGTCGCGGTAAAACTACCATAACTCCTAAACTGTTGGTCCAAATCAAGTGATCTCGGTTTCCAAAGCTAAAACCGAGATCTATAGCTTTCTAAGAGGTGATCAGGTCAGAAAATGAACGCAATGTACCCAAATCGACGGCGCGCCTGTGGAGAGGTGGGGAGAGGCGGCGGCTCAAAGTGGGGAGGAGGAGGGAGAGTGGGGAGTTTAGGGTTTGGGGGTGGGAACCCTCCCTTTTTGGTCGGCCACCACATGGGCCCCTCTGGTGTGGCCTGCCCAGTTGTCGAGGATTCTGAAAAACCCTTCTCTTTTAGAATTTCTACTCATTTAATTATCTTTTCTCCTCCGGCTATTTTCTAATTACAGATTCAATTAGGGTATTACATTCTACCCCTTAAAGCAATTAGATCCGAATTCTTTCGTCATTCTACTCGAAGGACATTTACACCTAGCATGCATGGCTCCAGCTCCCAGGTCACTCTCCACTCCGTCTGATTCGACCACCGCACCTTGATGGATTCCAACATCCTACACCACAACGCTCGTCTTAATCTTATCTGGTATACTCCACGGACGGGACTCTAACATAAGGTTTTACTTGTGGTTCCTCGTCCCAGATGAATCTCATACTCCAGACTCTCAAGTACTCTCTCGACATCGGGTCAGACGAAACGTTGTGTACCCCGCGCATGGACCCGAGATGGTTCTAGTGAAATGCTAGCAACCAAAAATCAAACCGATGTACCTTGGGCCAACCTTCCCTGTGGTACCAAACCAGACACTCTACACATGACGCATGGAATTCTGGTTCCAACTCTCGATCGACCTTTTCATCTTAACAATGAGCACATCCCAAACCGAAAGAGAAACCACTTGAATACCCAAACCAGTTACTTTCTTTATTCTTTCCGAACTGATAAGATCCACGCATGCCAATCATAAGGTCAAACTTTATTTGCGAAAAACATCCGTCATAAACACATAGCTCAAACAAGAATCAAAGAGCATTTCACTACTCGAGGAAACATTTTTTTTTCAATTTCTCTGTTAGAAATAGAATTTCTCTGAAATCATGGAACCCCATTTCGTCCATATCACACTAACTCATTTCTCTTAAATTGGCAATCTCATCACTATGCTCAAACCGAATTCACCATTCACACCTTTGTAGAAAGACCCTAATGACTCCCACCCAAAAACATACCCTAGCCACCTACAGGCCAGCGGAATTACTTTGATAGATGACTTCCAAATGCACCTCATCATGGTTTTCACCCACAATCACTTACCTCAATCCTTCAAGGATAATCAACCCGAAATTCTTAGCACACACACTCAATTGCTACACCCAAGGGATTCTATCAATGAATATCGTACTATTCGGAATCCACTTTGTTTCACCATCTCAACACAACATCAATAGTCTCCAAGGTTCTAGCATAGAACGTCGGGCCAAATTTTCAGTCTTCAAGGACCCTATAGATGTATTCGATGTAACTGATATGGAAACTCTCGAATCCGCTGACTAAAATCCCCATAATCTAATCATACTCAATCGTTAACAACCACCTAAAAGCATATTCTCAACCAAATTATCTTTAAGGAAATTCTAACTTCTAGAGGTTACTCATTTGAAGCCAAGTCGTACTGGTGATAATTCAATTGTCCCTACTATCCCATCAATTGACATTACAATCAGATTACTTCGCTAATCCTACTCTCATTGAATTATACCTTCATAAACCACCTACACAACCTCGCAAGGTTAATTCCCCATCTGTGATACTCTAATAAATCGATCAAGATTCCCATACTTAGATAATCCCAACATTCCGGCATGAGCGAGGGTTCTGGATTATATTTCGCTATGAGTTCCTTTGGTTGTAACACTAATCAATTTTATTCCAACGATAAACATTCCATGGAATTCTCTCCAAAAGTTATAGGTCAAAACCAATTCATCCTCTCTTATTCTTTACATAGATTGGTTCATAAAATCTCATCACTACCTTATACTTGTCCACCACCAACCGATCCGAAACGACACTTTATAAAACTTGGCAACATAAGTTTGTTAAATCCTTTCTCAAAAGGAAGAGATAATCGACACAAATTCCAACACACAAGAAAATGTTGCTCCTTGGGTGAGCACGAGACAAAGAAAGCAGTCAAATAGTAATGATCTCGAGAAAACAAAATCGTGCCTACGGTTGAGGGCATAAGTCCCACAAGATTTTCAAAGCTCCATAAATCATAATAGAACACGATGCTATGAAAGCGAAGAAACTCTTAAGCGTAATGATAGAAAAGTTGCAGATTACAATTCTCAACTCCGACCTCAAATACTTATGTTAACCGATTTCTATTAACAAATAAAATAATTTTCTTTGAGTACATCATTACACCTTGACCCAACCAAGAAGTATACGAAACCAAATCACATTACTCACTTAAGAACCGAATAGAGCCTTCCAATAGTCATGTTGCTCAAACTAATTTTATCTACTACATAGATCATGAACTCCCTAAAGACCATGAATGCCAAACTCCAAATATTTCATTTAGTCGATATAACGGAAGGCAATTAACTTACTTTCTCTCTAGAAGAATCATCACTGATCCGACGAGTCAGGATCTAGTGCAGACCTATCATGCTTCAAGACCACGTTGCATCAAATCTGGAATTTCAGAAACTTGTCCACTAAGAAATCTCAAGAACTCAAGATCTACTCAATCAAAATTGATGAAACTTGAACCATGGCTAGGAAATGATCTTGGGGCTATGATTCCAAAAGGAATTGCAAAGATATGCCCAAAGTCTCAACCTTTCATGCAAATAGTTCAAGCTATATCAAGAACAACAATTTCAGCTCAAGAACACGGTTAATGCAAACACAACTTGGGCAAGAATGAATTCTAATAGATCTTATTGGGTTGGAACATATTCTTGATGAACTTCTCAACCTCTTACATGTCCTAGATCCAATAGAACTACAATAAGTAGAAGGAGGGGAAGAAAAGCCCAAGTTGCAACAAAGAAAAGCTAAAAATTGCAAGAAATAAAATAAATTTCAGAACATGTAAGAACTTGAAACTTTCATTGCTTCAAGAGGAAGGATTACAAAGCCACACTTCATGGTGGGCAAAGCTCAAAGGAGCATAAATCCTTCTCCAAGACTTGGTGGTGGAGGCATACCTGTACCCCTCTATTTATCCTATGGGAGCAACCTCAACCCTTGGATTACCTCAAGTGCTAAGATTAACTCTCTTGACTCATTCATTACCTCAAGTGCTAAGATTACCTCCACCTTGCTCCTCCTTGGTGTCTTCGCTCCTTGTTGACTTGTCACATCCCGCCTTTATCTCGAGCTCGAACACCCTTGGAATGCCTTGCAGACACTTGGACCTTTGCCAAGTCACCACGAGTTCTTTGCCGAGACTTGTCTCGTGCCATCTTCATGAAGACTCCATCTCTATGACCAGACTTGTTCCCCGATAATCTTTTCGACCACCATGATTGTTTTGGATTCCAAGCTCTCTATGCTTGCTCTTGATACCACGTCGAAGATCATCCAAGTCATCAAGTCAACCTGCAGTCAAACAAAGACAAAGAAATCGTTTCCTTGGCACAAGCATCATGCACTTGACCATCATTAGTGACAACATAGATCATAACATCCCATGCAACCTAGGTGAAACTCAAAACATGACTTTGCAAACTTTAACAATTCTCGAACCTCCATCAATATGTCCCAAATGCTGTCAAATATTCATCACAACATGGAGAGGGCCTCCACATGGTCTCTCAGAACCATAAAATTTTTCTTTTGCATAAGAGCAATTTCAGATTCACAAAGGAACAAACGACAAGGAATGTTTAATCCTAGATTAAAGAGCTAACAAAGCAATTTTGACATGTCTAGTGTCACAAAAAGAAAACTAATTATGCAATTAGCTAAAAGATCCACAAATTGCAATTTTTAGTTCAAGTTATCTTAAAAATCTAGCTCATTAAGCAAAGACTAAGTTACACATGTGAAAGCATGATAATTCTTGCAAGTCAAGGAACTAAACATGACATTGAGTAGGAATTGAAATACTAAAGCTGAAGAGGGTAATAAGCAAAGCATCATCAATTTAAAGGACAAGTAGTAAAGGTTATATTACAATGCAATCCTTTTGTGATTTTCATATGAATGCAATATGATACAATGAGATGCAAGCAACTGAAAAATCATATGAAGATTGAAAAGATCAGCAAGTTTAGAAAAAGATCAAGTAAAGATCAGATGGACAAGAGAAATTCAGAAAAGAACCAACTCCCCCACAAACCAACCCATAGGGGTAAATTACACCTAACTCACTCCTCAAGGTGGCAAACCTAGTTGGATCTAAATGCTTAGTGAGGATATCATTAAGCGAGCCTCGATTCCACAAATTGTAGTACAATATCACTCTTCTCTATATGGTTTACAAGGAAGTGATAACGAATGTCAATGTACTTGATCCTAGAATGTTGCACAGGGTTCTTAGCAATATTAATGGCAAAAGTGTTATCACAGAGAAGAGAAATACTGGCAAAAGCTAACCCATAGTTCTTAAGGGTGGACACCATAAATAAAATTTGACTATAACAACTAGTGGTAGCTACATATTTAGCTTTTGTAGTGGATTGTGAAACATAGGACAACTTCCTAGAAGACAAAGAGACAAGAAACGTGCCTAAGAAGTGACAAAAGTCTGAGGTACTCTTCCTATCTAGCTGACAACCCGCAAAATCAGAATCAGAAAAACCTCGAATGGACAAGGAAGATGAGTAGGAATATCAAATACCATACTGGAGGGTAAAGTGAAGTTACCTGAAGATGCGCTTGACAGCTTGGCGATGGGAAGTCCTCAGAGACGTCTGAAACCTCGCACATAGGCAGACCGCGAAGTGGATGTCTTATCTTGAGGCCGTCAGGTAAAGGAGGGAGCCAATCACGCTGAGGTACCGACGTTTATCCACAGCTTCTCCTTCCTCGTCTGGATCCAAAGCAGTCGAAATAGCCACGGGAGTGGTGATAGGCTTGCAGTCACCCATCTCGAAGCGCTTGAGGAGATCCTTGGTGTACTTCGTCTGATGGATGAAGATCCCTTCCTTGCATTACTTGATTTGAAGCCCCAAAAAGTAGTTAAGCTCTTCCGTCATACTCATATCAAATTCCCTAGACATGGTCTTAGAAAAACTAGAAACAAGTGCATGAGAAGGACCACCGAAGATAATATCATCTACATAAATCTGAACAAGCAAGAAATCATTGTCATGCCTAAGAATGAACAGAGTCTTATCTACTTTACCCATCTCAAAGTTATTCTTAAGCAAGAAGGTCTTAAGTCTATCATACGAGGCTCTATGGGCTTGCTTAAGACCATACAAGGCTTTGGATAGCTTGAAGACGTGATGTGGATGCTTGGGATTCTCAAAGCCCAGAGGTGGACTAACGTACACTTCCTCCTCTATGTAACCATTCAGAAATGAACTCTTGGTATCCATCTGATGTAGCCTAAAGCCCTTAGGTGCAGCAAATGTAAGCAGAATACGAATGACTTCTAATCTAGCAACAGGAGAAAAGGTCTAATCAAAGTCTAACCCCTCAACTTGGTTAAAACCCTGAGCTACCAATCTTGCCTTAGTTTCTGCGAGGACCCAGGGTATTTAATTTGTAATACTTAACCATCCGATTGGTTCTAGCATTACAAATCAAATATACCTCCCTTGGTGTATTGTGTACCTCCTAGGAGCGGTACACATACACCTCACAAAATAATATCAAAAGCAAAGTCATACAATAATATTACAATACCGTAGTCTCAAAAGATTACAACATAATTATTATACAACTTGAGTTTCATACATACGGCCGACCGGCCAAATAGCAATAATAAAAGTTAAGTACGCAGCGGAATATCAAAAGTCATAAAATGGCACAAAAGAAAGCCGATCGGCTGCCCTTACCAACAAGGCAAGTTGACCGGAAGCCCACCGCGCCTTGTCCTCGAAGACAGTCTCACAATGATTGACCCCTTGGAGGTCAACATCCTCTGAAATTTGCAGCAACCAGGTTGAGTACAAAGTTGTACTCATAATACTTACAAGCAAAAGAATATTTAGATGCATTCATGTATCAAAGGAAGGCTACTAGATTAAGCAATTTTTAGCATAAAGCAACATTTCATTTGAATTACATGTAGTAGATTGAAATGGAAAGTGAGTAAATATTTTTGATACTTTAAATAACAGTGAGTAAACAATATTCGATAACATTTAAACAACAATAGGTGGCAGCCCCGCAGCCCACAAACATAGCATCAGACCATCTCAATGCCAACCGATCACGTTTTAAAGTTAAAATTCCAAAACGTTAAGTCTAACTCCTGCAAGTCCAATCCCAAGCGTGTCCATAACTTAGGACGAGGCTATTCTAATGGTTTATACCCAGCAAGAGTGTACCAATGTACCCACACGCCAGACCGCCTCTTTTGCCTTCGGAATAAGCACACTTCCTAACGTATGCCTGCAAGGCAATGTCCTACGAGACGTTTCCAATATAATGTATTAGCTACGAGTTGCCCGTATGGATGGACACCCATACGGTGTGTCGGAGTCACTGGCAGAGAGATAGCTTACCGATGCTCCTCGAGGTGGAAAACCTATCGGAACTCCACCACTTCACACAACACACATAACCTCCTGCGACTCGGAGCTAACACACGCCAACGTATTAAGTCAAGAGAGGTCCCATATCTCTCTCATGTGGTTAGCACACAATAATGCTTAGTTTTGGTGAAACAAGTTATTCGATCCTTGTTGACCGAGGAAAGACATCCACACACCCAACTACACGCCATCCAACCACTTGCCCAAATATAAATCACTTCATTTGCATTTTTAGTTTTCAAATTAATATAGCACAAGGTCTTGGACATAGAATAATAAAATTATTTATTTGATCAAGCCCAATTCTTTGAATCTAAGCATGACTAAGCATCGATTCACGTAAACATGTATAGACTCTATAACATCCACGAGCACTAACATCGGAGGAATAATAACTTAGCACTAGTGGCAAGGAATAAATATTTTCTGACTCATGCATCTAATAGGAATAACTACCTCTAACAAAAAATAATCATTCAAGTAGAACATGCATACATACAAGTTGCAAACAAGATATTTTGTAACGAAAGCAATAGGGTCAATATGATCTGGGGGGTGCTTGCCTTGTTGAAGACAACCCACTGGCTTACGTTGAGGATCACAATTGAACTCGTTCAGATCTTTGTAATCTAACGTTCGAATACGAAAAACTAATAAGAACACATAACACCAAATATATCCAAAAATACATAATTAACCAAAATGCATGAAAATTTCACAGTAGGTAGATTATGATTTTATATCAATTTATAAATAAAAAAAATATTTTCTTTAAAATTTGTATGTGGAAGTTATGACCTTTGGAAGATCAAAGGGAACTAAATTCAGAAAAATAGCCATATATCACTATTCATCCAGAAATTAGCTTTTTGGCAATATTTTTTAGAAATGTGGTGAGGATAAAAAATGCATGGAATGATAGATAATAAAAATTTATTACCATAATAACTTAATTATCCTCATTTGGAGTTCATATGAATTTTCTATGAATTTTTGAAGTTAAAGCATTTTCTTGTGTACAAATAATCCTATTCAGAGAGCAATATGAAAAACTAATTTCTCCAGGATTTTAGCATGCCGAAACATTGTGCCATATTAAAGATCATTAAAAATTAAAAATACAAAAATTGGTTTCACTGGATTTGGATTTAAAATGAATTACTTATGCATTTTTGAAGTTAAAGATTTTTTAGTGCAACAATAAATCATTTGAAATTTATTAAAACATTAAGTACTTTTCTAGCAAGGTGAAGCTAGCCACAATCAATGACAGGTGGAGTCCAGTGCATAATATCATTTTCTATTTAAATTAAATTCTGAATTTAATTCCACTAACAGGTGGGGTCTACCTGTCATACTCTCGGTTCATGAAATAGCGCATGGACCGAAGGTCCACACACTCGGCCCATGGTCCACCGTTCGATTACTTGTGGACTTAATGTGCAGGACACGCATGTCATAGATACATTAGCACTTAAGCACCAATCATTAATGCATTTAAAGCAAGATTTGCCGAACGGTAATCAATGTTTAGACCTTAACGAGTCATTAACTACTAATAGTCAAGCTGCAGTAACTACTAGAAAAGGACACGCTCGTCACCGTGACATTCCATGGTGGCTCACCGGCACTGTGATCCACACCGGCGCCAGCCAATACCAGAAATGGAATCCCATTGCCCTTGTGAATCTAAAGGCATAGGTGGCTAAGCTCACGGCGGCTCGTAGGCACACCGAAGAAGAGCGGTGGTGAGGATCGGGCGAATGTGCAAGGAACAAACCAATTGTGCATTGAGCTATTTCTAGCACGCACTAGCTTCTATGGGTCAAAGGGAACCTATGTGAGCGGTGAAGAGGTTCGAGGATGCTCGGAGTTTTCTTGTCGTCAGCAAAGGCATTGGCGACGGAGAGGTTCAACGAGGAGAGGAGAACCTAAGCAAAACAAAAAGCATTGAAGGTGCGGGAAAGCATAAGGAGCTAAGGAGATGGTGAAAGCGAAGGGAATCAGGGAATGCCTTACGGATTGGCGTCAGAGACGAAGGTTTGAGTTTTTGGCCGAAAAGGGAAAACTCTAAAATTCACGGGCTCCTGAGGACGATCGTTGGAATTAGTCGAGGGGAAACCTTGGTTGTGCTCTGGAACATAATATGACACACGTAGGGAGGCGAGGGCTCACTAGGAACACTAATGGCACAGTGGAGGTCTTGGGCGTGCTCCATTGGTCTTAGAGGCGACTAGTGTGTTCAGGCGCTACAAGAAGGAACAAGTGTAATACCCGGCACTGCTCGTGGCGTGGCCCATGTGGCCCATGAGGAGTTGTGTGGTGGGATTAGTCCCACATTGCTTGTCTCAAGTGAGTTGTAGTAGTATATAATGCTGTTGGATCCAAGCGTAGCACCTCGGGTTAACCCTTTTACAGGCGAGGGCGAAAGTGTAAGTGAGGTGCTATGTGTAGGTGGAGTCCGCCCACGGTGGGTTGGGCATTGAGCCGATTTTGGGTCGGTGTTACGGATGGTATCGAGCATCTGTAGGACCAGGAAAAGGCGACTAGGGGGTGAATAGGCGCTTTCAAAACTTTCTCGCCTAAATCAAAAACCAACACGAACTTTACTCCTTTAGCTATGAAAGCTAAGAAGATCGATAAGCACACAGCGGAAGCCTTGTGTTGGATTGGATAAACCCCTCAACCACACGACACAAGCGGAGAAAAGAACTCACTTTGTTCCTTCTGGTCTTGGCGGTCGGCCGGCTACCACGGGCGGTCGGACCGGCGGTCAACCAATGATCGGCCGGCAACTAATCGGCGGTCGGACGGTGGGCAACGATTCGACCCTACAGATCTGTGATGCGAATATCTGGCGGTCGGACCGCCGTTACAAGACAGTCGACCGGTTCGATCGATCTTGAAAAATCCACCCCAAATCCAAAGCGAAATTTGATCAAACTTTTGATTCAACCAATGAAACTTGACCAAATTTGAGCACACCTCCCTAATGATATTGGAGACCAATTTCTAGCGGCGATCCTTGAGATCCACTTCGCGAAACAAACTCTCAAGGATTAAACAAAGAAGTGCACAAACCCTAGAAATATGAAAAACTTTGATTCAAGACTTGCTTGTGGGGGTTGATGGTCTAGATGATCCTAGGAGTACTCCCACACATCAAAGCAAGACACAAAGGGTCAAAAGACCAAGTTTAAACACTTGAATCAAGGAAGCATAAAATTCATTCAAATGAGAGAAGAACACA
Source organism: Hsuehochloa calcarea (assembly GCA_036346395.1). Taxonomy (NCBI): domain Eukaryota; kingdom Viridiplantae; phylum Streptophyta; class Magnoliopsida; order Poales; family Poaceae; genus Hsuehochloa; species Hsuehochloa calcarea. Next base: position 7,889,079 of record CM070615.1, on the reverse strand, counting down.
AAAGAGGAGACAAATGATCTCACAAGCAAGCAGCACAAGATTGATTGATCTCACAAGATGCTTACAAAGCCACTCCAACAAGGAGGACAAGAGCTCACCCAATGAGCATACAATCTCTCCCTCTCTTTTTCTCCAAACCCTAACCCCAGAAAAGGCAAGGGGGAAACTAAATGAATGCCTCAAGAGGGTTTTTCATCTCCCCCCTTCTATTTATAGGAGAGGACTAGGGTTACACATTTGGGACCCACTCACACATGGGACCCACACACTAATCTGTTGAAGCAATTGCCTGCTTCACCGCGTGTAGGTTGATCAGCGGTTCTCATCGACGCCAAGCCTCTCTTGTCCGAATCCCATCGGAACCTCCCAGAGACTCGCACCGATATCCGCACTGATCCAACCAGTGCCGAACCACCGTTCGATCCATCTTGCCCATCTGCACCATGCTTGAGTCACACGACCTCACGGTATCCATGATCGTTCTGGACCTCGGCTCTCCAAGCGTAGTCCCGATCCACTCACCGTTGACGTCGTTGACCTCCAAGCCACCTGCACAGCAATAGACAAACAAACCGTTTCCGGGAACAAGTTCTTCACAACTTGACCCACGTTAGTTCCACAATGCAATATGCAATAATAAAGCATTGATAACTAAACATTAAACACAATACACATGCATCAATGCGAACTTGGCAAACCTCCAAGTCGCTGCCGGCGATCGATCCTTACAGGCCGGTCCAACCCGATATCGAGCGATCGGACCGCTCCTACGGCGGTTGGACCGGTCAAAAGACTTAGCCAAAATTCCACTTGAAAATCCGAAACCTTCGGAATTTTCAACTCAATAGAACTTTTGTTGGGAGCTCCAAAATGATGAAACCACATCCGGAGACTCCCTCACTGCCTACACAACCTATTTTGGATTAGCCCCAAAATCCAACTTTAGGTCGAGGCCGGTCCGACCGGCTACCATCTTAGGTCCGGCCAGTCCCACGCGATCTGCGCCACTATACAGCCGGTCGGACCTTTGTGGTGCGACAAAGAAGCAAAACCAAAAGCGAGATTTTGCAAACCAACAAAGCCATTGCCAATTGACTCATCATCACGAGATCGTGCACATATCCTCACGATATCCACAATCTCCCCTTGATGAACACATTGGCAATTTCAAGAAAATGTGGTTTTCAAATTGAAAAGTAAAATTCGCCGTTTTAGCATAAAGGCACAACTTGGTCCATAAGCAAGAAAAAGCCTAGGAACAAACCAAGGCGGCTTGAATAGTATAGGCAAGTGAGATATGGCAATGAACGCACAAAAGGATTCAAATTCCAGAAGATGGCCAAAAATCTCACTAAGGTCCATATGAAAGACAATATATTCTATTTGACCTTTGATCATTGTGAGTCTTCTTGAATTGCAATTCAAATCAGAAAAAGGCAATAAAACGCAGAGACTCAACTCACTATGATCACAAATTTTCAAAAGGTTCACAAATTTTTTGTATGTGTGTGTGTGTTCTTTATGATGAAACCTTCTGTAAACCAAAAGCTCCAATGCAGCATTTTCTTCAATCCTTCTCCCCCTTTGACAATGAATTCATCAAGATGCATGGGACAAGAACGAGCATGAAGAAATGACTTTATTTGAAATTTATCAAAAGGAGCCATGACCATTATCAAAGTAGACAGTACAAGAATTATACAAAGCCATATAAAGAGTAGACGCTATATTTAATCATGGCAAAACATGTCTTTATAAAGCTACAACCAAAATAGCAGCAATCTGAGATTAACAGAATTAAAACCAGGAAAGGTTGCTCAATGTCAAAGATTCACTCAAAGCAACCAAAAATGAGTCGAGCCATGTCCATAAGTAAAAAGAGACTCAAAACAAGAATTGAGGCATTTTGAGCATTAAGAAAATTCTTTTGAAGCAAAGCTCAAGCACTTAGCCCTTTTTGGGCAATTTTTCCTTTTTTTTAACTGTGCTAGATCTCAAGCCTTGCCGCGACCATCTCAAGCGATAAGCTTAAAAGAGTGGTCTAGGTCATCCAAAACTCCCCCTGAGTTCATGCCTAGTGCAATGGCAAGCCGTCTCATGAGAAAGGATTGGTGAGATCGGTTTTTATGAGAAAATCTTTTTTCATTTGCTTGACTTAAGAAGATAAAAAGCTCATTTTTCATCTCAAAATAAGTTCAAGACTCAATTCAACCTATTAGACATGGCAAGAATCATAAAAGGATCACTAGAGCAAAACTAGTCACAAGATCCAACAAGACATGATTCGATTCAATTTGCTCACAGATATAAAGCTAGCAAGGCAAAAGCTAAGCTAAACAAGAAGAGTCAAAAAAGAAGTCTAGCAGACTATCACTTGATATGACAAGGTATAGAGTATGAAATCAAGCCATACAAGGATAATAATCAAAGCTCCACAAATTTTATTATGCAATGCAAGACATTTGAAATAAAAATGCATTATGATACAATGAATGCAAAAAGAGCAAATTCCCTCAAAACATCCAAGCCTCAGTACTGGGATTTGAGATAGAAAATCTAGGTGTCCAGTACTGAGATGGACGATGCCTGGGAATAGCAAAAGAAGCGTGAGAAAATGATTAGGCACAAAATCATAAGAATGCCCCGAGCACCTCTGGACCTCTCCAAAGCGATCTACCAAAAGCCGATACTCCCCTGTCTAGGTGCTACCCGTGATCTATCCTCACGATATCCTAAACCAACCTGCTGCCTGGACCCACGAGAAGAGTCAACAAAGTTCTCTACAAACCTAGGCCTATATGTGATACGCTGAATAGGTTGCCCTTCCCGGCTCTAGAGACTACAGCTAAAGAAGAGACTCCTCTAATGGATCTCAATGTGCTCATCCTCTCTTTTCTCTCAATTTTTGCTCTCCTAAGCAAAACTCAGCCGTGTGGCCCTCTTTCTTGCGAAGGTGCAATGGTACTTGACCTTTTAAGGGGTCCGTACTGGTGAGACAGAAGCACATTTCTTGCTAGAAAGAGATTGAGCAGAACCTGCAGATTTAAGAACAACCTTTGAAGTCATAGGAGGTTCTTGCTCAACCAAGCCACTTTTCACAATTCTAGCAATCTTTGGTGTGAGATTCTTGGAAAGCTCTAGGGACTTAAAGCCTAGGCCACTGTTTTTCACACTCACCTTGGATTGGTCTAGAATCAAGTTGAGTTTCTTTTTCCCACTAGAAAACCTCTCAAGAGTCATTTTGAGGTAATCGTTCTCTTTTGCCAAAACTCCACAATTGGAGCACTTTTTAGAATCGATTTCCTCAACATATTTGCTCTTAAGAAGGTCCACTTCCACTTTAAGAGCCTCACAAGACACACAATAGGACTCTCCAATCCTAGTCAGCTGCTCCTTAAATTGGACTCTAAAAGCCTCTTGTATCTTACCAATAGCAGTTTCAATTTCAGCATGCAACATACAAGAGGAAGAATCAATAACTTTCTTTGAAGCAGTAAGAGACATGGATCTTTCAATTTTAGCTTTCTCTTCAAGAGTCTTGTTTAAAGCTTCAATCTCAATTGTAAGCTTAGGGCAATTTTCACAAGAGGCAATTCTAGAATAAGCAGCCATTTCAGTCATCTCTTGCATTTTAATTCGATTATTCTTACAATGAGAACAAGTGTGACTAGCATCAAATTTTTGCAATTCTTTTAAGGAGCTATTCAGTTTCAATTCTAGCATAGCACAATTTGAGCAAGTTAAAGGAATAGCATCTAAGCAAATACACCAAGCGGAATGGCATCCATGCAAGCAGAACTAGACTTGAGAGATTCTAGTTCGAAAGAGCATTTTCAATTATTTTTCAACAGAGGAATGAGCATTATTCAAGCTTGACAATTCATTAAGCAAGCTAGAGCATGAATCACGAGATCATCGATTAATGGATTTGAGCCTAACCACTTCTAGGTTCAAATTATCAATCATAGTATCTGTTTCTTGATCACTTTAGCTTGCTTATGCAATTTTGTTCAACAAGCACTAAAGCCCTTTTCATGTCGAAGTGAAGGGCATACCTCATCGGGATCGCTAAAAGGATCCTCATTTGTTGGAGAAGTCGCCGTCGTGGTCGTTCTTAGCCATAAAGCACATGCCGGTGAAATCACGTGCCTTCTTCTTGCCACGGAGTCACTCTTGTCGTCCTCCGACTCCGAGTCCACATCTTCCATGCTCACATCCTCTAGAGCTTCAAGGACTCGGCTGACAAACTTGCGATAGTTTGTCTTCTTGGACTTAGCATCCCTCGCTTGAGGATGCCTTTGTGACTCCTTCTCCTCCTTGCCCTTCAGCTTGGGGCAGCTAGAGCGAATGTGGTTGGGCTCGCCACACTCGAAACAAGTGACAGGTTCACCTCTCCTCCTACTTTTCACATTGTTGTACGCTCTTGTGAATTTTGTGGATAGGAGGGCTAAATCATCTTTAGGTAGTCTCTCAAGTTGCTCATCGCTCAAAGAATGCAAAGCAGACAAAGAAAATCCAGATGAGCTAACATTAAAAGAATCAGCATATCTACCCTTAGATTGATCGACCACTAAAGCCATCGGTTCTGTCGTGGGGAGACGCGAGATAAAATCAATCTCATGTGTCTTCAACCTCGAGTAAAGCTTATCCATGGTAAGCTCACTCATGACAGTGTTGTCATTGATGGCAGTGATCTTCATCCCCCAGACCTTCACATCCAAAGCACCCAAAAGCTGGCGTGCATTTTGGACTCGAAAATACAAGATCAACAAATACGAGATCATGAAGAATTTTAGAAAATCTCCCCACACTCATCTAAAGATTCACGTGTCTTTGCTCGATCTTGGAGTATGCTTTCTTAAAATGGTTCATCTCACTTCCTTGATCGCGATGGACCCTTCGTGATAGTCACAAAGAGTCGCGGATCTCATGAGCGACGACAAATGAGTAACACGCTCAAACTCCGATCGACTAAGGCCTTGAATCAAAAATTCGAGCCCTACGTTGTTCTCCACATCTAGAGTGATCAAATTGTCATCGCTTTGCACGACATAAGGGTTTTTCACCTTAAGCCAAATCGCGTGCCCTTGAGCCTCGATGTAGGCTGCATTCGGCCTTCAATATGCAAAATCAACTCCATCAAAAACATGTGGCTTTGATTGAATATCGCTCGATCGCCATGGCTCCAAAGACCGTTAAGATCTATAGAAAAGAGCTAACAGCTCACGATACCACTTGTAGGACCGGAAAGGCGACTAGGGGGTGAATAGGCGCTTTCAAAACTTTCGCCTAAATAAAAACCAACACGAACTTTACTCCTTTAGCTATGAAAGCTCGGAAGATCGATAAGCACACAGCGGAAGCCTTGTGTTGGATTGGATAAACCCTCAACCACACGACACAAGCGGAGAAAAGAACTCACTTTGTTCCTTCTTGGTGTCTGGTGGTGGCCCGACTACCACGGCGGTCGGACCGACGGTCAACCAATGATCGGACCGACAACTAAGCGGCGGTCGGACCGGTGGGCGGCGATTCGACCCGCGATCTGATGATGCGAATATCGGGCGGTCGGACCGCCGTTACAAGACCGGTCGGACCGGTTCGATCGATCTTGAAAAATCCACCCCAAATCCAAAACGAAATTTGATCCAACTTTTGATTCAACCAATGAAACTTGACCAAATTTGAGCACACCTCCTAATGATATTGGAGACCAATTTCTAGCGACGATCCTTGGATCTACTTGCGAAACAAACTCTCAAGGATTAAACAAAGAAGTGCACAAACCCTAGAAATATGAAAACTTTGATTCAAGACTTGCTTGTGGGGGTTGATGGTCTAGATGATCCTAGGAGTACTCCCACACATCAAAGCAAGACACAAAGGGTCAAAAGACCAAGTTTAAACACTTGAATCAAGGAAGCATAAAATTCATTCAAATGAGAGAAGAACACAAAAGAGGAGACAAATGATCTCACAAGCAAGCATCACAAGATTGATTGATCTCACAAGATGCTTACAAAGCCACTCCAACAAGGAGGACAAGAGCTCACCCAATGAGCATACAATCTCTCCCTCTCTTCCTCTCCAAACCCTAACCCTAGAAAAGGCAAGGGGGAAACCAAATGAATGCCTCAAGAGGGTTTTTCATCTCCCCCCTTCTATTTATAGGAGAGGACTAGGGTTACACATTTGGGACCCACTCACACATGGTACCCACACACTAATCTGTTGAAGCAATTGCCTGCTTCACCACGTGTAGGTTGATCAGCGGTTCTCATCGACGCCAAGCCTCTCTTGTCCGAATCCCATCGGAACCTCCTAGAGACTCGCACCGATATCCGCACCGCCTGATCCAACCAGCTGCACCGAACCACCCATTCGATCCATCTTGCCCATCCAGCACCATGCTTGAGTCACACGACCTCACCCGGTATGCATGATCGTTCTGGACCTCGGCTCTCCAAGCGTAGTCCCGATCCACTCACCGTTGACGTCGTTGACCTGCAAGCCACCTGCACAGCAATAGACAAACAAACCGTTTCCGGGAACAAGTTCTTCACAACTTGACCCACGTTAGTTCCACAATGCAATATGCAATAATAAAGCATTGATAACTAAACATTAAACACAATACACATGCATCAATGCGAACTTGGCAAACCTCCAAGTCACTGCCGGTCTGACCGCCCCACAGGGCCGGTCCGACCGATATCAGGCCGGTCGGACCGCTCCCACAACGGCGGTCGGACGGTCAAAAGACTTACCAAAATTCGGCGAAAATCCGAAACCTTCGGAATTTTCAACTCAATAGAACTTTTGTTGGAGCTCCAAAATGATGAAACCACATCCGATGAGACTCCCTCACCGCCTACACAACCTATTTTGGATTAGCCCCAAAATCCAACTTTAGGTCGACCGTCCGACCGGCCCACTCGCCGGTCCGACCAGTCCCAAGGCGATCGACCGCCCCACAACGCCGGTCGACCGCTTTGGTCAGACACAAAGAAGCAAACCCAGCGAGATTTTGCAAACCAACAAAGCCATTGCCAATTGACTCATCATCCTGAGATCGTGCACATATCCTCACGATATCCACAGCATCAACCTTCGCTGCACGGGCGCGTGCGGGACAGGGGCGCGGGCATATGGCGCATGGCGCATGTGGGCCCAGAGTGGACACATGGCATGGCATATGTCTGCAGACCTTTGGGCGCGCGGACGTGTACCGATGGGTGGTTCTGGGCATTTGCCGCGTATGCGGTATGCTGCCGAGGGCGTCAGCCCTTAAGGGGGTGTGAATGTAATACCCCGGCCTGCTCGTAGCGTGGCCCATGTGGCCCAAGAGGAGTTGTGTGGTGGGATTAGTCCCACATTGCTTATCTCAAGTGAGTTGTAGTAGTATATAATGCCTGTTGGATCCAAACGTAGCACCTCCGGGTTAACCCTTTTACACGAAGCGAGGACGAAAGTGTAAGTGAGGTGCTATGTGTAGGTGGGTCCGCCCCACGGTGGGTTGGGCATTGAGCCGATTTTGGGTCAGGGTGTTACAACAAGAGCTGAGACTAGAAAGCTGTAGACAATGATCACCAAAGACAAAGGGGACTCAGTGGAAGGAAGCCTACCTGAGCGTACATCAAAAGCTAGCTTCCTTCTCCTCAACAGGCGAGAGGGGTAGTGAGGAATGGAGGCGAGGGAGGGAAGTTAAGCTCGGGATAGAGACGGAATGGAAGCGGTGTTATCTAGCGGAGCTCTATGAGTGGCTGTCATGGGTGATGGGGGAACGCTGTGGACAAAGCACGGTACATGCACTTGGCCGCGTGGAGCTCAGCTCCTGAGCGCGTCAGCGAGAGGAGGGAGAAGGACCCAACGAGTGAGCCCAGGGTGGCAGCGAGATGATACGACGTGAGCTGGTGCAGTTGAACCAAGTCGGCATAATGGGTTTTGAGTCGGAACAGTACTGGTCCGGTCGGACTGAGTCACACCAACAGTGCACCTTTGACTGAGGTTTAAATCAAACACTTCAACTTTGATCGGGGGTTTAAAAATAGCAAATAAATTTCAAAAATTCTAAAATTTTTATGGGAGGTTCTTGGGATTACCTAGTATCTAGAATTTTTTTTTGAAACCTCACTGTTCATATTTTATTTGCTTATTTTTAATCCTTTAACCGCAGGGGTTATTGAAATAAGTTCTAAATTTTCTTAGTGTCGATTTGGTTTCTAAAAATTTGGGAAAATTATATTTATTCATGGTAAATATTATAAGAATTAAATAAATTATTTCCCATGGAAGATCATAAGTTTTTATTTCTATTTTCCTTTGGAGCCTATATTTGAGTTGTCTATTTTCTTTGATTTCAAAATTTTCAAATGCAACAAATTATGTAAATACTCCAGAAATCCAATGCAAGTTCAAAAGTTTTAAAATTTTCATATTTTTATAAATTTGAAATACAAACCCAAGATTTGGGATGTTACAATTTGCTCTGGAGGATGACGCCTCTGAATGTGAACTGGAGCGCCCAGGGAGGATAGCATCTCTTCGACCTCTGCAGGTACTGCTGATGATGAAAATGCAGTCGGAGCTTCAAGTGGAGGTGTAGTCGAAGCAGGTTCTTCAATTGGATCAGGAGGTGTAGCAGTAGTAGGCGAAAGACAATCACCAAATTTATCTTCATTTTCCTCCACAAAGATGACATATGTTGCCTCTGTATCACCTAAAATGTATAATCAAGCTCCAGTGCTAGTCTCATCAAAGGTGACATTACATGTCTCCTAAATAATATTAGTCTCAATATTAAGAACCTAAAAACCCATCAAATGTGCTGGATAACCTAGAAATAAACCATCAGAAGTCATTTACTCAAATTTATCTAGATTTACTATCTTGAGAATAAAACACTTGGCTCAAAAAAACTCAAAAATAAGAAACAAAGTGTTTTCTACCAAACCGAAGCTCATATGATGTCTTGCCCAAGGATGGTCTCAAGAAGACACGATTGGCAAAATGACAAGTTGTAGCAATAGCTTCAGCCCACAACCTCCTCGGAGTGCTATACTCATCTAGCATCATCTTAGCCATCTCGACTAAGGTTCTATTCTTCCTTTCCACCACGCTATTTTGTTGAGGAACGTGTGCAGAAGAGAACTGATGCTCAATACCACGCTCAGCCCAAAAAGAGGCAAATGAGACATTCTTAAACTCTATGCCATTGTCACTGCAGATTGCTCTCAAGGCACCAGGAAGTTCAGAAGCCAAGCAAAGAACAAGATCATGAAAATGATCAAAAGCTTCATCCTTCGAAGCAATAAAGAACACCCAAGAGTATCTTAAAAAATCATCGACTATGACAAAAATATATCATTTGCCACTGGCTGACCGAACCCTAGCAGGATCAACAGTATCCATGTGAAGCAACTATCCAGGTCTGTCAGTCATGACCATAGTCAATGAAGGGTGTGAGGCGACAACTTGCTTGCCATACCTACATGGCGCACATACAGCATCCTTGACGGTTTTGAATTTGGGAAAACCTCTCATGAGATCAAGGTTGCTAACTCGCGTCAGATGATCAAAACTAATGTGCTCCAAACAACGGTACCAAACCAAAACTCATAAGAAGATGCAATCAAACACTTGAGAGATCTAGCAAGAGATTCAGAAAAGTCAGCTCTAACGATCCTACCAACCCTAGAAATCCTAAAAATAAGCTCACCAGCTGAATCAAGCACACGACAAGTATTTTTCTTAAACCTAGTCTCATAGCCATCATCAAGAAGCTATGAGATAGAAAGCAAGTTCTACCTTGGCTTGTCCACAAGGGTGACGTCTTTCAGTATGAACTTATCGTTCACCTTGATCAATCTCATTCCTTCAATCCGCCCTTGTGTATCATCTCTAAAGGTGATGAAGTCATCACCTATCAATCGCGTGAAGGAGGTGAACCATCTTGAGTCTCCGGTCATATGGAGTGAACAACCAGAGTTGACGAACCACGTGTTCTCCCGCTTTCCGCGACGATCTTGAAAATCAAGGCACAGGAGATTGATGTGTCTAAATACTGAGGTTAGTTGGGCATAACTTAGGAACCTAGTACTGAAACACACATCTGCGAGTAGTATGAAAAGCAGAATTGCTAGCCTTGATCCTACTTGAGATTCTATCATGAGCAATGGTCACATGAACATGGGATGCATCCTGTCTAGGAACATGATGATGATGGACATGTGAAACAGATCCTAGTACATGTTTCTTCATTTCTAGATAACCAGGTCTCATGAAAGCAATAGGTCGATGAGATGAAAGTCTAGCTAGATTTTTCTTAGCATCTTTCAACATACGTCAACAGAACTCAAGTAAAGGTCCATCGTTCTTGCAATAGGTGAAATGGTACTTGGTACCACCAGGAGAAGCACCTTTTTACTCAACGGATGGTTGGGCAAAACACGCAGATTAGAAAAGGGTTTCGGTAGGTTGGGTTTTGAACTCAACTAAACCATTTTCCAAGACTTAAATGACCTTTGGCTTGGACTTGTCTTGGACAATGTTGTATCATAACCCTTACTTCTTATGAGGAGTTTTGGACTTGTTAAGAATCATATTTAATTGCTTTTACCCGTAGAGAATTTTTTCTAATGTGTCCTTGAGGTAAGAATTATTTTTTTCATGGTTTAGACATGATTCACAAGTTTTAGCCTTAATGGCTCTAGCATGCTTCTCCTTATGAATAGCAACTTCAAGCTTAAGGGCTTCACATGAAGCATGAGGAGAAGAATTAATTTTGTCATTAAGCTTGGCATCTTAGCTCTAACTGCTTCTAATATGTTTTTTACTTCATGTTCACGTTCTAAGCAGAAAGAGCAAGTGCTAGACTCAGCCTTATCAGAAGCAATCAACTTACTAGATTCTAAGCATTTTTCATATGGAGTAGATTTAACTTCAATTAACTCAGTCCTTGCACTTTCTAGTTGGTGCAGGGCAACAACATGAGCATTTTACAATTTAGCAAGTTTAGAGTGTAAAGCATGGCAGGATGAACATTCATCAACGTCAAAGTTCTTAGCATTCGCAAGTTCTAGCGTCAGATTATCAACTTATGACTCTAAATCGTTATTCCTTGCCATGGTGAACTCTAACGCCTTATCCTGGCTAGGCAGTTGCTCATAGATGGTATTACATCTAGTAGAGAGAACTTCATAGGATGTGGGTACCTCACTGATGTCATCGACGTCGTAGTCGACCATGAAGTACACGCCGATGAAGTCTTTTACCTTCCTTTTCTTCTTCTTTTGAGTGAGTTCCTCCTTGTCCTCCTCGCTCCCAGAGTCTACATCGCTCATGGATTGCTCTCCAAAAGCCGTAAGAGCCCAATGAGCAGCCTTCATGAGCTTGGCAGTATCAAACTTGGACTTGTTCCCTTAAGGCTTCCTCCAAGCCACCTTCTCCTCCTTGTGGTTGCTCTTCCTTTTCAGCTTGGGGTAGTTTACCCAGATATGGTAGATCTCTCCACACTCATAGCATGTCACATGGCCGTCTCTCTTCTTGTTCCTCACATTGTTATAGGTCCGTGTGAATTTTTTTGGCTAAGAGGGCTAACTCGGGCTCAGGAATACTATCAAGTTCCTCTTCATGGATTGCAGATAAACAAGCAAGTGAAAATCTAGAGGATGATTCAGAAGAGCTATCAGAGGTTCGCTTGAGAGGGTTTTGATCAACTCTTTTAATCTCATGGGTCTTGAGCTTGTTACAGAGCAACTCCAAAATAATATATGAGAGATTGACATTCTCCTCAATGGCAGTAGCCTTCATCTCCAACTCCATGGTGTTGATTTCAACCAAGAGATAGGTAGCATTCTCAGACTGAGAATACTCGATGTCGACCGCTCTCAACTGATTAAGCACCTTATTGAAGCGAGTGAATACATCATCGATGCTCTCTTCAGGACGAATCTCAAACTTATTGTATTCTCGCTTGAAGACCGTTTGACGTACTTTCTTGATTTGGGACGAACCCTCATGGTAAGTTTTGAGAGTGTTCCACATCTCGTGCGCGGTCTCAAGGTGACAGATCCTGTCATTGTCTTGTCTACCAAGCCAAGCATACAGGAGGTTCTTTGCCTTGCGGTTGTTAGCCAAGAGGGCTGCTGAAGCAGGTGTAGTAACCTCGGGCAAGACGAGTAGGGTTCGAACAACCTCCCATACAGCTTTACCTTCACTCTAAAGGTAGACACACTTGTGATTCTTCCAATAGGCATAGTCGAGCCCATCGAAGACATGCGGCTTAGTGGAGTACTTCTCCATTACCAAGTTCAGTGACCGGTTAAGATCAGGAATGATCTAACCAGTCTCTGATAACACTTGTTGGACCGAAACGGCGACTAGAGGGGGGGTGAGTAGGAGCTTTGCCTATTTTTCTCCTTGATCGGATTCAACATATTTTTCTCTCCAATAGCTATGAAAGCTATGAAGATCAACAAATAAGTACAGCGGATGTCTTGTATTGGACCAAATCAAAACCCTGAAGCACAACAACAAAAAAATGCTAAAAATGCACAGGTGAATAGTACCATGAACAGTACTAGTTGTACTAGTGAACAGTAGCAGTATTATTGAAAATTGGTAGTACCTATGAATAGTAATGGTACTACCAGATGAATAGTAAACACACAGCCCGAATAAAGGCCAAAATCGACACAACTTTTTATCCAATGATCCAAACTTCATGAAACCTGTAGCATACCTTCTTTAGGATATTAGGAACCTATTCCAATAAAATATTTTGAAGATCATTGCCAAAGTTCCAAACTTTCTCCATTTGAATGAAGGTGGCTTCAAAACCGGGCCAAAATCAACCTTTGATCATAGAACTTGCTCATGGATAACAGATGATCAAGATGATCTTAGATGCATTCTCACATGTCACAGTAAGAAAGATCTCAGCAAGAAACCAAAGAATAATAAACAACCCAAAATCACCATTCCCACATGTCATAGTAAGAAAGATCTCAACAAGAAACCAAAGAAAAACCAAAGAATAATAAAAAATCCAAAATCACCAAAGAGAGAGCAAGAACAAGAAGAGAGTTATCTTGAAGAATCTTGCTTGGATTGATTGGAGATTGAAGTTGGTTTATAGCTACTCCACCCTGGAGGACAAAAGCTCAACACTTGAGCACTCAATCAATCCACCTCTCAAGAACCCTAGTCTCTCCACTTTCCTCTTATCTCCCTAAATCCCAAATTAGGGTTTGTAGAATACAAGGGTTGGGAGGTGTACAACCAACACCCTCCCCTTTTATAGTGCGGGCTAGCTTCTAGAGGAATACACCTAAATGGACACCCGTTAAGCCCACACACAAACGAGTCTACACTTACACACACTTCTTAAAGCGGATGACGAACCAGGCTTCCCGAATCCGTTTCTTCATGATCTTTAACTTTATTTACCTAAACCACCTCTCCTTGCGCCATCTTGTACCGCGGTTTAGACAAAAGCCATCACGGTGGTATTTTAGTAAAATTACCAAAATACCCCTTCTCGATCCTTCTCCGAAGACCGAGTCCAATCTCCATGAAGCAATCTCATGCTTCACCATGTGTAGGTTGATCCATGGCTCTCTTCATGTCGGCAAGTGTCTCCCATCCGACTCCTACTAAAACCACCATGGCACTTGCACCGACCCCGCGCCGCTTGATGCAACCCATCGCATCGAACTTCCCGTTCGGTCATCCTTGCCCATTTTGGGCCATGCTTCCACTGACTTCACTCGGCATCCTCGATAGTTCTGAACCTCAGCTCTGCAAGCCTAGTCCCGATAATCCTTGCCATTGACCGTCGTTGACCTCCAAGCTTCCTGCACGACAATAGACCCAAAAATCAATTTCGGGAATAAGTTTTTTCGCAACTTGACCCACATTCTAAAAACATGTATCATGCAACACATATGCAATGGAACCCATGAAATTGATCTAACAAACAAACATCGCCACCAAGGCGGCGTGACGAGCAAAGCGGTAATACCATCAATGAACTCGGTCCTACTGCTTGAGGTAGTACCGCTCCACAATTGCGGTCTTACCGATTATTAAGGAAGAAGAAACTCCCAAAAACATATTCTATGGAAAAAAAACACACCACTAAGTAAAATTCGGTCATACCGCGCTGCGGTAGTACCGCTTCTCAAATGCGGTCATACCAACTTTACCTGGTCGAAAGGGTTACGACCACCTGGTCGAAAGAGTTATGACCACCTGGTCAAAAGGGTTACGACCACCTCGTCGAAAGAGTTACGAACTACAGGTTACGACCACCTGGTCGAAATAGTTATGACCACTAGGTTATGACCACCTCACCGCGCTGTGTAATACCGCTCCTCTATTGCGGTCATATAGATTTTAATGAACTTTGCTAGAAACGAGTGTTTGACAGACTCTCAATACTATTGCCAATTGTATCATCATCCTAAGATCGTGAGCATATCCACTTGATATCCATAAGAATGCATCTAAATCGAGTATCATGCCTTGTCACTAGCCGGAGTAAAGTAGTAAGCATATATATTTAAATTTATAATTAGGAAATAATTATTGCGAGATTGACAAACCTCTGGATCGTTCGTCTTAGCATTCATGATTTGTAGCATATGACGGGAAACGTAGAATGCACACAGATAATCTTGTTTTTGATGGTGACACTGCAAAAATAGAATTACATATATAGGTATAGTCAGTTCGAGATGTATTATTACGAAATGTAATATAAGATTATTGTGTTGTACCGTGTACCGAAAATCGCGTCCTATGTTGCAGTGTGGTGCTCGATTCCTTGTGTGTCCCACCCTCGACAACATAGGCGTTGAACGACCTACGTGATTCCAAAAATTTATCCTTGGCCATTTCAAACGAAGGAAGACTACAATAGAGTTATGTATGGAGGAAATGAGCATTCCTGCCGAGTATTCCTTGTACAAGGGTGAAGTCGTGGTTTTTGTTGAGTAGGGAATCAATAAATATTACCTTGTTCCTCTTTGGTACAATGACTAAAAGGATCCAGTGGAACCTACTCATGTATATTGCTATAGCCATTAAACCAAAGTTCGTGCTGCGTATAAAGTACAAAAGAAATTTGTATAGCAAGTAGTGAAGCACTTACTTCTGGTTGTAGGGCACCAGTATGTAGTCCTTGTTGCCCTGAGCAATCAATCCAGTCGTTATGTATTCCACGACGTAGGATGAGTGTTGGGTGATGCATTGCTCAGAGACCATGTGTGGCCCAAGGAGACCCACCGGTCCTCGCCATCGCCGGGTATTTTTCATCATGTATCTATACATAAGTAATGAGTTATGACACTTATCAGTATTACAAGAATGTAGAACTTGATTGTACACACTTATAGTGTCCAACATCGTAGAAGCGAGGCATCGAGGGTACTGAGGTCGAATAGGTCGAATAAGTCGTTGAAGCCCAACATCGTATAAGCGAGGCATCTAGCGGGACGGCCATGAAATTACGATGTACCATGTCCACCTGGACCCTGGCGTAACCCTGCGCCAACTGGGCACCATGCAGCACTATCCCTTCCTGGCATGGATATACCATCCCCCGCCTAGCCTCAATAGAAATGGACCCAACCAGCCTCACTTGGAGCTTGCAGGGCGTCGGCTCCTATAAAACGATACACAATTAGCTAAGGCGTCCTATATGTCTATCCTTGGAGCATTTCAGAGATGTACATTACCTTGATATCGTCGATAGGTAATTGGACATCGCCATGTTCAGAATTTTGCATGGACACGATGCTATTCCGATGTTGAGGACGACTAGCTTCCAAAATAATGGGGACGGCTTGTGATTGGTTGAGGAGTTGATTCATTTCATTCTACAATCTTGTTATTTATCCTTGAGATTTTGTAGTAAGCTTCGCATTAATCTCCTCTACCGGCCGTTCCTCGTGCTCAGCTTTGATCTCTTCCTACTCCTATACATCTCAGAGTCGCCTGGGAATTCCTTCCAACAAGGCACGTAAACCCCAAGGCCTCGCGTGCAGCCCGGGTGCTCCTTGTTTCCTAGGGCTGTAGATAGTATATCCTTCTCCTAACCGCTCTTGAAGGAGCCTTGGGAAGATTCGTAGTCAATGCTTGTTGCAAAAAGCCATCCTATTATTTTATACACTATGAAGTTATGGACTTATTAACAAATAGGTAGTTCGACATATTTACCAGACGTTGTGACACTTCCTCGACTGTCGAGTTTGTGAAAGAGATGCCGCCTGAAGACGTGGCTAATGCCCTCGCTCTTAACATGTTTCGGGTGTGCTCGTATGTGATCCCAGCAAATGGCCCAGTTGCGTTTTGTCCTCTGCCATCCATTGCGTGGTTTTACCCGCACACCCAGCGGTGCTGAGTTTATGGGGGTGAGTGATTTGTGCTTGGAGAGCCTTGTGTGCCGCACTTTGCTCCTGAAATTTAGCCATCGTCTTCATTCGCACAAAGGCGTCCCATATATCCCACGATAAGAATTTGTACTTCGTGAAGGGCGTCTGACTCGTGTTCATGTACTTTGTGACAAGCGTGCTCTTGAAGGTCTTCCATGCGTGTCCCATGGCGAGCAATGCCTGCCGTTCCATGCGTGCCTGGTCTGCTTCTGTGATAGTGAACGAGCTTAAAATATCAGTCCACAGCTGGCCTCTCTCTACGCCCGTCGGAGACTTCCAGCTTGGTGTGGGGATGGGGATTCGTTCCCTTCCAAGTATCCCGTAGATGCTCCAGAATTTTACTACTGCTTTCTTGGAGCTCAGAGGGACCCCAGAGGTACTAACCTCCGTGATGGTCATTCGGCTTGCAAGCAATTTCGATATTCCTCTACCATCTCGCTTACGTACCACTTTCCTTGAAGATCCAGACGCATTCAGGGATGTCGATGACGACGGCGAAGACAGTGTAGATGCCATCTCTCTTACTTGCAATCTATATAAGTTACATTCGCAATGAACTAAAATTTCAGAATTCAAAACGATGAGAGTTTAAATAAAATGGATTGCAAGTTGATATCCACTAGGTATTTTTGAAGATAATTTCCTTTCGAAACATATTTTATACAGAAAAAATAGAAGTTACCCAACCAATGAACTAAAATTGCCTTGTAAATAGATTAACTATATAAACAAATAGAAGTTACCCAACCAATGAACTAAAAACATAATATCCCACATAAAGAATAATATGCTCAATACAATCATCATGTATACGAAAGTGCATAATATTACCATTCCACATTACAATGAAGTCCACATTAACATCAAAATCAGAGATGACAAATCCATAACACATTAACACATGACAATTCCACATTGACATCAAAATAAGAGATTACAAGTCCACAACACATGGCAAGTCCACATTGACAGCGAAATAATAACCAAGACTAGAAAACACAGATCATGTCTCATGTTATGGAATAAATTATTAATTAAAATATAGCCCTTCATGATGGTCGACACACATATAGCTAGCTTTCTCACTGGGTTCTTCCTCGAGCCTGATGTCGTCTCTGAAAGGAGGCAACTCGTCAAAAATTGATTGCAGTATTCCTCATCCATAACATTCTAAACTCCGACAATCATTCTTTTTCCACGAAGAACTACGCGGCGGTTCTTATTTGCCTGGTCCATTACAAAAAAAACTTGAACAACTTGCTTAGCGAGTACAAATAGTTCATCCTTGTATCTGACACATTTGAGGTCCATAGTAGTGACGTTTTACTTGTCGACCTTCACACCCTGCGGAAGTTTAACCCAATGGCATCGAAATAGGGAGATCTTGAAAAGTACGTAGTCGAGCTCCCAAATATCCTCTACGAACCCATAGTAGGAGTTCAACCCACGTGGCCAAGTGGTATTGAACTGCTCGTGAAACGTATCTATGCAGACACCGCTGTTCTGAACTGTGCTCTTCCTATCCTGAGCTGTCGTATAAAATGTGTATCCATTTATGTCTTATCCATGCCATGTCACAATTGTAAATTTTTACCCTTTTGCCAACTATAACAGCGTATCATCACTTGATGACCTTCCAATGAATCACACCTTTAACCATTCATTGAACCGACAGTTGTGCTCTCTCGTGATCCATGTGAGGACCCTGGTTTATTAAGCTTGCATTGCTTAGTCACCAATTGACCCTAGCATCACAAACAAAATAACCCGTGTCTTCGAGATATGTATACTTCCCAGAAATGCAGTATACACACCCCTTTACAAAATTCATGCATCAATTCCATTCAAGACATAGAACCAAAGCAACACTTAACAAATCAAAAGACATACATAGTAGAGTTATTACAAAAGGGAGGCCGACCGGCCAAAAGACATACAATTAACTAATTAGACAGCGAAAGCGAAATGCCATAAGATGGTGATAAACAAAAGAGCCAATTAGTGTGCCTTTAGCCACAAGGCAACCAACTGGACCGCCAAGCTAGTCGTTAAACCCGCAACACATCTCACAAAAGTGAGGCCCTTGGGGCTCACCTTCCTCCTCTGCAACAAATAGTTAAGCAAAGCAAATGAGTACAAAAATTGTACTCCGCAAGATTTACATGTAGAGTAACAGACCTATATATAGCTACATGCAAGCTTATTTAAGTGGAGGATGTATGTTTCATTTTCAGCACAAAGCAGTCTTTATTTGCAATAATATAGTGCATTTAAAAGCAAGTTTACAATCTGTTTTTATTGTTGAAATAACAGTAAATGACAACATAATAACAATAAATAGATGACAACAACATCCTGGAAGTGACTAACCCAATAGTCACCACAACAATAGCATGAATTACCCACTCATACCGCCCATATCAAGTTTTAATTAAAGGTTGTAGTATAACTCTTGGAAGACCTCCCCAAGCGTGTCCATAACCTAAGACGAGGCTACTCGAATAGTTTATACCCTGCATGGGTGTACCAATGTACCCACACGTCAGACCGCCTTTTTGCCAAGCTATGAAGCACACTTCCTTAGGTATGCTGGCATGGCTAAGTCCTACGAGATATTTCCAATGGATGATGCTAATTACGAGCTGCAACCCACGAAGAGAAGGATACATTAGCCAGCTTATAGCCGATCTACTAATGCTCCCCTCCTATCACAACACCATTTTTTTAAACACCCACCAACCAGCTCATCATTAACACCTCCCAAAGTACTTAGTCAAGAGAGGTCTCATATCCCTCTCGCGTGGTTAGCATGTAAAATTGCTTGGTTTTGTATAATAAGATGTTCGGTCCTTGTTGACTTAGGCACCATTCCACCACACCAAAAGATCACACCAACATTCCAATATGCCCAAGTCCAAATCGGTTCTCATTTTCAGTTTTGACTTTACAAATTAACAAAGCACAAGTGCTGGACATAATGGAATAATAATTAGATTTGTATGATCAAGATCATCGATTAAGTCGATGACCGCCCAAACTACCGATAGCTAAGCATGTCTAAGCAATATTAACCCGTAATCTACTAAGTGACAAGAGCTCATCCAACGAACTCTAATCATAGCAAATAACCTAGGCTTAGGTAGTAGAGGAATATCATTTACCTACAGATTATGAAACTATAGGATAAACTAATCAAACCATAATTTAACAACAAAATAGCAATGCATACATACAAGTTGCAATCAATATATTAGACTTGAAAGTACTGGGATTAACATGATCAAACTGCTTGCCTTGCTAAAGTTGCTCGTTAAGTTGCTCAGATCACTCTCGTTAGCAATGTGCGCGTCATAACCTAACGAAAGAAGTCGAAAGTACAATAAGAACGAATAATACCAAAAGACCCAAAATTCAAAGTTCTCCAAAAATCATGAAAAATTCACATAAGGTAGAGCATGATTTTAAGTTAATTTATAAATAAGAATCAATTGATTTGGATGCTTTATGCAAAAGTTATGACAGTTTGAAAGTTAGTTTTCCAGAAAATCCAAATAAATTAAAATCTGTCACTTTTCACTGTATCTAAAACTTTCGTGAAATTTTCTCGAGTAGTGGTGGACATGAGGATTACAAAAATGGATAGAGAATATTATTACATGATCAAAATAATTTGGTTCACTCATTTGGAGTTTTGATGAATTAGTTATGAATTTTCAAAGTTATTAGCAATTTATAATGTATTAATAATTTAATTTTGGAGCACTCTTCACAAAATATGTTTTCTGAGATAGTGACAAGGTGGAAACATATTTTATTATAAATTTAATTAAAAATGAAAAATAACAAAAGTGGTTTCACTGTTTTTGGAGCTAAAATGAATTAGTTATGCATTTTTGAAGTTAATTGTATTTTTTAGTGTATAATTAAACCTTTTTGTGATTTCCAAATACATTAATACTTTTCTTACCAACCCAGACGCTAGCCGCAGTCACTTACAGGTGGGACCCCCAGTCAAGGGTTGACTGGGTCAACTTTGACCCAGCCCTGCCGAGAAATGACGCTGGAGGCGTACTTTGGAATTACGCCTACTGATAACGAAAACATACTATCGGTTTCAGTGTATAAGGAATATGTTTTCCACAAGGGAAAATGTACTGCACAATTTTACTCTACCACTTAACCGCAAAGGGGCCCACATGTCATAGACTACAGCAAATTATTTAATGCGCTAACCCCTGATTTCCGACAGTGATCACGACATTAATTACTAATCAATACCCTAATTACTTTGCCACAGTAACTGTCAGTTTTCCGACAAAAATAGGCCGTGGCTTCGCTTGCTTTGCTGGTGGCTCGCCGGCGTTGCAGCAATGGCGCGGTGGCGGTGAGGGCTAAAATGGAACCGGGGCAGTGAGGCGAACGGAATGGTGGTGATGTCTTGGCCGGAGCTGGTCGGCGGTGGTCGGGAGGCGACGAGTGGCGGTCTGCCGTGGGGAAGAAATGGTGCTGGCAGCGTGGGGTGGAGATGGAAGGGAAACAGCGGGAGCATGAGCATAAGGGAGGTGATTGGGTCTTACCGGAGTGCCCAGAGGGAGCCGAGGTGACCGGAGTTGGGCTGACAGCGACAACCGGTAGTGGTGCCTGGAGGTTCAACAGTGGCGGCGACCTGGAGATGACGAGAGAGCCAGTGAGTTGTTTGGAAAACTACAGGGAGGTACGAGGATGCTCACTGAGGAGAGAATCGAGCCTGGGCTCGTTGAAGAAGATCTGGCGGTGTGGCGTGGTTTGGCCGGAGGCGAAGAAGACAGTGTGTCTTGCTCTCTCGGTGGTGAATGCTCCAAATTTATGGAGGGTTCTCTTCTGGGGTGGGGAGACGCAGCAGGACGCGCGTCGGGAGGAGCGGCGGTCATTTGGGCGGTGGAGCTCGGATGAGGTGCTGCAGTGTGAGAGGAAAAACAAGCGTGGTGAAGTGAGGCGAGGAGAGTAGCAGAGGTGGTCACGGGAGGTAATGGGGCTCGGCGGCTCTTGTGGCACCAAGGCGGTGGTCGTGGTGGGCGGTGGTGGTAGGGGCGTCATGGGGATGACAGCGGCGCATCTGTTGTGTGGAGCGGGATTCTTGAGCGGTGACGCGAGGTGGAAGAAGCATCTGGGCGTGGGCGGTGCCGATGACTCGTAAACGGTAAGTGGGTGGCTGATCGGGAGTGTTCGATCGGGATCGGACGGCTTTCAAAGAGGGCGAGCGGCGTGGCTACTAAACAAGTGGTGCGTCGGGCTCGGTGGTTCAACAAAGAATGGCTCGAGCAGATGAGCGATGATGAGTTTTAAATTCTAGATTTTGACCAAATGAATTACCAGTTTGACCAAGGCTTTAAATATATAAATAAAATTCTAAAATTATGAAATAATTCAAGGGTGTTCCTGGGATGGCCTAGTACCCAAATAAAATTTGATAACCCACTGTTCATGGGTTATTTTCTTAATTCAAATTCCAACTTAAAGTAGGTTATTTATCGTGTTTGAAATTTATGTGGTTCTAATTAAAGTCCAAAAATTTGGTAAAAATTACATTAATTCATGATAATCAATATAGTATTTGAATAAATTATTTCTATAAGGTGTTCATAAGTTTTTATTACTGATTTCTTTAAGGAGTTCAGACGTGAGTTGTAGGTTCAATTTATTTTTGTGATTTTCCAAGTGCAATAAATTATGCAAAAGATTTAAAAACCATAATCACGTTAATGAGATGCATAATAATCATTATTAATTAATTTGGGGATGTTACAATCCAAACCTTTGACCGGTCTAGATTCTATTGGCATACCATGTCTTTGTGCTCGTCGATGTACGGGGACACTGGAGTCATGTGTCGCAAGATCGTGAAATGGGCTTGAGTATACGTATCCAGATAGGGAGTGATTGCTTTGCTTCTGATGATCCCAATACCCTTTAATCTCCCCTCATGATGAGATACAGGTACACCTATCGTTTACAGCTGAGCCATGTAGTCGACGCAAAACTCAGTGACCTCTTCGGTTGCATATCCTTCAATGATGCTGCCCTCCAATCAAGATCGATTCCGAACGTAGGACTTGAGAATTCCCAAGTACCCCTCGAACGGGTACATATGACGTAGGAACACAAAGTTACATATCTTTATGTCTTTCACAAGGTGAACAATGAGATGAACCATGATATCAAAAAATGACGGAGGGAAATACATCTCAAGATGAGATAGAGTCATCACCACCTTGGCCTACAGAGCATTTAGTCCTTCGAGATCGATGACCTTCTGAGCTATTGAGTTAAAGAAATAACACAGCCTCAAGATTGCCACTCGGACCTTGTTCGGCAAGATACTCCTAATTGCAACAGGAAGCATTTGTGTCATCAGCCCATGACAATCATGAGACTTCATAACAACTAATTTCAAATCTTAAAGTGAAGTTCTCTCGTTTGTACGCATCCCATACTTGTACCCCTTCATTCCACAGTATCACAAGATCTTCTAGCAATGGTGCTAGGTGCACATCAATATCGTTCCCAGGTTGCTTAGGCCCTTGGATAAGTAGTGATATCAAAATGTACTTCCACTTCATACACATCCAAGGAGGAAGGTTGTACATACATAGATTCACAGGCCAGGTGCTATGTCGGGTACTCATGTTACCATAAGGATTCATTCCATCTGTACTCAACCCTAACCTTATGTTCATCAGTTCTGCACCAAACTCTTCGAAGCCCTGATTGAATTTTCTCTACTGGGCAGATTCAGCAGGGTGTCTTGGCTTTCTATCTTTCTTACGCTCCTCTGAGTGCTAACACAGCAATCTTACCTCATTTCAGTTCCCAAATAAATGCTTCAAATGTGGGATTGTAGGCAGATATCACAACACCTTAGCAAAAGGTACTTGCTTACCTTAGCAGGATTCTTACGCTTGCATTAGGCTGCTTTGCACACGGGACATACATTGATGTCTCCATACTCTTTACGGTAGAGGATACAATCGTTCGGACATACATGTATTCTTTCTACTTTCATTCCCAATGGACAAAGAACCTTCTTGGCTTGGTAGGTGGTGCTGGGCAACACGTTTCCCTCCGAAAGGATGTTCGCTAGGAGACCTAACAATGTTGTGAAGCTCTTGTCGGACCAACCATTGCTTGCCTTTAATTTTAGCAGTTCAAGCACGAATGACAACGTTGTGTATTCTGGCTTGCAGTCAGGGAACAAAAGTTTCCCCGAGTCCTCCATTAAGCCCTCAAATTTACCAAACTCTCTCTTACTGTAGCTCTCCTCTACATTGTGTCAAATCTGATCCAGATTGTCATCGTGTGACCTATCCTCATCAAAAGCACAGTCCACATCCGGCATATCGTTGACTTACTCGACGTTGTCGTTATTATTAACTTCCTGTATAATTTACTCTTCACCGTGTCTGGTTCAACATGTATACCCCTTTTTGAAACCCCTTCGAATCAAGTGCGCTTCGATCTGTGCTAGGTTGTTAAACATCTTTAAATTACCACAATCAATGCATGGATAGTACATAAATTTTATCCACTTCTTCAACATATCCTACTCGCCACCTCTTCCAAAAGCATACACGCTATTAATGCACTCTTCACTCACACGGTTCTCACCGTACATCTAGTTTTGGTCCATCTACGCTACGCATGTAACAAATTAGTGTTAAATTAGATTAACAAACTGCAAGTACTCTTCCTATTGACCAAACATACTAAAATTAATTAGCGATTAACATAGGATAAATATAAAGGGATACAGATCATTACTCTCGGAGCTCATGACAAAAAATTATCCTACTCGCCACCTCTTCCAAAAGCATACACGCTATTAATGCACTCTTCACTCACACGGTTCTCACCGTACATCTAGTTTTGGTCCATCTACGCTACGCATGTAACAAATTAGTGTTAAATTAGATTAACAAACTACAAGTACTCTTCCTATTGACCAAACATACTAAAATTAATTAGCAATTAACCTAGGATAAATATAAAGGGTTACAGATCATTACTCTCGGAGCTCACGACAAAAATCCCAAAAATCCTGCAAGATATTCCTTCCTTTCTTCCTCCTCTCCTTCTCATTCTCCTCCTCCTCCCTTCCTCCTTCCCTTCTCCTCTCTTTAGCTTCCTCCTTTCCTTCTCCTCCCAGCCTCTTTTCTTCCCTTCCTTTTCATCTCTAAGGTGGCGCAAAAGGGAGGAGGCAACAGGGGTGGCGGCTCAAACGGGAAGGGGGTCGAGGCGCCAGGGGCAGGGGCTCTGTCGGGACTGCAGGGTATTTAATGCCAAGATATCACGAGCGGTTCTTATTCGAACAACTGCATGTGACGTTGCACTATTATAGGCGGTTATTTTTAGAACCGTATGTGAATTACCACATACGGTTCTATTTATAAACCTGTCTGTGATAATTACGTATCATAGATGGTTCCAAAGGAACTGTCTCTTTGATGAGGCGTCCAGTATGACCTGTTTTGTACTAGTAGTTATTCATTACTACCGTGCTTACCACTATTAAACCACATGTTCATTACCACTTAATTACTTACAATTATCTATTTTGCACTAAATTACTTATGCCTAACAAATTGCTAGTAAACTGATTACGACTGATTAATTACCATTAAATAAATTACAAGTAGTTAATTTCCAATAATTCAATATGCCGAAATGATAACCACTAGACTAATTTTGACTAATTATTTACCATTAAACTGATTACAACTAATTCATTACTACTAAACTAATTAAATAGCAATAAACTAACTAATTATGACTGATTAATTACCACTAAATAAATTACGAGTAGTTCATTTCTACTAATTTAATATGTTGTACTAATAACCACTAAACTAATTTACGATTAATTAATTACCACTAAACTAACTAATTATGACTAATTAATTACCATTAAACTAGTTGACCAATTACCAATAGACTATTTAATTACGAGTAGTTGCTGATGGTTTTTGGTTTCTCTAGAGAACCGGACTGGTGTTTTTGGGGATTTTTTAGGATGTTGCACGTACCACCGCAGGGTGGCCTTGTGGGAGGGTGGCAAGAGGGGAGGGCTAGCGGGAGGGGAGAGTCGTGCGTGTGGGTAGGGGAGGGGATGGTGTGTGGCGGGTGCGGGCGGGTACCGCACGGCGGCCGTGCGGGGGGACAACATGTGGTGGGAGGAGAGGTCGTGCTGCACGGTGGCCGTGCGGCAGGGTGTTATATATGCAAAAAAAAAGAGGCGATGGTCATTCTTGTAAATACAGGGCTGAAATGCGCCAATTCGGCCAAAAACTCCAAAAGTGACTACTGTCAAGTCTAGTATGTATAGTAAACTTCTAATCATTTATGTCATTTGGTTTGCATCCTCGAACACCTACTCAAGCAAATCAAGTCCGTTGCAAAGGAAATATAAATGTAGGCCAGAATAAATTTCATCATGAGGATCTTTGCTAAAATGTGTAGGTTTTCATAGTTTGAATCACATAGAGTACATGAAAAGAGAAAGTAAAGCACCTTTTGTGAAGGATATACTTTTTTCTTCTGGAAAGGGTGGTTCCTTTTCAAAAAGCTAGAAAAAGATGGGCAATGCAAGAAATGGACAAAGGGACATCGTTAACACACAGTTTAATTCACACCAAAAAACGCACACTCACACCTAGCTTCCGTTACAAGTATTTGAACAACCGTACACTTGTACATAATGATATAAAACTTTGCAAAACTAGCAAACTAAGGGCATGATATTTCACACTATGGAGTAGAAAATGTGATCAAGCTGTAGGTTAATATACTCCTTCGCTAGCACATATTTACTGAGTTCGGTTTCATGTTATAAAGTGGATTCAGTTTTTAACTTTATTAATTCACAAACCCCAAGATTTAGATAATCCAAATTCACCAATATAGTTTTCTTTAACTTAAGAGAAACAAATTCTCTTGCTAAAGTGACCCCTTTTACCTAGTTTTATTGGACATATATGTAACAAAAAGTAGCCGTTACTAAAATAGGACCGGTTTGCACACCGCAGCTTTTAAAATATGGCTTTCACAGCTCTGAGTTGAATAGCCGCACGATCAACCGATCAATGAAGAGGTTTGGTGTTTGTTTTTAGGTAGGCCATTGCGATTTCTAAGATGGGAAATGTCCAAATACCTCGAGTCAAGTGATGGCTTGTTTGATACCATTTAACGACAATTAACATAATTGACAACAACTATTGATAAGTAATGACAATTAACGCAATTGACAACAATTAACGACAATAACCGCAATTGATGATAATTAATGCAATTGGCGGTAACTAACGACAATTAACGCAATTGATCATAATTAAGGACAAATAACGCAATAGAACACAATTAACATAATTGCATGTAATTAACGATAATTAATGCAATAGACCATAATTAACGACAACTAACTCAATGGACCATAGTTAACGACAACTAACGACAATTAACAATAAATAATTATTACAACGAAAAAAAAAAATTAAACCAATAGAAAAAGAAAAAAAAACTAGGCGGCGTGGCTAGGGTTGGGGATGGAGGCATCGGGGAGGCGGTGGCGGCGGGTCGGGAACCAGGGAGGAGGAGGCGGCGGCTCGATGGAGGAGGAGGAGGAGGGCAGCGATGGGGCGTGGGGAGAGTAGGAGGACCATGCGGCGCGTGCCGAAGAGAGGAGAGAGCCGAGGGTGAGGCGGGCGGTGTCATGGACCGGCGGAGGAGCCGAGGAGGAGGAGGAGGACGGTGGTTGCGGCTCAGGGGAGGAGGAGGAGGACGGTGGTTGCGGCTCAGGGGAGGAGAAGGATGACACTGCGTCGGAAGAGGAGGAGGACCACGGTGGCACAGGGTGATGGAGGAGAGAGCTAGGGGTGATGGGGGGCGACACGGGCGGCATAGGCACCGAGGGAGGAGGAGGACACTGGGGCAGAGTAGGGGAGAGGAGGAGAGCGGAGGTGTTGGCTCGGGAGGAGGTGAGTGGCGCTGGGTCGGGAGGGGGGAGGTGAGCGGTGCCGGATCAGGAGGGAGTGGAGGAGGATGGGGCGACGACGCTGAGGGAGGAGGAGGTGGGTAGCGGCGGCTTGGGGGAGGAGGGGATCGAGTGGAGGAGCTGGAGAGGCGCGGAGCAGACGGGGTGGACGACGAATTAGGGTTAGGTTTTGAGTCGAGCAGGCGGGGTTTTTCGAGTGGCATAAAGTGGGTAATTAACCCCGCAAGTTTAGGGGCAAAGTCGGAACGGGGTTGCGGGAAGCCACGGGAAGCTCCCAGGCGACTTTCGGCTTCCGCATGTCAAAAAGAATGTATTAAGGCCCTGTTAGGAACGGTTGCTCTAACTTTTCCAAATTTCATTGAATTTGGTATTATGTTTTTTTTGAATTAAAAATTCACAGTAGAAGAGATAAAAAGGAAATATCTCACTTGAATCATCTAAAAAAATCTGACTTGAAACCATCTAATATTCTAAAAAACCATGTATGCATTGTCAATTAAGTCTAGAATTGCATCCAATATATTTAAATATATCTAAAATTGATCCTAAAATACAGATAGGTTTGCTGCTAATGCTATTTTGAAAACACTATGCCTTTTTAATCGGAGTGACTAAGCATTTTCCATCCTCTCTCGCTCATCCACAAGTGGGATAGGAGATAGGAGGAAATATATTAAGATAAATAGAAGAGCTACATGAAAATAATGCCGTTAGATTTATTGTGAACAAATAGTGTATTTTATAACTTTTAATAATTTATTATGAAAAACTAATAGATTGTGAATTAGGGTTTTATGTTTTAGGTGCAACCACAGCTAGATTTGTCGAGCTAGCTAACAACCTGAAAGTAGGGGATAGTAGTGTGAGCAAGGTATTGGAGGCAATGGTGGTTGGTAGGTGCAAACAAACCGATAATTCCCGACAAATCGATCGTCTGGAAGCTTGAAGAGCAAATACGGAAGAGATAAATGGTTATCCGGTACTATCCGTGTCTGACTCCAACTCTGAGGAAAAAATACGAAATAGGATACGGGATGAGCGATATCCGTCCGTATGTATCCGTATATCAGTTGGTATGAGTAAAACCTGTTGTGACTACACTTAGGAACATGATAACATATAGATGGTTTGCTGCATTTGAGCAGGTAGGGGATACTGAGTGTTTTTCCTTCGATATCTCAGCGATTAGTCTCTATGTGTTCACTCTGATTGCACCCCTATTGTCTAATGTGCAACGTAGGGGGTGCAAAAGAAGCGGATATTATCCATCCGACCGACCGACCTCACCGAAGTCTCACGAGTGAATACGTGATGGAGAAATAGGTATCCGAAACTATCCGTGTCTGACTCTGACTCGAAAAAAAATACGAAATAGGATACAGAATGAACGATATTCGACCGATCCGCTTCAATCGCACCTCTAATGGTGGGGAGTCTAAGAAAAATATAGTGATGGCAAATAACTCAATGCGGTTGCAAGGCAGTAATAGCATCTCCAACGGTGGAGCCGTCAAAGCCGATAATCATGAGATGGGTGGTGACAGAGACGTGGTCAAGAGGCGTGGTCGTTATTAGCTTTGTTCGAGGATACTATAATACGTAAATTAAGGCTATATACGCATAAGCGCTGGCCGTGAATGCTCACAACACATATAGATGCATCGTTCATTTAAAGACAATTGCAAGCGAGATGGACACTCGTCAACCTTTGTACATAGATTAGTGAAATTTGCACATATTTGGATATAGGTCGGTGCCATATGAGGTTTTTAAAAAATCATCGAACTGCTATTTTATCAAAATTTTACATGAT
This sequence comes from Hsuehochloa calcarea, assembly GCA_036346395.1. Classification (NCBI taxonomy): domain Eukaryota; kingdom Viridiplantae; phylum Streptophyta; class Magnoliopsida; order Poales; family Poaceae; genus Hsuehochloa; species Hsuehochloa calcarea. Next base: position 7,859,807 of record CM070615.1, on the reverse strand, counting down.
TTAACCAAGAACACACAACCGGAGGCGGCTTCTTTGCGAGTGCCTCGGGCACTTAAGACAGACGATATACACTCGGCAAAGGCTTTGCCGAGTGCTACACTCCGCAAAGGCGCTCAGTAAGCAGTTTATCGGCAAGACCCTTTGCCGAGTGCACTATCGGGCACTCGGCAAAGGCTTTGCCAAGAGCTAATCTAACACTAGGCAAAGAAAAGTCGCCGTGACGGCGAGCGCCACCGTGACGACGTCTTTGCCGAGTGTCAAGGTCAAGCACTCGGCAAAGGTCTCCGCTTTGCCGAGTGCCATTGAATCAAACACTCGGCAAAGGTGGCGTCTGTGCCGAGTGCCACCGGGAGGACACTCGGCAAACAGGCCATCTTTGCCGAGTACCTGGCCCGTGGCACTCGGCAAATCGGCGATGTTTGCCGAGTGCAATGGCCTTTGCACTCGGCAAAGCATGGTCACTTTGCCGAGTGTCATGGCCATTGCACTCGGCAAAGTGACTGAAAACAGTCTTTTTTAGTTGTTTTTACATCCCATCCAAACAAACAGAAGATATATATATAACAAACATCATCAACATCACATATATATCATCAACGACATATATATCACCAACACCACATATATATCACAAGCGTCACATGTCTCACAATATATCACAAATAACTTCACAAGTAATCCAAGTGCTCCATCATCTACAACCATAATTGCAAATAGAAGTACCATTAACAACCACAAGTAGTATCACTAAGATGGCCAATGAGACTGATTTGGTGAAGGATTCACTGAAGCATGAGGATCGTTCGATCCCGCCGATTGATTCTGCACAAAGGAGAAGAGATTGCATGTGTGAGACAAGATAAATATATACCATACATGAATAAAACTTTCATACTCCACTAGGTTTGACCGTAAGCATGAACATACAAACTAAAACATTTATACTCACGGGAGTAGAATAGTGAGGAGGTGGAGGTGGAGCGAATAGCGAAGGTGGCGGAGGTACACCGTGAAGGCGCCAAGACTTTGCATGTCTTGAAGAATCTCCGCCATCCTCCGCCGCTCGGCCTCCCTCGGCCTCCACCTCTCCATCTTCACTGCATACTGCTCAGTATCCTCCTCTCTTGTTCAATTTGGGCCTACAATATATTCACCCCAATGTTACAATAATGCAAAGGAAAGGTATGAAAAAACCAATGAACAACGAATAAACCAGGAATAACCTCGAGTGCCTCCACCCGGTGGTGTGAAGTGTCCTGCCGAGGTCGTATGGCCGGGCTCGTGCTCGTGCTGCTTGCTCGAATCTGGGAGAGACTGGGAGTAGCGGCCGAGTCGATTGCGCCGTCGCCAATGCAGTATCGCCCATGCTTCTTGCCTCCTCCCACCCTCATGACGACTTCTCCATCAAGGTCCTCGGTGCTCGGATCGTACTCTGGCCCATGGACCTCCCTTGCCATCGATGTGTACTCACTAAGGCGGTTGTGGACGGTCGCATTGCTATACGCCTTGGGCCCGTCCTCCGGGTTGTAGTCGACGTCGGACGTCGCCTTGCCCTTGTGGGCCATAGCAAATGCCTTGAAGATGGAGCAAGGCTGGCCACCATGTGACGCCGACTGCGAGAAAAACAGCAAGATGATTAGAAATCATGCAGAATTGAGCGTTAGAATAAATAAATGAATTCGCGTACCCATGTTTCTGCGTATCCGCTGAGGTTGCGGCTACCTTGATGGTGTGCTACACCTGGCATCATCAAACGCCGCTCCCGGCACAAGTTGTGCGTCTCCTCCCACTCGCGTGAGCACCACTTGTGCACCATCTGTTCCCAGCACTGGGGATGCGCGGCGCACCAATAAAGAATCATCTACAGGCCATCAAGTACATGACATATCAGAAGATGAAATTAAGCCTACTTAATCTCAAAATGAATCAGTATTAATGTTCTGTATTTACCTGCAGGTACTGTCCCGGGTCAGCGCCATGGTTCTTGCGTCCCTTTTTGTGACCTTCGTTCCAAGGACGGTCCCGTGGTAAGTTACGACGGCCTGGATGCGCGCCTCGTAATGCATGTCCACGACGAGTTTTTTGCAGCATTTGGTAGCCACCGCATCCGCCCTGGCCTCATGTCCGTCCTAGCATCTAAAGAAATCATGCATACAAACACGATGTATCCATTCATTATTTCAAGAATGTCCAATGAATACGATGTATTGAGCAATGTAGTGCGAGGAAAACTTACCCACAGCTCTTGCTTCACCCGCTCCGCCTTGTTGTTGAATACCCTGCGGGCCCGATCTGCAGCATCGGGGGCGGCGGCGTAGTGGTCAAACGAGTAGGCCGGCCCTGTCACTCCGGCGTACTCAACCAGGCCAGGGAAGTTCTCCTTGCACAGAAGACCGAGGATGCCATTGACTTGGCGTGTGTGAGCACCTCCACTCGCTACAATCGTCCAGTTCCTGCCCAAGTGATTAAGAAAAATTACTAATTTCTATTTTGATTTTCAACATATCATATAAAGTAGTGATAACATCTAAAGTTACTTACTTTTCCCCCTCGGGTCGAATCAGCGGGCGTCTCTCACGAGGTATCTGAAGGACCGAAATGGCAACAGAGGGGGGGTGAATGGTGCCTTAAAATTAAGAACTCCCCTTTACTGTATTTAAATAAGATCCACAAACCCTCTCAAGAAGAGTAAAACAAAATCAGAGAACTAATCATAAGTTCGATGCATCACAAATATCGGACGTTCGATTTTACCCGTACTTTCCGCACTCCAGAGTTCCGAATCAGCATGAAGTTCCGCTGCGATAATTCGCTATGGACAATCGGAAGTTCCGATTGTCCTGACCGAAGAACAGTGCGCTCGGGTTTCTTTTCAAAAATCCAAAAACTAAATCTTGAATGCTCTTCTCTGGTCAAGTTTCACAGGACATCATCCTAAACACCATCTTGACCTCATGGAGAAGAATTGCAAACAAAGATTCAATGATCAAGCCAAGAACGGATTTCTTGAAGGAGGGGCAAGAAAGACCAAAACCAATGATAAGCGAGATTCTCAGATTCTTAGCTCATGAAACTTTGAGGATGTAATAGCAATATCAAAACGACTCTAGATATCAAGTTTCATGCTATTTCTTAAGACGAATCAAAAGATATGTCAAAACCCTAGATATTCAACATGAAACAGAGAGATGAAGAGTTGCAAAGTCAAATAATCAAAACCTCAGATTTCATTGGATAGAAACACTGATTACAGAGGTAAAGCAAAGAGGAATGATTACAAAAGATTTCAGTTCATACTCTCCCTCTCAACAAGCTCTCAAAAAGCAAAACAAATCCTTTTCTAGAGCTAACCCTAATTTTCTCTCTAAAAATCTAACCCTAACACCAGGGTTCTCCCCTATTTATAGCCTTTGCTAATGGGCCTCCAACCCATTAAGCCCGCTACACCCGAACAGAACCGCCTCCACTTTTGCCGCTTTGCGAAAAGACCCTTTCGCCCCTTGCGCACCTTCTGGAAGCCTCCCGTACACCTTGCTGTCCTTGACTCACAACCACCTCAAGATTCACGTGTCTCGCCACGACTCCATCTTGATGCCCTGCAGTCAACACAGACAAAAAACACATCACATAGCATTGCACAATATCATAGCATCAACATTTGTATAAGACTCAAAGTCATACAAAATCAAAACCACAAATTAACCTTCTACGCACGATTACTCGACACAATCGGAAGTTCCGCGACTTACCACACCGGAAGTTCCGATTTCGAACATCCGCGACTTGTCAGGATTATCGGAACTTCCGCTCTTACCATTGCGGAACTTCCGATCTTCGGAACATCCGTAAACCCAGATTTTCAAATCCGATTTTCATCTCAGAGAACCTTAATATCAGTATTATCGGACACTCCGCTACCCCTTGAGCGGAAGTTCCGATTTCCGCCAGCCGAATTCAAAACCCAGGAAGATCGGAAGATCCTATTTCCAACGCCGGTAGTTCCGATTCATCGGAACTTCCGCTCCATACACAGCGGTAGTTCCGATTTCCCTGACTCAGCACAGAAACAGTCCATACCGAAAAACTCAACTCTCAACCTATTCAACCACGATGTCAAATACTCATCACTCAGAGTGGAGGAGCTCTCACATGGTCTCTCAATCTCCCCCTTGATGAGTATATTGACAAACACCGAAAAAGCATAAGATGAGTTTGAGTTTAAAATCAACCAAGGTCTAAACAAGAGTAGTTAAGCTCAAGACCATGTTGACAAAAAGAGAAAGACTTGAGATGAGATGAAAGAGCGATGAAAGAGCAATTTTCGCACAAAACTCAAGGCTTTTCTCCAGAAGGCTTTTTCTCACAAAAATTCTCCCCCTTTGGCAATAAAATCATCAATATGTAGAAAAGGGAGGAAAAGGCTATATGATGTTCATTTTAAGCATTAGGAGCCATGTAGATTATCCAAAATGATTATTAGAGAATTACACCAAGCCATAACACAGAAGAATGCTATCAAGATCATGACAATTGATGTATAGAAAAGCTAAGACAGAAAGTCCATAATTCTGATTAATGATCCAATTCTTTAGCAAGTCAAATAAACCAAGATTGAAGTCTAGCTAAAGATATCCAAGGATGATACAAGCCATGTCAAATAATCTAAGTTGAACCAAGAAGACTCATATCGAACAGTTTAGAGTGCTACCAGTTGAAGAAAAACTCATTTTATCCAGAACTTGGTCCTTTTAATGATAAGCAATTTTAGCACATTTTTCTTTTTCTGAAAGCTCTTTATGGTTTTATCTTAGTAAAGCAAGCTCTGGACTAGGTGCCATCCACAACTGCCTCCTAAGCTTCAACCAATTTTTCAAATCTTAGCCATGTGCTAGATCCCAAGCCTTATGCGACCACTCCAAGCAACAGACTTAAGGAGGTGATCTTAGGTCATCCAAGGCTCCCCCTGAGTTCATGCCTAGTGCAATGGCAAGCAGTCTCATGAGAAAGATTTGGTGAGATCAGTTTTTTCGCACAAAAGGGATCATTTTTCTTTTGAAGTTTTTAGACCAGCGATTTAAAGAGAAGTCAAATTTCTTAACAAACTGACATAGCTTACTCAAAAGTTCAAAGGAGATACAAGACTCAACTCAGCCTACTTGACATGGCGAATATCATAACAGGATAGCTTCAACCAGACTAGTCTCAAGAGTTATCATGACAAGATTTTAATTCAAGTTTAGCATTTTTAATCACCTTATCATGACAAAGACTAAGCTACACATAAAAAGTCATGATAGATCTAGCAGTTTAACATAAATCATGGCAAGATGTAAAAAGTAAAAACAGATCATAAGGGATAATAAACAAGGCTCCATTTGATTATCATGCAATGCTTGATGAAATGCACAAAAATCCAGATTCCCTTCAGAATGAGATGCATCTTTTAATTCAGGTTGAGTTATGACAAAATTAAGAATATGGAATAGTCAAGAATAACTCCCCCTGAACCAAAGGAACAAAAACGAGAATCTGATAAGTAAATGTAAAAGGCGATCCTTTAGAGCATAGAAAAGATATAGAGAATACTATCGCTCAGACAGGTTCTTATCTACCCCATATGATTCTAGGACTATCAGCTGATCAACTCATACACTAAGGAGCAAACACTGTCCCTGTCTACCCAAGGGTGGCCCGACCCCTGCTAGAACCTATAAGAAGTGAGTAAGCTCTACTTAGAGAAGGAAGAAACAGCTAATAAGCAGCATCCTAGAAGCACAAGACAAGAAGTAGCAGTCAAAGCAATTTGGCAAGTGAACCACTCTAACCTATGCCGAAGGACTTCACCCAAAATGACACGAGAAAGGAGTAATAGTATAATATAATATAATATAATATAATAGTAGCACAGAGCTCCCCCTCACAGCTGTGAGACCCCGGTTTATCCGGCTTGTAATGCTTAACCAACCGCTTGGCCCTAGCATCACAAAACAGATAATCCGAGACTCGAGACATGTATACTTCCTAAATGCAAGATACACACCTCCTTACAAAGTTCATGCATCAATTCCATTCATTCACATAGAACCAAGCAAAATGTAAGCAGACTAACATTAATAAAGGATAGTTATTACAAAGAGAGGCCAATCGGCCAATAATAAAAGAGTCAACAATAATTAAACAATGAAGCAAAAGTGCCATAAGATGGCTACAACAAAGAGCCAATCGGTGTGCCTTTAACCCACAAGGCAACCGACCGGACCGCCAAGCTAGTCGTCGAATCCACAAAGATAACTCACAAAAGTGAGGCCCTTGGGGCTCACCTTCTTCCCCAAGAACGAAAGCAAATTTCAAAGAAAAGTCGGGTGAGTACTTTGAATGTACTACAAGATATATAAGAATGATAACAGATCTATACAATAACTACATGCAAGCTTATTTAAGTGGAGCAGATAGAACTCAAATTTTTAAGCATAAAGCAAGTTTTATTTGCAATAATGTAATAGATCGAAAGCAATTTAACAAATCTGATTTTATTTGATAAAAACAGAGTAATCAAGTATCAACAACAAGAAATAGTCCCGAAGTGACTAAACCATTAGTCACCACAACAATAGCATGAATTACCCATTCATGCCAACCATGTCAAGTTTTAATTTTTAAAACAAAAACAGCTTGTTGAAGTCTAGATCTTGCGTGAAATCACCAAGCGTGTCCATAACCTAGGACGAGGCTATTCGAATAGTTTTATCCTGCAGGTGTACCAACTTACCCACATGCCGATCGCTTTTGCCACCGGGTTAAGCACACTTCCTTAGGTATGCCGGCACGGCTAAGTCCTACGAGACGCTTCCAATATTGTGAATTATTCACGAGCCGCCTGTATGGATAGAAACCCATACGCTGTGTCGAGTCATCGTAAAGCCTCGGTCAACTACCCTTCCTGTAAAGCCTTGGACAACTACGACGCCCTCGAGGTGGAGAGCCTACCCGAATCTCCACCACCGCACACCCAACACAAGAACACCGAGAACACATATCATGTTTCACACAACACACACAACCCCTCCTGCGACTGGAGATAACCCACGCCAAAGTACTAGGTCAAGAGGGTCCCATATAACCCTCATGTGGTTAGTACGCAAAAGTGCTTGGATCGATGGCGCAAGCAACATTTTCGGTCCTTAGGGACACAGGCACCTTTCCCGGTCACACCCAACAATCACACCAACATGCCATTGTGCCCAAGTCAAATCATTTTGTTTCATTTTGGTTTTACAAAACAAAAGCATAAGGTGCTGAACCAAAAATAAACAAAATGATTTGTGTGATCAAGGTCATCGACTAAGTCGATAACCGCCCAATTCTACCAGTAGCTAAGCGATTCTAAGCATGACATCGCAAAAACAAGAAAAGAGAGTAATTAAATCACCGGCTCTAATTCACCAAATATGATAATAACTTATGGTTGTGGTAGGGGATAACATTTTAGTGGCAACAATGCATTAGGAATAGCTACCTCTAAACAGGCAAAAATAATTAGACACAAAAGCAATGCATACATATAATTTGTAAACAAGATATTAGACTTGGAAAATAATGGGACATTTATGATCAAACATCTTGCACGCTTGTTTGTGGGTCAGGTGTCTTGTGGATCAACAAGATTATCAACGTGCTCTTCGGATCCTAACGAGAAAGCCAAAAAGCAACCGATAAGAACGAATAAAAATGCAAAGACCCAACAGTAAACATTCTCCAAACATTCTGAAAATTTTACAGTGGCAAGGTCTTGATTTATAATGAATTTAGCAACAAGAACCAATTGATTTGGATTCTTAATGCCAAAGATATGACCAAAACAATTTTGCTCAGCTTTTATAAATCAAAAATGCTACTATTCATTAGCAAAAATTTCTGGATCTATACTGGGGTTGGAAACATTTGTAGATTAAAATTCAGTTAAAAACATAACCAACAAAATTTGAATCAACCGAAAAGGATTTGAAATGAATTAGTTATGCATTTTACAAGTTATCACATTTTTCAGTTGATAACTAAATCCTTTCGGGAAAAATCAGAATTTTAAATGACGTGGCCGAACGAGGAGCGTCGATCTTGGATCCGACGGTCCGCGTTCCAGCGCTAACGCGCGCGCGCGCGGTTAACAAACCCTAAACGCTCACCGTTGGATCTAGATCCAACGGTTCGCGTGAGATCGTGACGCGTTCGGGCGGTCCGAACGCTCACACGCATAGGGCCGTTGATCTTGGATCCAACGGTCCACGCGATCGAACCTTTCGGACGGTCGAACGTTCACTCGATCTGGACCGTTGATCTTGGATCCAACGGTCCACCGATTAGGCGTGATTAATTCAAATATAAGCGCAATCTTGGGCGTAGATCCTAAGATCGACGGTCCGCAACGACTCAAGTTCAAACTTCAACTGATTTCGTCCGAACAAAATTTGGCGGGAAGATTGGCTCGCCGGCGACTCGCCGGCAGCGGTGCGAGCAAACGCCTAAAATGAGTTCCTAACAACCTTGCGCACCCAAAGGTACCAACAATTTTGGTGCGGCGGTCTAGAACGCCAAACAGCGGAGATGACCGAGAAGACTCAAAATGACCAAAACGAAAGACGCAAATGAGCTCATTGCGGTCCAAACAAGCGGTGCCAAGCAACTAGGGACTAAAGAGGTTCACCGAGCATGAAGAAAGTACAGAGAGGATCGAGCCGCTCAGATGAAGAAAAATAGGGCTTTCGGCGAAAGGGAAAATCAAAATCAAGCCGCTCCTGCGCCAAAACCCAAATTAAGTGAGGGTTAATGATCACCGAGGTGAGGGGAATCGGAGGGAGCAAGACTGAAAGAAATGAAACCCCAGGGTACCGCCTTCACCGAAGAGCTTGAAGCTCGGCAATGGCGGCAACAGAAGGTTTCAAACTTTTGAGCTCAAGCAAACCCAAGAGAGGTTGCTGGAGCTTGCGAGGGGTTTGAAAGGCTTCAATGGAAGGACCAAAGGAGCTTATATAGCGGGAAATGGCAGTGGGCAACGGCAATACCCCTCTCGGGTCAAACCTGCCATGAGAGCCTTTGAGAGCGACGGGAGCAGTTGAACAAGGGACGTCCGAGGGAGGAGCACGACGGCAATTAATGCGCCGAGAGAGCCGTTTAAAGGCGACCACGAGGTGACTCCACCTGCGCGCTTCTCCTCTGCTCACGCCATTGCTTGACTCCGGACGCCGCGCTCGGACGAGAAGGAGATGACTCATCCACCGTCGGATTGAAATCGGATGGTTCAAATCGAACGGGGTGATAATAACGATCCGAACGCTCACTTAATCCTGGACCGTTGATTTAGATCCTACGGTTCACGTTGCGCGAGGCGTTCGGACGGTCCGAACGTTCACGCGATCGTGGGCCGTTGATTTAGAATCCAACGGCTTAAATGGACCAGCGCGCTCGGACGGTCCGAACGTTCACGCGATCGTGAACCGTTCGATGCCGATCCAACGACGCACAATGCTCGCGCTCGATCGACCGCGCCGGTGCGTTTAGTTGACTGAACCAAATCAAGTGGCTCGAGCCCAGTCCGTCCAACTCGAGGAAGTGAAAACCAGTTAGGGTTTGAATTTGAATAACTGATTTTTGAGGAATTATTTGAGGTAGCAAACAAACTCCAAAATTTATGAAATTTTAACTGGAGATTGCTGACAGTAGGAGGAACCTTATATAAAATTTTCAGAGACTTTTATGCAATGCATTTTTCTCTAAAAATTCCAGAAGGCTAATTTAGGAGTTTGACTAATGTTTGACTTGCCTCAAAAATTATCAAATAATTTCTGAAAATTATGAAATAATTCTGAGGTGTTAAACATCACTCCTAGGTTCAATGAAAATTATTTTCAGGGGTTGGGCACAAGATTTTCATGAAGGAGATTTGTGTTGGTGTCCAAATGGCAATTTGATTTTTGATTTCACATAATTTCTTTACAAAAATTATGGAACTGATTACAAAAATCAAGATCAGAGAAAAAGTTTTAATTTCTCCTCATTTTTATTACATTTGAAACACAAACCAATTTTGGGATGTTACAAAACCTCCCCCCCTTACAAAAATCTCGTCCCGAGATTTGGCTCACTCAGTAAAGAAAGATGGATAGTCTGCACGGAGACGATCTTCCCTTTCCCAAGTAGCCTCATCCTCAGAATGGTTCGACCACTGAACTTTGAGGAATTTGATGGTTTTATTCCTCGTTCTTCGTTCAGCCTCATCGAGTATGCGAACAGGATGCTCATGATAGGTCAAATCTTCTGGACATCGAGAGTTTCCAGCGAGCTTCCTCGCTTGGAACACGGAGGCACTTCTTTAATTGGGACACATGGAAAACATCATGTACCCCTTCAAGTGCAGCTGGCAATTCCAACTTATAGGCAACAGCCCCTTTCTTCTCGATAACACGGTAAGGACCGACATATCGAGGAGCTAACTTGCCCTTGACACCAAATGATGACCCTTCAAAGGAGAGACTTTGAGATACACAAAGTCATCGGGCTCAAAGCTCAACTCACGACGACGGCGATCCGCATAGCTCTTCTCGCTGGATTGAGCATGCGCAAACGATCACGAATAAAATGGACTTGACTCTCGGCCTCATCGATCGAGTCCGGCCAAAGAAAGGTCTTTCGCCTGCCTCCGACCAATTCAACGGGGTTCGCACTTTCTCCCGTATAAGGCCTCGAAGGGTGACATGCCGAGAGGCGGCCCGAAAGTCTGTTGTTGTAGGAAAACTTCGGCAAATGGCAAGCATTTCTCCCAATTCTTTCCATAGGAGAGAACACAAGCACGAGCATGTCTTCCAACACTTGGTTGACTCTTTCACCGCCATCGGTTTGAGGATGATATCTCAATCAAAGAAAGACGAGTGCCCATAGCTTCTTGCGGACCACGCCAAAACGGAGGTAAGCAGTGAACCACGATCGAAATGATCGTTTTGGCACACCATGCAAGCTTACAATCCTAGAGACGTGAGCTCACTAGACGATCGGCACGGCTTGGTCTTGACGGAAGAAAATGTGCCACTTTGGTTAATCGATCAATAATTACCCGGATAGCATCATTCCCTTTTGTGACGTGGGCGGACGGTGATGAAGTCCATCCCGATCGAATCCACTTCCATTCCGAATAGGCAAAGGTCAAGCAAGCTCTTTGGGCCCGATGCTCGGCCTTGACACGGCGACACACGCCGCACTCGACAACGAACTTCGCAATCTCCTCTTCATTCGGGTCCACCAAAATCTCCGCGGAGATCTTGATACATCTTTGTGGCCCCGGATGGATAGACAAAGGCGAATCATGGGCCTCGCGGAGAATCAAATCCGCATTCCATGTCCTTTGGAACCACAAGGCGCCGCTCAACCTTACAACACCATGCTCATCCTCGGAGAAGCACTTAGCTGTCCGTTCTTGACATTTTCCTTGATGCGGCTTATTCCAAAGATCCGATTCTTTGAGCGACCTTAATCCGATCTACCAAGGTTGGTTGCACAACCAAGGCGTGAGGAAACCACGCTCAACCAAACCTAAGTTGAGACGTGAAATTCCTCGGAAGGGTGGGTTGACATCCCTGGAGCAACAAGGCATTGCAATGCGCTCTGCGACTGAGCGCATCGGCAACGACATTAGCCTTGCCCGGATGGTAGTGAATACCCATGTCATAATCTTTGACCAACTCCAACCATCTCTTTTGCCTGAGGTTCAGATCTGGTTGGGTGAACAAATACTTTAGGCTTTTGTGATCCGAATACACTTCACAACGATTACCGATTAGGTAATGTCGCCAAATCTTAAGTGCATGAATCACAAAGAACCAATTCCAAGTCATGGGTAGGGTAGTTGAGTTCATGAGGTCTCAATTGCCTTGATGCATAGGCCACTACCTTGCCTTCTTGCATAAGGACACAACCGAGTCCTCGACGAGAAGCATCGCAGAAGATATCGAAACTTCGATGAATATCGGGAAGAACAAGGACGGGAGCGGTGGTCAAACGCTTCTTGAGTACTTGGAAGCTTTCCTCACAAGCATCGGACCACAAGAACTTCTTGTCCTTCTTGAGCAACTCCGTCATCGGCTTCGCGATCTTGGAGAAATTCTCGATAAAACGGCGATAATATCCCGCTAACCCGAGAAAACTCCGCACTTCGGTTACCGAAGTAGGCTGAACCCATGAAAGAACATCGCTGACCTTGCTAGGGTCAACGGCTACGCCTCCTGCTGAAAGAACATGACCCAAGAAGGCCACTTTCTTCAACCAGAATGCACACTTGCTGAACTTGGCATACAGCTGGTGCTCACGAAGCTTGCCTAACACAAGCCTCAGATGCTCATCATGTTCCTCCTCATCCTTGGAATAGATGAGAATATCATCGATGAAAACCACGACAAACTTATCCAAATACTCCATGAATACCGAATTCATGAGGTTCATGAACAAGGCGGGAGCATTGGTTAAGCCAAATGACATGACGGTATACTCATACAAGCCATAGCGAGTAGAGAAAGCCGTCTTTGGAATATCCTCGGGTCGTATCCGAACTTGATGATATCCCATTCTCAAATCAATCTTGGAGAATACTCGGGCTCCAGTTAATTGATCAAAGAGATCATCAATGCGGGCAATGGATACTTGTTCTTTACCGTTACTTCATTAAGCGGACGGTAATCAACGCACATGCGCAAAGTATTGTCCTTCTTCTTTACGAAGATGGCTGGACAACCCCACGGAGATGAGCTAGGGCGAATGAATCCTTTCTCTTGCAGCTCATTCAGTTGCTTCTTCAATTCCACCAACTCGTTCGGTGGCATCCGATAGTGCCTCTTTGAAATCGGGGCAGTACCGGGAACCAACTCAATGACAAACTCTAGGTCTCGAACTGGTGGCATCCCTGGAAGATCTTCAGGAAAGACATCAATGAAGTCACGAACTGTGGGGACTTCACTAATATCTAGAGCGGGCTTCGCTTCAAGCGCGAAGAGATGCGGGCCTAGCAGCTTCGGCGAAAAGCGAACCTGCTCGCCGGAAAGACTAGATAGAGAGACGCACTTCTTGGCGCAATCGATTTGTCCCTTATGCTGAGACAACCAATCCATACCAAGAATTACATCTAAACTTGCTGAATGGAGTAGGATAAGATTCGCGAAGAATCTCACTCCCTCGATTTCAATTGGGACATTCCTACACTCAGATTCAGCTCTCAACTCCGAACCCGGAGAGCGAATGAGCAATGGGACCAACAATGGAGTAAAGATGAGCTCACTAATAGCAGCAAAAGACTCAGAAACAAAAGAATGAGATGCTCCTGAATCAAACAAAACAGTAGCAGAATGAGAGTTAACAGAAAGTGTACCCAGCACGACATCGGGTGCCTCCTGTGCCTCCTCCGCTGAGATGAGGTTGACTCGACCACTACCCACGCCTTGGGTAGTAGGGACTATCTTCAGGTCCTGAGAAGAACCACCTCCTGGCCCGCGTCCTCCATTAGGACGAGGGGCTGCTCCTGTCTTCTTGGGGCATTGGTTCGCATAATGCCCCTTGTTGTTGCAGAAAAAGCAGGTGACATCCGCGGCTGTGCGGAGGCCTCCTGGCTGACTCGCAGGTGCACGTGATTGGGGCACGGCCTGCGAAGAAGCGAAGAACAGTCTTGACGGCCTCGGGGTCTTGTGAATTCGTGCGACCCCGAGACTCGATCAAGCGGGGATAGCTAGCCCCAGATGACTTGCGGGCCTCCCACTTACGCTTGCGGGAATCCACAAGTGCTCTCCCCGCATGCTCAGCAACGATGGCCTTGTCCACCAAGGCCTGGAAATCCGGAAAGTCGACGATGGATAGCTTGTCCTGGAGCTCCTCGGACAAACCATCCTTGAACTTCTCTTGCTTGGCCTCATCAGTGGCCACCTCCTCCGGAGCATAACGAGCCAAATGGTTGAACTCGTACAGGTACTCCGTGACGGAACGACGCCCTTGCCTGAGCGACAAGAATTCCTTCTTCTTCAGCTTCATCAAGCCGGAAGGAATGTGAGAGCGACGGAAGGCGGTACGGAACTCCTCCCAAGTGACGGTGTGGCCGTCAGGCTGCATGGCGAGGAAGCTCTCCCACCATGACAGAGCCGCACCCTCCAGCTGGTGCGATGCAAACAGCGCCTTCTCGTGCTCCTGGCACTGCGCTATGCGAAGCTTGCGCTCAACCAGACGAAGCCAATCGTCTGCGTCAAGCGGGTCCTCAGACCTGGAGAACGTAGGGGGCTGAGTACGAAGAAACTCCGCAAGTCCTCCACGCGACTGGTGTCCACTCCCTTGTCCCGATCCTGAGGCACCGGAAAGAGCGGAAGTGTTGCGCGCGATGACGTCCAGAAGAACCCTCCTGTCCTCTGCACGGTTGCGCTCAATCTGGAGAAGGACCTCGGCCATGGTCGGAGGAGGAGGAAGATCCTCGTCCGACCACCGGCCGCCTTGGCCGCTACGAAAAGTCCCGCCATCTGTTACAAGAAACTTTGGTTAAAACTAGACTCAAAGATTAAAAGCGAAAGAAAGCGAAAAGCTAGCGACTAGGGAATGGAATATCACCCTAACCGAAAGCCAAAACCAGATGTGTATAAACTTAGGCGTGTTTACAAAAGACTCCAAAACGGCAAGGAATCATAAAACCAAAGCTCAACTCCCAATGCAACTAACCCGTATTGAATGAGCGAGTAATTGTTTGAGAAGATAAAAATCGAAAGTCAAGGTAAGATCTAATACCACTTAAGACCAAGGCTACATCAATGAAAATAGTGTTAGATACATAGCCAACTAGTATCACATCTTACCCTTTTAACCCCACAAGTTTTAGTTGATTATCCTCTCATTTTCTACCCCATTAGAAACCATCGAGCTTCTTTGTCCGAAATTGAGGTTCTTTGTAGCGATTTCAGATCCAAGCCTCCACCAAGCCTTCCATTCTAGAAACTTCAAAACTGGCACACTTCAATTTGCCAAGCTCGGTGGTCCTATCGTAAACCATTGAGCTTGTCCGTCTGAAATTGAAGCGTCTTGCTCAGATTCCGCATCCAAGCCTCTAGCCGAAACCTTCAGTCCAGAAACTTCAAAACCCTAAGAACTTCAATTTGCCAAACTCAGTGGTTCCCAAAACCCATTTAATCGATAACACTATCTTTGAAAAGGAGATGAGAGGAAACAACTTTCAAAACTCAAATTAGAGTAAGATGAGAGGAGAAAGCTAAGATAGGTAAGGAATAAAATCGAGAATTCCTTAAGCTTTCAAAATCATTTGATACTTTGAAAATAGTATTTTCCAAAATATCCTAAAAGACGACCATGCTTGGGTTACTACGGTCAAGATGGCTCGATACAAACCTTGAGACCCGGTTTATCCGAAACATAATGCTTAACCAACCGCTTGGCCCTAGCATCACAAAGCAGATAATCCGAGACTCGAGACATGTATACTTCCCTAAATGCAAGATACACACCTCCTTACAAAGTTCATGCATCAATTCCATTCATTCACATAGAACCGAAGCAAAACAGAACAGGACTAACATTAATAAAGGATAGTTATTACAAAAGAGAGGCCAACTGGCCAATAATAAAAGAGTCAACAATAATTAAACAGCGGAAGCAAAAGTGCCATAAGATGGCTACAACAAAAGAGCCAATCAGTGTGCCTTTAACCCACAAGGCAACCGACCGGACCGCCAAGCTAGTCGTCGAATCCACAGCATAACTCACAAAAGTGAGGCCCTTGGGGCTCACCTTCTTCCCCAAGAACAAAAGCAAATTTCAAAAAAGTGGGTGAGTACTTTGAATGTACTCGCAAGATATATAAGAATGATAACAGATCTATACAATAACTACATGCAAGCTTATTTAAGTGGAGCAGGATAGAACTCAAATTTTTAAGCATAAAGCAAGTTTTATTTGCAATAATGTAATAGATCGAAAGCAATTTAACAAATCTGATTTTATTTGATAAAAACAGTAGTAATCAAGTATCAACAACGATAAAAGCAGTCCTGAAGTGACTAAACCATTAGTCACCACAACAATAGCATGAATTACCCATTCATGCCAACCATGTCAAGTTTTAATTTTTAAAACAAAAGCAGTTGTTGAAGTCTAGATCTTATGTGAAATCACCAAGCGTGTCCATAACCTAGGACGAGGCTATTCGAATAGTTTTATCCTGCAGGTGTACCAACTTACCCACATGCCGGACCGCCTTTTGCCACCGGGTTAAGCACACTTCCTTAGGTATGCCTAAGACGGCTAAGTCCTACGAGACGCTTCCAATATTGTGAATTATTCACGAGCCGCCTGTATGGATAGAAACCCATACGTTGTGTCTGAGTCATCGTAAAGCCTCGGTCAACTACCCTTCCCGTAAAGCCTTGGACAACTCTGACGCTCCTCGAGGTGGAGAGCCTACCCTAATCTCCACCACCGCACACCCAACACAAGAACACCGAGAACACATATCATGTTTCACACAACACACACAACCCCTCCTGCGACTCGGAGATAACCCACGCCAAAGTACTAGGTCAAGAGGGGTCCCATATAACCCTCATGTGGTTAGTACGCAAAGTGCTTGGATCGATGGCGCAGCAACATTTTCGGTCCTTAGGGACTGGGCACCTTTCTGGTCACACCCAACAATCACACCAACATGCCATTGTGTTTGAAGTCAAATCATTTTGTTTCATTTTCGGTTTTTACAAAACAAAAGCATAAGGTGCTGAACCAAAAATAAACAAAATGATTTGTGTGATCAAGGTCATCGACTAAGTCGATAACCGCCCAATTCTACCGGTAGCTAAGCATTTCTAAGCATGACATCGCAAAAGCAGTAAAAGAGAGTAATTAAATCACCGGGCTCTAATTCACCAGCGATGATAATAACTTATGGTTGTGGTAGGGGATAACATTTTAGTGGCAACAATGCATTAGGAATAGCTACCTCTAAACAGGGGCAAAATAATTAGACACAAAAGCAATGCATACATATAATTTGTAAACAAGATATTAGACTTGGAAAATAATGGGACATTTATGATCAAACATCTTGCCTCCTTGCTTGTGGGTCGAGGTGTCTTTGTGGATCAACAAGATTATCAACGTGCTCTTGGATCCTAACGAGAAAGCCAAAAGCAACCGATAAGAACGAATAAAATGCAAAGACCCAACAGTAAACATTCTCCAAACATTCTGAAAATTTTACAGTGGCAAGGTCTTGATTTATAATGAATTTAGCAACAAGAACCAATTGATTTGGATTCTTAATGCCAAAGATATGACCAAAACAATTTTGCTCGACTTTTATAAATCAAAATGCTACTATTCATTAGCAAAAATTTCGGATCTATACTGGGTTGGAAACATTTGTAGATTAAAATTCAGTTAAAAACATAACCAACAAAATTTGAATCAACGAAAAGGATTTGAAATGAATTAGTTATGCATTTTACAAGTTATCACATTTTTCGCTTGATAACTAAATCCTTTCGGAAAAATCGTAATTTTAAATGACGTGGCGAACGAGGAGGCGTCGATCTTGGATCCGACGGTCCGCGTTCCAGCATGCTTAACGCAGCGCAAGGATTAACAAACCCTAAGCGC
Organism: Hsuehochloa calcarea; assembly: GCA_036346395.1. NCBI lineage: Eukaryota > Viridiplantae > Streptophyta > Magnoliopsida > Poales > Poaceae > Hsuehochloa > Hsuehochloa calcarea. The sequence goes on along the minus strand of CM070615.1, from coordinate 7,842,134 downwards.
CACCGTTGGATCTAGATCCAGCGGTTCGCGTCAGGATCGGGGCGTTCGGGCGGTCCGAACGTTCACACGCATAGGAGCCGTTGATCTTGGATCCAACGGTCCACGCGATCGAACCTTCGGACGGTCCGAACGTTCACTCAGATCTGACCGCTGATCTTGGATCCAACGGTCCACCGATTAGGCGTGATTAATTCAAATATAAGCGCAATCTTGGGCGTAGATCCTAAGATCGACGGTCCGCAACGACTCAAGTTCAAACTTCAACCAGATTTCGTCCGACAAAATTTGACGGAAGATTGGCTCGCCACGCGACTTCGGCCGCGGCGGCGAGCAAACGCCTAAAATGAGTTCCTAACAACCTTGCGCACCCAAAGGTACCAACAATTTTGGTCAGCGGTCTAGAACGCCGCAGTTCTGAGATGACCGAGAAGACTCAAAATGACCAAAACGAAAAGACGCAAATGAGCTCACCAAGGTCCAAACAAGCGGGTGCCAAGCAACTAGGGACTAAAGAGGGTTCACCCGAGCATGAAGAAAGTACAGAGAGGATTGGAGTGCTCAGATGAAGAAAAATAGGGCTTCGGCGAAAAGGGAAAATCCAAAATCAAAATCGCTCCTGCGGCAAAACCCAAATTAAGTGAGGTTAATGATCACCGAGGTGAGGGGAATCGGAGGAGCAAGATCGAAAGAAATGAAACCCAGTACCGCTTTCACCAAGAGCTTGAAGCTCGGCAATGGCGCAATGAAGGTTTCAAACTTTTGAGCTCAAGCAAACCCAAGAGAGGTTCTTTGGAGCTTGCGGGGTTTGAAAGGCTTCAATGGAAGGACCAAAGGAGCTTATATAGCGGGAAATGGCGGTGGGCAGCGGCAATACCCTCTCGGGTCAAACACGCCGCGAGAGCCTTTGAGAGCGACGGGAGCGCTTGAACAAGGGACGTCGAGAGGAGGAGCACGACGGCAATTAATGCGCCGAGAGAGCCGCTAAAAGCGACCACGAGGTGACTCCACATCGCGCGCTTCTCCTCGCTCACGCCATTGCTTGACTTCGGACGCCTTCTCACTCCGAGGAAGGAGATGACTCATCCACCGTCGGATTGAAATCGGATGGTTCAAATCGAACGGGGTGATAATAACGATCCAACGCTCACTTAATCTCGGACCGTTGATTTAGATCCTACGGTTCACGTTCGCGAGGCGTTCGGACGGTCCGAACGTTCACGCGATCGTGGGCGTTGATTTAGAATCCAACGGCTTAAATGGACTGGCGGCTCGGACGGTCGAACGTTCACGCGATCGTGAACCGCTCGATGCCGATCAACGACGCACAATGCTCGCGCTCGATCGATCGCGCGGTGCGTTTAGTTGATCAACCAAATCAAGTGGCTCGAGCCCAGTCCGTCCGAACCGAGGAAAGTGAAAACCAGCTAGGGTTTGAATTTGAATAACTGATTTTTGAGGAATTATTTGAGGTAGCAAACAAACTCCAAAATTTATGAAATTTTAACTGGAGATTGCTGACAGTAGGAGGAACCTTATATAAAATTTTCAGAGACTTTTATGCAATGCATTTTTCTCTAAAAATTCCAGAAGGCTAATTTAGGAGTTTGACTAATGTTTGACTTGCCTCAAAAATTATCAAATAATTTCTGAAAATTATGAAATAATTCTGAGGTGTTAAACATCACTCCTAGGTTCAATGAAAATTATTTTCAGGGGTTGGGCACAAGATTTTCATGAAGGAGATTTGTGTTGGTGTCCAAATGGCAATTTGATTTTTGATTTCACATAATTTCTTTACAAAAATTATGGAACTGATTACAAAAATCAGGATCAGAGAAAAAGTTTTAATTTCTCCTCATTTTTATTACATTTGAAACACAAACCAATTTTGGGATGTTACAACAGCAGTCCGTAAGGACAAACCACCCCAAGCTCTCCCCGCAGAGCTGAAAACCGAGAGCTGTCCAGAGGCTTAGTGAAGATATCACTAACCGGTGCTCACTCTCCACAAACCGGAGCACAATGTCACCCTTCTCTACATGGTCTCAAGAAAGTGATATCGATATCAATATGCTTGGTCCGAGAATGTTGCCTTTGGGTTCTTGGCAATGCAAATTGCGTATGTATTATCACAAAAGAGTGGAACGCAATCGATAGATAAACCAAAATCTCGCAGGTCGAGACCATCCAAAGCACTTGCTCTACAAAGAATCGGGCTGCAGCAACGTACTCGGCCTCTGCAGTGGACTGCGCAACACCGGATTGCTTCCTTGACGACCAGGAGACAAGAGAAGTGTCAATGAATTGGCAAGTGCCAGAAGTGCTCTTCCTATCTATCCTACAGCCAGCGAAATCTGCATCGGAGAAGGCTCTAAGAGATAGACAAGAAGAGGAAGAGTACGGATACCATAGTCAATGGTAGCTCAAGGTACCGAAGATGCGCTTCACCGCTTTGACGGTGAGATACGCGAGTGAAGCTTGAAACCGAGCACAAAGACACACAGAGAAATGTATGTCCGGTCTCGAGGTCATGAGGTACAAGAGAGAGCCAATCATGCTCTGAAATCCTTTTGGTCAACTGTGTTCGCCGTCTTCATCCGATCCGAGTCGCTTGAGATGCCATTGGAGTTGATCTCGGCTTTCCATCATTCATGTCGAAGCGCTTGAGAGGTCTCGAGTGTATTTGCCTTGATGAAGAAAGGTACCCTCCGAGTCTGCTTTGATTTGGAAGCCAAGGAAGAAGCTCAACTCGCCCATCATGCTCATTTCAAACTCCGAGCTCATGACATCGGAAAATTGGGAAGCGAGCATGCGAGGAGCCGCCAAAGATAATGTCATCCGTAGATCCGACGAGCGTAAGATCGGTGCCAAGACGGCGAATGAACAGGGTCTTGTCAATTTTACCCATCTCAAAACCATGGCTCGTGAGATAGGACTTAAGCCTTTCATACCAAGCTCGGGAGCCCGCTTGAGTCCATACAAAGCTTTGGAAAGCTTTGTAGACATGGTTAGGGTATTTGGGGTTCTCGAAACTGTGAGGTCAGTTCGACATAGACTTCTTCCTCAATAAGGCCATTGAGGAAGGCACTCTTGACATCCATCTAGTAAAGCTTGAAACCCTTAGAAGCTGCAAAGGCAAGCGAGATTCTAATGGCTTCAAGTCTAGCTCTGAGGGCAAAGGTCTCTTGAAATCTAGACCCTCAACTTGAGAGTACCCCGAGCTACCAAATTTAGCCTTGTTTGAATGACTAACCCATCTTCACTTTGCTTGTTCTTGAACACCCATTTGGTCCCAATGATATTGTGACCTTGAGGGGCTCAACAAGGGACTGCACCTTGTTTCTTTCAAAATTTTCCAACTCCTCATGCATAGCGTTTGTCCAAGACTCGTCGATAGAGCATGACAAACATCTTTAGGCTCAAAAGAGGCGACAAGGCGAATGGAAATGTAAAAGAGACAAGCCGCCTTTGGAGCGTGTGACACGCTCGAAGAGTTCTCCAATTATATGCTCAAAGGATGGTCCTTTTGAATGTGTCTTGGAGGTCCAGGTGAGATGAAGAAGTGGCCTCTACCTCATTAGCGCATGAGATAGGAATAGAGCCACTAGCTTCGTAAGAAGCGTAAGGTAGGGTCGATCTCCTCGAGGTGCGGTGGAAGAAGGCACCTCAAGAGGAGGAGAAGGAATCGGGTAGACAACCTCATCTCCATCCTCCTCATCATCCACAAAGATGGACTCAGATCGCTCTAGGAACTCGAGATATCAGGCCTAGTCCCCTGACCGCCTCATCAAAGGTCACCTCACGAGGTCTCTAACAATTTACTAGACTCAGCCTGCACTCTATAGGCACGAGAAGAAGTCGAGTAACCCGTAAAGATCCCATCACAAGATCGTGACTCGAACTTATCTAGGTTCCTGCACTTCGAATAAAACACTTGCAACCAAACACACGAAAATGCGAGGCGCTGGTTTTCGCCATATCTCAACTCATAAGAAGTGCGATGCAAGAGTGCCCAAGAAAAACTCATAGAAACATGACAAGCAAGAGCAATTGCCTCACCCCAAAACTTCCTAGGTGTAGAGTACTCATCAAGCATAGTCCCGGCCATCTCGACTAAGGTACGGTTCTTCCTCTCCACAACGCCATTTTGTTGGGGGCGATGGAGACGAGAACCGTGCTCTACACTGCCTCACCACAAAAACTCTCAAAGTAGGAATTCTTGAACTCGGTGCCATTATCGGTCGAATTGCTCGTAATGCACCCGGGAGCTCAACAGAAGCCTACTAAAAGACCACGAAAAGAGTAAACGTCTCATCCTTCGAGGCTAAGAAAAACACCCAAGAATACCTCGAGAAGTCATCGACCACGACAAGTACGTACCACTTCCCTCCCATCGATCGCACTCTAGCCGGTCCTCTCGTGTCCATATGGAGCAGATTGACACAGTGCATCTGTCATAGTCATCAGAATCGAGGATGTGAAGCGGAACCATTTTGCCGCGCTTTGAAAGGAGCACAAACAAGATCCTTGACCATTTTGAGTTTCGCAAACCACGAATGAGATCGTGGCCGCTAACTCTCGTCGATGATCAAATCCTATATGACCAAGTCTCCTATGCCGAAAGTCAAATCACGGATTCGGTTACTAAACACCGAGAGGATCACCGAAGACTCGTAAAAATCAGCACGAAAGATCCTCCCATACCGAAATCCCGCAAACCGACTACAGAAGAATCAAGAATTTTGCAATTGTTTTTCTTAAAGCTCACCTCATAACCGTCATCGGTAAGCTGAGAGACTGAAAGCAGATTATACTGCAGCTTACTTACTAAGGCAACATCTTTCAAAATAAAAGAATTATTAATGCTCACTTTACCTTTAGCGATGACGCGCCCAAATGAAGCATCTCCAAAAGTGATCATCTCATCACCCGAGCGCGGGCTAAGGAAGAAACCAACGAGACTCACGGTCATATGACGTGAACACCGAGTCTACAATCCGCCTTTCCTTCCCAAATTGCGACCACGAGTCAAACAGAGTAAAGTCTCAAGATCGGGTGAATCAACGATGATTTTGGCACCCAATCTTGAGTAACACGGCGAATGATGAAGTAGTCAAGCAAGATCGACCTCTATCTACCCTACGCCTCTGTCACTCAACAAGTCAAAATATCTCACTGTTCTTTGGATCCGATCGCTATGGAAGAGCGAGTCGAAGTGCGAAGAATATCGATCTCGCCATGTAGCTATCTCGAAAGGAAAACGAGATCTACCCTCGTGACGGCGGAAGTTACAACCGAGAGGAGCATGAGGACGAAAATCGTAAAACTCGGAAGAACCAAGTCCTCGATGCTGCCTAAAACATCGATGGAACAAACTTAGACCTCGTGTTGGTCTTAGGTGCACTCAAGATCCGGGGTGACCACAGATGTGCCTAAGAGACTCAACACGGTCTCTACGCGATCTTGGCGCGCTGAAGCAATGATCAACTAAATGTCCATCTTTCCGGAGAAGGTGCAATGATACTTCGCCTCCGAGGGGCCAAGCCGAGGTGGAATCACCTTGTCGCCGTCAAATCCTTTGAACAAAACCCGCTGACTTAAAATTGACTTTCTCAGTCCTGGGCTTAGTTTTGATCACACCTGGTGCTATGGTTTTGAGCACGACAGGTGGATGCTTCCTCATATCCTCCTGGATATCATATCCTAGACCCTGATTAAATCTGCAAATTTTAGATTTGTCTAGAATGAGATTGAGCTTCTTCTTGCCTCCTACAAACCTCTCGAGAGTGTTCATAAGATACTGACACTCCCGAAAGAGAGAGGTGCAAGAAGAGCAGGGGGAAGAAGGGACAGCAGAAGGTAAGGGAAGTAAGAAGAACCAACAACAGAGGAAAGATTGGCTTGTGCACGCACACCGACTTTGGGGACGAATCCTCGCTAGCGATTGGTTCACGTTGCTAGGCGTCTCTACCAAACCCTTAGACTTCTTCCCAAAGACACAATACAAGCAGATGATTGTGTCTCTAGAAGGTCCTTAGTTAGCTTCACACATTTTTCATCCAAAGCAACCAAATCACATTTTAGTTTATTACAATGATTGCATGGTGAGCTAACAAGGTCCTTAGAAGCATACTGAGCCAATTTGTTACTGTGATCAATCATTTCTTGAAACTGCTTAGATACAGATTCTAGTTCAAGCAGCTAACTTAGGACAGCTTTAAACAAGAAACAATAGGCTCTAGTAGCGCAGCCTTGAATTCAAAGAATTTTGTGATATGCCCGCTTTAGGTTCATCTTGAGATTATTACAATTTTCACAAGTTTCAGTGCAGATCAAGCAACATGGTATAAAGACCTCTAAACGAATTGTCCTTAACCTCACATGAGGTGCAAGCGAGCCTCAATAGTAGTGGATGAAAGAGGTGCTACCCTACTCATCTCTAATTCAAAGAAGAAGGCTAATGTTCTCTACCTTAATCATGTCAAGTTCAGAGGACACACTATCATGTAAGGTCCTTAGTTTTTCCATATCATCAATCAAAGCACAAAGATGTGTCACATTCATCACGGAGGGAGCAGATGTAAGTAAAGTAAGCTCCGTGATAGTCTAGCTACTTCCTTCTCCAACCCAAAGACACTTAGCCCTAGACTTAGCATGGAATCTACCTAGCTTAAGAAAAGCATCATTAAAGCTCGGTCATAAGTGGGACTAACCTCATCGGAGTCGGAGTACAGTCATTGTCGCTCGATTCGCCCCGAGGCCATGAAGCACATGCCGAGAAGTTGTCGCCGCCCTGGGATCATGATCGCCCTTCCCATCATCGTCACTCCACCCTCCACCTCGCCGGTGTCCAGTTCGTCGAGGCGGTGAGGACGCGATGGAATGCCTTCTTTGCCTTCCCAAAGTTGCGGAACTTCTTCTTGCCTTGGTCAGTCTTTGAGGGCTTCGTGTTGCGGTTCTTGTCGATGTAGTCGTTCTTGCTCGGACCGCCATAGTCACCTTTGCCCTTCCCAAGCTTGGGATGGGCTTGCTCGGATGTGGTTGGGGCCACCACACTCAAACAAATCACCGACCTCCTCTTTTCCATCCCTCCTCCTCTTGTAAGCATGGAAAACTTCCGAGCTAGGAGGGCTAGTCTGCTCATCCTCAAGTCGCTCTAATCGATCATCGCTTATGTCACGAGCAGCTAGGAGAACCCACGATCGACTCGTAAGAAGATCCGAAGTGGGATCGGTGACTAAAGCCATCGATCGTGACTTCGACCTTCGAGAGACAATGTCAATCTCGTGAGTCTTGAGACGCGAGTAAAGCGCATCAAGAGTCGTGGTCGAGAGGTCCGTGCTATCTTTGATGGTAGTCACTTTCATCTCCCAAACACGAAGATCAAGTGCGAAAGCATCTGTCGAGCGCTATCCGAGTCGGGTATGTAAGACCGACCGCCGGAGGTTGCTCAAAATCTTGTGAAAACGCCGAAAAGCACTCGTCAAGAGATTCACCAAAGAAGCATCTCAAATTTCTCAGATTCACGCTTGAACCGGTCTTGTCGAACCGCCTTAATCGGGTAGTGCCTCATGGTATGCATCGAGGGTCACCTGGATGTCGTAGCGTAAATCAAATGAGAAATGCGATCAAACTCATACGCTCAAACCTCGAATGATTATGTTCTTTGCCTTAGCATTTGCCTCAACATCGCCATGTTTCGCATTGATGTTTTCATCGGCAGAACAAAGAACTCGACCTTCACCTTTCTCCGGATGGCATACCCACGAGCCTCGGATGTAAGTTTCCATTCGGCTCTTCCGAAGGGTAATCCGCACCATCAAAATCTGGAGGCTTGGTGGAATACTTGTCCGCTGCCATGGCTCAACCGACCGTTAAGATCTATAAAGAAGAGCTAACCGACTCGATACCAATTGAAGGACCGAAATGGCAACAGAGGGGGTGAATGGTGCCTTAAAATTAAGAACTCCCCTTTCAGATTTAAATAAGATCTACAAACCTCTCAAGAAGAGTAAAACAAAATCGAGAACTAATCATAAGTTCCAAATGCTTACACAAATATCGGACGTTCGATTTTACCCGTGCATACTTCGCACTCGGTAGTTCCTAATCGGTCGCGGAAGTTCCGCTGCTTGATAGTTCGCTATGGACAATCGGAAGTTCGATTGTCCCGACCAAGAACAATCTTTCGGGTTTCTTTTCAAAATCCAAAAACTAAATCTTGAATGCTCTTCTCGGTCAAGTTTCACAGACATCATCCTAAACACCATCTTGACCTCATGGAGAAGAATTGCAAACAAAGATTCAATGATCAAGCCAAGAACGGATTTCTTGAAGAAGGGGCAAGAAAGACCAAAACCAATGATAAGCGAGATTCTCGATTCTTAGCTCATGAAACTTTGAGGATGTAATAGCAATATCAAAGCGACTCTAGATATCAAGTTTCATGCTATTTCTTAAGACGAATCAAAAGATATGTCAAAACCCTAGATATTCAACATGAAGCAGAGAGAGAGAAGAGTTGCAAAGTCAAATAATCAAAACCTCGATTTCATTGGATAGAAACACTGATTCTGAGGTAAAGCAAAGAGGAATGATTACAAAAGATTTCAGTTCATACTCTCCTCTCTCAACAAGCTCTCAAAAGCAAAACAAATCCTTTTCTAGAGCTAACCTAATTTTCTCTCAAAAGTCTAACCCTAACACCTGGGTTCTCCCTATTTATAGCCTTTGCTAATGGGCCTCCAACCCATTAAGCCCGCTACACCCAACGGAACCGCCTCCACTTTTGCCGCTTGCGAAAAGACCCTTTCGCCCCTTGCGCACCTTCTGGAAGCCTCCCGTACACCTTGCTGTCCTTGACTCACAACCACCTCAAGATTCACGCCGTCTTCGACACATCCCAACCATTCTGACCTCAACGCCTCCTGCGCCTAGTCCGGTCCACGTGTCTCGCCACGACTCCATCTTGATGCCCTGCAGTCAACACAGACAAAAAACACATCACATAGCATTGCACAATATCATAGCATCAACATTTGTATAAGACTCAAACTCATACAAAATCAAAACCACAAATTAACCTTCTCTGCACAGTTCTGGACACAATCGGAAGTTCCGCACTTACCACAAATGAAGTTCCGATTTCGAACATCCGCACTTCGAGGATTATCGGAACTTCCGCTCTTACCATTGCGGAACTTCCGATCTTCTGAACATCCGTAAACCCAGATTTTCAAATCCGATTTTCATCTCAAGAGAACCTTAATATCAGTATTATCGGACACTCCGCTACCCCTTGAGCGGAAGTTCCGATTTCCTTGACCGAACTCAAAACCGGAAAATCGGAAGATCCTATTTCCAACGCCAGAGTTCGATTCATCGAACTTCCGCTCCATACACATGATAGTTCCGATTTCCGACTCAAAGACGAAAAGCAGTCCAAACCGAAAAACTCAACTCTCAATCTAATCAACACACTTGTCAAATACTCATCACTCGAGTGGAGGACCTCTCACATGGTCTCTCAATCTCCCCTTGATGAGTATATTGACAAACACCAAAAAGCATAAGATGAGTTTGAGTTTAAAATCAACCAAGGTCTAAACAAGAGTAGTTAAGCTCAAGACCATGTTGACAAAAGAGAAAGACTTGAGATGAGATGAAAGAGCAATTTTCGCACAAAACTCAAGGCTTTTCTCCAGAAGGCTTTTTCTCACAAAAATTCTCCCCCTTTGGCAATAAAATCATCAATATGTAGAAAAGGGAGGAAAAGACTATATGATGTTCATTTTAAGCATTAGGAGCCATGTAGATTATCCAAAATGACTATTAGAGAATTACACCAAGCCATAACACAGAAGAATGCTATCAAGATCATGACAATTGATGTATAGAAAAGCTAAGACGAGAAAGTCCATAATTCTGATTAATGATCCAATTCTTTAGCAAGTCAAATAAACCAAGATTGAAGTCTAGCTAAAGATATCCAAGGATGATACAAGCCATGTCAAATAATCTAAGTTGAACCAAGAAGACTCATATCGAACAGTTTAGAGTGCTACCAGTTGAAGAAAGACTCATTTTATCCAGAACTTGGTCCTTTTAATGATAAGCAATTTTAGCACATTTTTTCTTTTTCTGAAAGCTCTTTATGGTTTTATCTTAGTAAAGCAAGCTCTGGACTAGGTGCCATCCACAACTGCCTCCTAAGCTTCAACCAATTTTTCAAATCTTAGCCATGTGCTAGATCCCAAGCCTTATCGACCACTCCAAGCAACAGACTTAAGGAGGTGATCTTAGGTCATCAAGGCTCCCCGAGTTCATGCCTAGTGCAATGGCAAGCAGTCTCATGAGAAAGATTTGGTGAGATCAGTTTTTTCGCACAAAAGAGATCATTTTTCTTTTGAAGTTTTTAGACCAGCGATTTAAAGATAAGTCAAATTTCTTAACAAACTGACATAGCTTACTCAAAAGTTCAAAGGAGATTCAAGACTCAACTCGACCTACTTGACATGGCGAAAATCATAAAAGGATAGCTTCAACGGACTAGTCTCAAGAGCTATCATGACAAGATTTTAATTCAAGTTTAGCATTTTTAATCACCTTAGCATGGCAAAGACTAAACTACACATAAAAAGTCATGATAGATCTAGCGGTTTAGCATAAATCATGGCAAGATGTAAAAAGTGAAAGCAGATCATAAGGGATAATAAACAAGGCTCCATTTGATTATCATGCAATGCTTGATGAAATGCACAAAATCCAGATTCCCTTGAATGAGATGCATCTTTTAATTGAAAGTTGAGTTATGACAAAATTAAGAATATGGAATAACCAAGAATAACTCCCCAACCAAAGGAACAAAAGCGAGAATCGATAAGTAAAAGCGAGAAAAGCGGTCCTTTAGAGCATAGAAAAGATATAGAGAATACTATCGCCGACGTGTTCTTATCTACCCCATATGATTCTAGGACTATCACCGATCAACTCATACACTAAGGAGCAAACACTTCCCTGTCTACCCAAGGGTGGCCCGACCCTGCTAGAACCTATAAGAAGTGAGTAAGCTCTACTTAGAGAAGGAAGAAACGACTAATAAGCGAGATCCTAGAAGCACAAGACAAGAAGTAGCAGTCAAAGCAATTTGGCAAGAGAACCACTCTAACCTATCTTTGGAAGGACTTGACCCAAAAATGAAACCGAGAAAGGAGTAATAGTATAATATAATATAATATAATATAATAGTAGCACAAAGCTCCCCTCACACGAGAAATCCGTAAGGACAAACCACTAAAGCTCTCCCATGAGTGGAAAACCGAGAGCCGGAGGCTTAGTGAAGATATCACGCCAACTGGTGCTCACTCTCCTGGCCCGGAGCACAATGTCACCCTTCTCTACATGGTCTCGAAGAAAGTGATATCGATATCAATATGCTTGGTCCGAGAATGTTGCCTTTGGGTTCTTGGCAATGCAAATCGCAGATGTGTTATCACAAAAGAGTGGAACGCATCGATAGATAAACCAAAATCCTGCGGTCGAGACCATCCAAAGCACTTGGCTACAAAGCTGGCGCGACAGCGTGCTCGGCCTCTGCGGTGGGCGCGCAACACCGGATTGCTTCCTTGACGACCGGAGACAAGAGAAGTGCCAATGAATTGGCAAGTGCGGTAGTGCTCTTCCTATCTATCCTCTGACCAAAAAATCGCGCATCGGAGAAGGCTCTAAGAGATAGACAAGAAGAGGAAGAGTACGGATACCATAGTCAATGGTAGCTCGAAGGTACCGAAGATGCGCTTCACCGCCGACGGTGAGATCTGCGAGGAGAAGCTCAAACCGAGCACAAAGACACACGAGAAATGTATGTCCGGTCTCGAGGCCGTGAGGTACAAGAGAGAGCCAATCATGCTCTGAAATCCTTTTGGTCAGCAGTTCGCCGTCTTCATCGGATCCAGCTGTCAGTAGATGCCATTGGAGTTGATCTCGGCTTTCCATCATTCATGTCAAACGCGCAGAGGTCTCGAGTGTATTTGCCTTGATGAAGAAAGGTACCCTCCGAGTCTGCTTGATTTGGAAGCCAAGGAAGAAGCTCAACTCGCCCATCATGCTCATTTCAAACTCAGAGCTCATGACATCGGAAAATTGGGAAACGAGCATGCGAGGAGCCGCCAAAGATAATGTCATCCACGAGATCCGACGAGCGTAAGATCGGTGCCAAGGCGGCGAATGAACAAGGTCTTGTCAATTTTACCCATCTCAAAACCATGGCTCGTGAGATAGGACTTAAGCCTTTCATACCAAGCTCAGGGAGCTGCTTGAGTCCATACAAAGCTTTGGAAAGCTTTGTAGACATGGTTAGGGTATTTGGGGTTCTCGAAACTGGAGGTCAGTCGACATAGACTTCTTCCTCAATAAGGCCATTGAGGAAGGCACTCTTGACATCCATCTGGTAAAGCTTGAAACCCTTAGAAGTCGCAAAGGCAAGCGAGATTCTAATGGCTTCAAGTCTAGCTACAGGGCAAAGGTCTCTTGAAATCTAGACCCTCAACTTGAGAGTACCCACGAGCTACCGGCCTAGCCTTGTTTGAATGACTAACCCATCTTCACTTTGCTTGTTCTTGAACACCCATTTGGTCCCAATGATATTGTGACCTTGAGGGGCTCAACAAGGGACCGACCTTGTTTCTTTCAAAATTTTCCAACTCCTCATGCATAGCGTTTGTCCAAGACTCGTCGGATAGAGCATGACAAACATCTTTAGGCTCAAATGAGGCGACGAAGGCGTAATGGAGCGTAAAAGAGACAAGCCGACTTTGGAGCGTGTGACACGCTCAAGAGGTCTCCAATTATATGCTCTGAAGGATGGTCCTTTTGAATGTGTCTTGGAGGTCGGGGTGAGATGAAGAAGTGGCCTCTACCTCATTAGCAGATGAGATAGGAGCAGAGCCACTAGCTTGGAAGAAGCGAAGGTAAGGGCGATCTCCTCGAGGTGCGGTGGAAGAAGGCACCTCAAGAGGAGGAGAAGGAAGCTGGATCGGTAGACAACCCTCATCTCCATCCTCCTCATCATCCACAAAGATGGACTCGGTCGCTCTAGGAACACGAGATATCGTGGCCTAGTCCCTGGTGGCCTCATCAAAGGTCACCTCACGTGTCTCTAACAATTTACTAGACTCGCGATTCCTGCACTCTATAGGCACGAGAAGAAGTCGAGTAACCTGTAAAGATCCCATCACAAGATCGTGACTCGAACTTATCTAGGTTCCCAGGACTTGAGAATAAAACACTTGCAACCAAACACACGAAAATGCGAGGCGCTGGGTTTTCGCCATATCTCAACTCATAAGAAGTGCGATGCAAGAGTGCAGAAGAAAAACTCATTAGAAACATGACAAGCGTAGCAATTGCCTCACCCAAAACTTCCTAGGTGTAGAGTACTCATCAAGCATAGTCCTCGCCATCTCGACCAAGGTGCGGTTCTTCCTCTCCACAACGCCATTTTGTTGGGGGCGTATGGAGACGAGGCGGTGCTCTACACTGCCTCACCACAAAAACTCTCAAAGTAGGAATTCTTGAACTCGGTGCCATTATCGGTCTGGTGCTCGTAATGCACCCGGAGCTCAGCAGAAGCCTACTAAAAGACCACGAAAAGAGTAAACGTCTCATCCTTGAGGCTAAGAAAAACACCCAAGAATACCTCGAGAAGTCATCGACCACGACAAGTCGTACCACTTCCCTCCCATCGATTGCCTCTAGCCGGTCCCATCATGTCCATATGGGCGATTGACACAGTGCATCTGTCATAGTCATTTATGGCTGGAGGATGTGAAGCGGCAACCATTTTGCCGCGCGGCAAGGAGCACAAACAAGATCCTTGACCATTTTGAGTTTGGCAAACCACGAATGAGATCGTGGCGCTAACTCGGTCGGATGATCAAATCCTATATGACCAAGTCTCCTATGCGAGAAAGTCAAATCACGGATTGAAGCTACTAAACACCGAGAGGATCACGGAAGACTCGGAAAAATCAGCACGAAAGATCCTCCCATACCGAAATCCATAAACTAGACTACCCAAGAATCAAGAATTTTGCAATTGTTTTTCTTAAAGCTCACCTCATAACCGTCATCGGTAAGGTGAGAGACCGGCAAGCGATTATCTGCAGCTTACTTACTAAGGCAACATCTTTCAAAATAAAAGAATTATTAATGCTCACTTTACCTTTAGCGATGGCGCCCAAATGAAGCATCTCCAAAAGTGATCGTCTCATCACCGGAGCGGGCTAAGGAAGAAAACCAACGAGACTCACGGTCATATGACGTGAACACCGAGTCTACAATCCGGACCTTTCCTTCCGGCCGGCGACCACGAGTCAAGCAGAGTAAAGTCTCGATCTTGGGTGAATCAGCGATGATTTTGGCACCCAATCTTGAGTAACACGTGAAATGGATGAAGTAGTCAAGCAAGGCCGACCTCTATCTACCCTCGCTCTCTGTCACTCAACAAGTCAAAATATCTCGACTGTTCTTTGGATCCATTGCTATGGAAGAGCGAGTCGAAGTGCGATAATATGCGATCTCGCCATGGTAGCTATCTCGAAAGGAAAACGAGATCTACCCTCGGGGGCGGAAGTTACAACCGAGAGGAGCATGAGGACGAAAATCGTAAAACTCGGAAAAACCAAGTCCTCGATCTGCCCTAAAACATCGGATGGAACAAACTTAGACCTCGTGTTGGTCTTAGGTGCACTCAAGATCAGGGTCGACCACAGAATGTGCCTAAGAGACTCAACACGGTCTCTACGCGATCTTGGCGCGCTGAAGCAATGATCAACTAAATGTCCATCTTTACGATGAAGGTGCAATGATACTTCGCCTTACGAGGGGTCGAAGCTGCAGGTGGAATCACCTTCTTCGTCGAAATCCTTTGAACAAAACCCGTGACTTAAAATTGACTTTCTCACCCCGGCTTAGTTTTGATCACACAGTGCTATGGTTTTGAGCACGACGGTGGATGCTTCCTCATATCCTCCGGATATCATATCCTAGACCACGATTAAATCTGCAAATTTTAGATTTGTCTAGAATGAGATTGAGCTTCTTCTTGCCTCCTACAAACCTCTCGAGAGTGTTCATAAGATCTTGACACTCCGAAAGAGAGGTGCAAGAAGAGCGAGGGGAAGAAGGGACGCAGAAGGTAAGGGAGCGAAGAAGAACCAACAACGAGGAAAGATTGGCTTGTGCACGCGGCCGACTTTGGGGGACATCCTCGCTAGCAGATTGGTTCACGTTGCTAGGCGTCTCTACCAAACCCTTAGACTTCTTCCCAAAGACACACAATACAAGCGGATGATTGTGTCTCTAGAAGGTCCTTAGTTAGCTTCACATTTTTCATCCAAAGCAACCAAATCACATTTTAGTTTATTACAATGATTGCATGGTGAGCTAACAAGGTCCTTAGAAGCATCTTGAGCCAATTTATTCTTGTGATCAATCATTTCTTGAAACCGCTTGAATCTGATTCTAGTTCAAAGATTAACTTAGGGCCAGTTTAAACAAGAAACAATAGGCTCTAGTAGCGCGACTTGGAATTCACAATTTTGTGATATGCCTGTTTTAGGTTCATCTTGAGATTATTACAATTTTCACAAGTTTCAGGCGAGATCAAGCAACATGGTATAAAGACCTCTAAGCGAATTGTCCTTAACCTCACATGAGGTGCAAGCGATAGCCTCAACGGTAGTGGATGAAAGAGGTGCTACCCTACTCATCTCTAATTCACAAGAAGGCTAATGTTCTCTACCTTAATCATGTCAAGTTCGGAGGACACACTATCATGTAAGGTCCTTAGTTTTTCCATATCATCAATCAAAGCACAAACATGTGTCACATTCATCACGGGAGGGAGCGGATGTAAGTAAAGTAAGCTCCGTGATAGTCTAGCTACTTCCTTCTCCAACCCAAAGACACTTAGCCCTAGACTTAGCATGGAATCTACCTAGCTTAAGAAAAGCATCATTAAAATTTGGTCATAAGTGGGACTAACCTCATCGGAGTCGGAGTACACCATTGTCGCTCGATTCGCCCCGAGGGCCATGAAGCACATGCCGAGAAGTTGTCGTCGTCCTTGGGATCATGATCGTCCTTCCCATCATCGTCCTCCACCCTCCACCTCGCCGGTGTCCGGTTAAATCGAGGCGGTGAGGACGCGATGGAATGACTTCTTTGCCTTCCCAAAGTTGCGGAACTTCTTCTTGCCTTGGTCAGTCTTTGAGGGCTTCGTGTTGCGGTTCTTGTCGATGTAGTCGTTCTTGCTCGGACCGCCATAGTCACCTTTGCCCTTCCCAAGCTTGGGACGGTTTGCTCGGATGTGGTTGGGGCCACCACACTCGAAACAAATCACGGGACCTCCTCTTTTCCATCCCTCCTCCTCTTGTAAGCATGGGAAAACTTCCGAGCTAGGAGGGCTAGTTGCTCATCCTCAAGTCGCTCTAACGATCATCGGTTATGTCACGAGAGCGACTAGGAGAACCCACGTGTCGACTCGTAAGAAGATCCGAAGTGGGATCGGTGACTAAAGCCATCGATCGTGACTTCGACCTTGAGAGACAATGTCAATCTCGTGAGTCTTGAGACGCGAGTAAAGCGCATCAAGAGTCGGTCGAGAGGTCCGTGCTATCTTTGATGGTAGTCACTTTCATCTCCCAAACACGAAGATCAAGTCGAAAGCATCATCGGCGTTATCCGAGTCGGGGTATGTAAGGCCGACCGCTCGGAGGTTGCTCAAAATCTTGTGAAAACGCCGAAAGCACTCGTCAAGAGATTCACCGACAAGCATCTCAAATTTCTTGTATTCACGCTTGAACCGGTCTTGTCGAACCGTCTTAATCAGGTAGTGCCCTCATGGTATGCATCGAGGGTCACCTGGATGTCGTAAAAGAAATCAAATGAGAAATGCGATCAAACTCATACGCTCAAACCACGAATGATTATGTTCCTTGCCTTAGCATTTGCCTCAACATCGGCCATGTTTCCGCATTGATGTTTTCATCGGCGAGAACAACAAATCGACCTTCACCTTTCTCCGGATGGCATACCCACGAGCACGGATGTAAGTTTCCATTCGGCTCTTCGGAAGGGTAATCCAGACCATCAAAAACTGGAGGCTTGGTGGAATACTTGTCCGTTGCCATGGCTCAACCGACCGGTTAAGATCTATAAAGAAGAGCTAACCGGCTCTGATACCAATTGAAGGACCGAAATGGCAACAGAGGGGGTGAATGGTGCCTTAAAATTAAGAACTCCCCTTTCTGTATTTAAATAAGATCTACAAACCCTCTCAAGAAGAGTAAAACAAAATCGAAGAACTAATCATAAGTTCGATGCATTACATCAAATATCGGACGTTCCGATTTTACCCGGCGGTACTTCCGCACTCCGGTAGTTCCGGAATCAGTGCGGAAGTTCCGCCTGCGGTAGTTCCGCTATGGACAATCGGAAGTTCCGATTGTCCTGACCGAAGAACAGTGCGCTCGGGTTTCTTTTCAAAAATCCAAAAACTAAATCTTGAATGCTCTTCTCTGGTCAAGTTTCACAGGACATCATCCTAAACACCATCTTGACCTCATGGAGAAGAATTGCAAACAAAGATTCAATGATCAAGCCAAGAACGGATTTCTTGAAGAAGGGCAAGAAAGACCAAAACCAATGATAAGCGAGATTCTCGATTCTTAGCTCATGAAACTTTGAGGATGTAATAGCAATATCAAAGCGACTCTAGATATCAAGTTTCATGCTATTTCTTAAGGCGAATCAAAAGATATGTCAAAACCCTAGATATTCAACATGAAGCAGAGAGAGGAAGAGTTGCAAAGTCAAATAATCAAAACCTCGATTTCATTGGATTGAAACACGATTCTGAGGTAAAGCAAAGAGGAATGATTACAAAAGATTTGAGTTCATACTCTCCCTCTCAACAAGCTCTCAAAAAGCAAAACAAATCCTTTTCTAGAGCTAACCTAATTTTCTCTCAAAAGTCTAACCCTAACACCGGGGTTCTCCCTATTTATAGCCTTTGCTAATGGGCCTCCAACCCATTAAGCCCGCTACACCGAACGGAACCGCCTCCACTTTTGCCGCTTTGCGAAAAGACCCTTTCGCCCCTTGCGCACCTTCGGAAGCCTCCGTACACCTTCTTTGTCCTTGACTCACAACCACCTCAAGATTCACGCCGTCTTGACACATCCCAACCATTCGACCTCAACGCCTCCTGCGCCTAGTCCGGTCCACGTGTCTCGCCACGACTCCATCTTGATGCCTGCGATCAACACAGACAAAAACACATCACATAGCATTGCACAATATCATAGCATCAACATTTGTATAAGACTCAAACTCATACAAAATCAAAACCACAAATTAACCTTCTACGCGCGATTACGGACACAATCGGAAGTTCGCACTTACCACGCGGAAGTTCCGATTTCTAACATCCGCGACTTGTCGAGATTATCGGAACTTCGCTCTTACCATTGCGGAACTTCCGATCTTCTAACATCCGTAAACCCAGATTTTCAAATCCGATTTTCATCTCGTGAGAACCTTAATATCGGTATTATCGGACACTCCTCTACCCCTTGGCGGATGTTCGATTTCCATGACCGAACTCAAAACCGAGGAAAATCGGAAGATCCTATTTCCAACGCCAGGTAGTTCCGATTTATCGGAACTTCCGCTCCATACACAGCGGTAGTTCCGATTTCCCTGACTCGGCCCAGAAACAGTCCAAACCGAAAAACTCAACTCTCAATCTAATCAACACACTTGTCAAATACTCATCACTCAGAGTGGAGGACCTCTCACATGGTCTCTCACAAATCATTAAAACAAATAGTCTAGTCCAAAACGTTGTCCTAAACTTTATTCAACCTCTAACATGTCCAAGGGTAATCCAATTTTGAATGAAAAGATTCTTATGGCAAATGATCATGTGTTGTCCATGTGCTCTACTCGCTCTCAGTTACGGCGCCCTCGAAGATCACCTAAAGACAACAAAAGAGCAAGGGTGAGTCCACGACTCAGCAAACACATCCATATACAACGAACAATAATAAATCAACAGCATTCAATAACTTCATTATCATCACAGGTACTTCTATTAATATTCTCATGCAGTTATCTTCTCTTTGATTCACATCCATTAATCTCATGTATCAATGCAAATCTAATCTACATGTCCACATGCACTTCTTTCGCGTATACCGGTATAGCATGAGTGAATGCTCGCGACAACATTCACTCTCAAGCCCGTTCCTCCACAAGGATCGGGGACCTCCTCCACTCCCGTGGAGTTGTGATCATTCATGATCACCTGCTCATATGCAAAGATGCTTATGTATGAAAAATGCAAACTCCATCATAAACATCATATCCAACTTTTCATCATGTTTATCAACAAAGATATAACCATATCATTCCATTGTTTGCAATTAAATAAAATAAAAAAGTACAACAATAATGGTAATAGAAGATTAAAAAAACGTGATCAATCATTGATCGTTGTCTACCATGCTTGCCTTTACTAGTTGCGGCCTTACGATTTGGCTAGAAGATGGCAACAAATCTGACGCCTCTCCTACATTAAATATTCAAATTTCAATACAAGCTACAGCATCATAAGAACAACAATCAATCGACATCGCTCCTACCGTCCCCAAATCTACCACGCTTCTCGGTGCGAATGGTTACCCATTGCTGTCTTAGTACTAAAGCGAGCGTAACTTTTGACTCAAAAGTCCGATCACGACCAACCACCCAGTTCTGGATTCTACACAAAATTCCCCTCATTTTCTTAGATAACAAAGTCTTCTAATTAAATCATCTAATCCACCGTTTTTAGCCCAGAAAGCCGATCTGTGCGCTTGAACAGCAGGTCTTACTAAATTCATAACTTTTGTTTTATCCAGCAAAATTCGAGTTCTTAGATTCTACAGAACCCTTGGACAATTATCTACATCTTTCATGTAGATCAAAAACTCTAATTAGGCTATTTACTATTTTTAATCTACAGTCTACCAAAACAGCGCCGAAAGACGACAACCGCAAAGATAGCAGTCTTCCAAAATTCATATCTCGAAATCTACTTGTCCGCTCGACATGATTAAAAATGCTATAGAAGGATATCGAAATTATCTACAATTAACTAGTAGATGACATTTTCAAAATTCGCCATTAAGGTATCCGAATAAATCGTTCAATATAACAGCAAGCTAAACAGATTCATTAACCGGCACTTGCGACTAGAAAATTCTAAAACCTTTCTAACTAGTCCTGATTCTAATATGTAACTAAATTAGAAAAAAAAAGAAAGGTAACAACATTACAGATCATCATCCACCACCAAAAACCGAAATGTCTAATTCCTCCTAAATTTCTCTCTCTTTTTTTTTCGGTGTGGTTCTTACATTCTCCCGTCCTAATCAAATCCACCAGTAGCTTTAACCAACATGGAGCACTTAATTAATGCTAAGTAGTAGCGGACAAAGTATAACGTGCAGCAATAATGCATGACGTGCAGCAATAATGCATGCCGTGCAGCAAACCTCAACACCTCGGATGCATAGCGGCGGTCGGTGGCGAAGGCAACAAATGGGCGTGCGGCACGGAAACCGTCTGGCCAAATCCGCGCGGTGGTTCTCGGGTTGGCGGCTCCAGCAGCCGCGCACAAGCATTTCCGCGCGGCGAGCAAGCGATGGCGAGCTTGAGCTCGGCCGTGCGGCGTGCGATCGGTGGCGCTTATTGAACGACCACGGTGGTGGCGCGCGAGAAGCGAGGAAAAGCAAAGCGGCTAGGTGGAGAAAAGAAAAAAAGCGCTAGGGTTTCTAGAATCCACTCCCACGATTTATATAGCTCTTAAAAAACTACGAAATATTCTATTTTCACGTATTCTTTTTATTTAATTACGCACAAGCACTTAAAGGCGTTATTATTATTTATTTATTTATTTTTGAGATATTACATTCTACCCCCTATGAATTCGACCGAATTCTACTCGCGTTTTACTCAAATAAAAACTACTGCTGCTGATATTAAACAATAAAATAACACGTGCAGCGTGAACAACTCGGATATTGCTCGCGCATGCGAGGCTCCAACTCCCAAGTCGCCTCTCTCGGTGATCGTCCACGGCACCTTGACATATACCAGCGTCTTGTGCCTCGGCACTCGCTCAGACCCTCTCTCGAATGCGTGGCGGACGCGACTCAAGCTGTGAGTCTTGCTCAATAGTCGGTGGCTCTAATGAAATCTTATGCTCTGGGTCTCTCAAAAACTTTCGGCATCGAGGCGTGAAACACATTGTGAACTCCACGCATGGACTCGGGAAGGTCGAGGCGATAAGCTAACTTCCCAATTCTTGCAATAATCGGGAGCGGTCCAGCGTACCTCGGGCTAAGCTTCCCTTTGGTGCCGAACCGAACAATACCTTTAGTGGGAGACACTCTCAAGAGCACTGGTCACCCACGCAAACTCAAGTCACGCCTCCTCAAATCGGCATAACTTTTACATGCGCTCACGAGTACGCTAACGATTCTGCCTCACCATGGCCACACGCTCAGCGGTCTTGAATCGGTCAGGACCCAAAATTGCCTTCTCTCCAGCTGCATCCCAACAAAGTGGCGATCGCACTTTCGCCCATAGAGAACCTCGAATGGCGCGGCTCTAATCTTGGAATGATAACTATTATTATAAGCAAACTCTGCAAGTGGCAATGGTCCTCCCAACTACCCTTCAAGACAAAGCATAAGACCGCAACATGTCCTCCAAAGTCGAATAGTGCGCTCGGTTTGCCCATCACATCTCGAGGTGAAGCAAATGTACTAAAGCGGGTTTGTGTGCCCAATGCACTCTGCGGACTTTCCCGAACTTGAAGACAAACTTGGCGTCCACATCGAAATGATGGTCTTTGGCACACCATGCGATCTTACTATTTCACGCACATAAATAGGTGCTAGATCACTCATTGAATTTGTCGTGCGAATAGGAATGAAGTCTTGTGAGACTTCTTTGAATCGATCCACCACTACCCAAGCTGCATCCTTCCCTCGCGGCGTGCAGTAGCGCCACCACAAAGTCCATAGAGATATCATCCCAAGGCCCTTGAGGAACCTCCAAAGGCTGCAACAACCTGCGGGGCGCTTGTGCTCGGCTTTCACTTGCGACAAACACCACAAGAAGCCACATAGTTAGCAATATCCACCTTCATTCTTTTCCCCCAAAATTACATTTGAGATCTCGATACATCTTAGTCTCACCAGGATGAACAGTGTATGGAGTGCGATGTGCCTCCCTCAAGGTATCATCTTTGACCTCCGCCTTTTGTGGCACGCAAAGACGGCCTTAAAACCTCAAAGCACCAAAATCATCCATGCTAAAATCACTCTCTTTGCCCTCATCCAGACGCTTCCTAACCTCCTGTAATAACCGGTCACTCTGTTGTGCTTCCGTGCGATGCGGAATAGGCGACTCAAGAATCAACTGTGTCTCAACATGTGATGTGCCCGCATAACAATAAGATATTCCCATGCGATCAAAATCAGCAATAAGGCAATCTAGAGTAGCGGGAGTCGCCTTGCGACTAAGAGCATCAGCAACTACATTGGCCTTGCCTGGATGATACTGAATAGTAAGATCATAGTCCTTGATCAACTCCACCACCTCCTTTGCCTTAAATTCAGATCATACAGTGAAGATATACTTGAGACTCTTGTGATGCGTGAAAATATCACAAGGCTCACCGTATAGATAATGCCTCCAAATCTTGAGAGCAAAGACAACGCGACCAACTCCAAATCATGAGTGGGATAGTGCACGCTCGTGCTTCTTTAAGCTGTCTCGGCGCATAAGCAATCACCTTACCATCTTGCATGAGAACACGGCCAAGACCCACTCGAGGCATCTGAAAAAGGCGTGAACCGCTTTCTTGGCTCGGGAAGAGTGAGAATAGGAGAGGTCACCAACCTCTCTTTCAAAGTCACGGCTGCGCTCACACTCATCGATCCATAGGAATCTCACACCTTTTGAGTAAGTGAGACATCGGTTTGGCGATGATAGAAATCTGCACAAAAGCGCAGATAATAACCGGTAAGCCAAGAAACTCCTCACCTCCTTCACATTTGTCGGCCTCTTCCAATCCACCACTGTAGAGACCTTACTAGGATCAACGGCAATGCCTTGATTTATCACATGACCCGAAAACTCATACGAAATCCGAACTCACACTTCTTCAACTTAGCATAGAACTTGTGGTCTCTTAAAGTATCTAAAACCAGACCTCAAATGGCGCTCATGATCCTCATTAGTCTTGGAATAGATGAGAATATCATCAATGAACACCACCACGAAGTCATCTAGATACTCGTGTAACATGTTGTTCATGGTCTCCATAAAAGCAGCGGTGCATTAGTCAATCCAAAAGACATAACTTTGAATTCATAATGCCCATACACGGTGGAAAGCGATCTTCTCTACATCTGTTCACACACACGGTTTGATTATACCACGGAGATCGATCTTGGAGAATACTTGAGCTCCATTCAGCCGATCAAACAAGTCCTCAATGCGGGGCAATGGATATTTATTCTTGATTGTGGCGCATTAAGCGCCGCGATAATCAACACATCGCCAACTCCCATCCTTCTTCTCTGTGAATAGAGCGAGAGCTCCCCACGGCGATACGCTCGCTGATCAAACCTTTAGCCAACAAATCATCCAATTGCTTCTTCAACTCGTCACGAAGCGGACGTGCTAGTCGATATGGAGACATCGAGATGGGGCGAGTACGGAACAAGATCAATCACGAAACTCCACGTCTGCGCGGTGGCAAACCGGGCTCGGTAGGGAACACATGCAGGTAATTACTAACCTTTGGAATCTCCTCAATCTGCGAAGCCACGCTCGGTTTCTCGGCAAGAGCTAAAAAGCCCGATTTTCACTTTGCGGCGGCGGGGAATAGTCCGGTATCTGAAAGAGGCGCGGGCGCCTCCTCTGAAAGATCAAAGTCTCCCAGGGCGAGTGCGCACAGACATTCTCTGAAGCGAGGATATCACGGCTCGATAAGTGCGGCCAATCCATACCCAAGATAACGTCGAGCGACTCCATTTGAATAACTATCAAATTCGCAGTGAACTTCTCTCCATCAATGACAATAGAACACCGGGACAAGCAGTAGAGCTACGCAATAATTCCCCGGAGAGCTAACTAACAACGTGAGAAATCCACTTGCATACTCAAGTTCGCTCTCTAGCAAGCGCGTCGAGACAAGCGAAAGGTAGCCTGAATCAAAAGGACTAAAGCATCAAGCGAATCCACAAGCAAAGTACATCACCACGTCGGGGCGACTCGCGGACTCATTGTGGGCATGGCGTACCTCGGTGGCGCCATGGCAAAAAGAAGGCGGCGGGGCGGCGAGCCAAACAATCTGCGTGGCGGTGCGAGTAAGGCGGTCGTGCACCACTGAGCGGTGCGGTGGCGGCGCGGTGGTACCCTCTGGGCGCCCAGGCGAAAGAAATGGCGGCGCTAGAAGGCGATCATCATTTGGAAAGTTCCTCGTGCGGGACCCGAAGAAGATGATGGCACGACCTCCCGCTTGATCACGCTAAGCGGGGTTACGGCGACACACCGCTCCTTGTGACCCGTCGGCCACAGGCGGCAATCTCTGTCCAAGTGCACTCGGCGTGTAGTGTCCATCACCGCGCTTAAAGCAAAGCATGCCACCTTACAGGGCGGAGACGAAGAGTGAGTACCTACAAAGGGCGAGCGCAGAAGAAGAAAACGGCCTCGGCGCTTAGACTTGAAGGCTGCGGTCCTCCTTGAATTTCTTGGCGGTCGTTGAGCAGACCCACTTCCCTCACTAGAGCTCCTCTTACGGTCACCACGAAGCAACGATCCACGAGGCTTCTTGCCCCTTTGTGGTGCATCTCCAACTCCATGCCTAGCTTGCTCCTAGCAGGCTGTAGTCACGGGTGGAGTAGCTCCCAACACATGTCGGTACTCGAGTGAGACCCGGCGGAACCTCTTGGCTTTACGAAGATCATCGTTAAGCTCTTGAAGGACAAAGCGAACCAAGTTGTTGAACTCGACCTCATACTCGACAATAGACCTCTTCCCGAGCAAAGGTCGTCAAGGCAAGCTCCATCTTCTCAACAAAGAGTAGGGGTAGAACTTTCCCTTGAGCGATCAACAAAGTCCTCCCAAGTGGCTGGACCTTGGCTGGCGGTCCTCGAAGACAACACGCCCTCCACCAAATATCACTTGCCCTTTCGGTGAAAGGCCACAAGCGGACCCTCGATGTGAGGACATCTCTAAAGCTCAAAGCGCCTCTCCATGTAGCGCAACCGGTCCATTGCTGGACGGTGTGCCCAGGCCGTCAAGCGGATCAACCTCAACCCCATCCACTCTCGAAGTGTCATCGCGCCTCGAGGCGGTGGATGTGCGGCAGGAGCAACAGGATGCCGCGGCGAGAGGCTGCCGGCGCTGTTGACGAAAACGCGGATCTCTCCCACCAACTCTCTCGGCCAAGCGGGGTCTCATCACAGACCCCAGCCGGAGGCGGTCAGCGGCAACCCCTCGACTCGACTCATCACTCTGGGAGGTGGCTCCACGGAACCTCGCCGCGGCCCCGACCTCCACGACCATGGCCACCACGACCCGTCCTCTACCCCTCGGCATAGCTATCAACCACAATCAACAATACACAATGAGTTCAAAGGTCAAAATAAAATCATGCATCAATAAACAACATAGCAGGCGTAAAGCGATGATCGTAACTCTCTCTAACCTCATGCACTAGTGTGTCAAATTTTAAATTAGTAAACCATTAGCAAATTTTAGTTGATTTACTAAACTAAAATAAATTTTAACAATTTTAGTTTGCCTATGTTGTTAATCTATTCTACCACGGACCTAAAGCAGCTCTTATACCAAGCTGTAACACCTAGCCCAACAGAGCCTAGAATGCCACCACACTACTCTCTAAACTAATAATTATCGACACACTATAAAATTACAGCAAGAAAACAACAATAAACATATCCATGGATCACAAAAGAACATGCATAATTATGGATCAAGCGATAATAAATAAGCAAGGGAATATAACGGGTAAATAGTCCAAAATAGCACCAACCAATGAATCCAAATCATTAAAACAAATAGTCTAGTCCAAAGCGTTGTCCTAAACTTTATTCAACCTCTAACATGTCCAAGGGTAATCCAATTTTGAATGAAAAGATTCTTATGGCAAATGATCATGTGTTGTCCATGTGCTCTACTCGCTCTCGATTCACGGCCCTCGAAGATCACCTAAAGACAACAAAAGAGCAAGGGTGAGTCCACGACTCAGCAAACACATCCATATACAACGAACAATAATAAATCAACAGCATTCAATAACTTCATTATCATCACAGGTACTTCTATTAATATTCTCATGCAGTTATCTTCTCTTTGATTCACATCCATTAATCTCATGTATCAATGCAAATCTAATCTACATGTCCACATGCACTTCTTTCGCGTATACCGGTATAGCCTGAGTGAATGCTCGCGACAACATTCACTCTCAAGCCCGTTCCTCCACAAGGATCGGGGACCTCCTCCACTCCCGTGGAGTTGTGATCATTCATGATCACCTGCTCATATGCAAAGATGCTTATGTATGAAAAATGCAAACTCCATCATAAACATCATATCCAACTTTTCATCATATTTATCAACAAAGATATAACCATATCATTCCATTGTTTGCAATTAAATAAAATAAAAGCACAACAATAATGGTAATAGAAGATAAAGAAAGCGTGATCAATCATTGATCATTGTCTACCATCACTTGCCTTTACTAGTTGCGGCGCTTGCGATTTGGCTAGAAGATGGCAACAAATCGACGCCTCTCCTACATTAAATATTCAAATTTCAATACAAGCTACAGCATCATAAGAACAACAATCAATCGACATCGCTCCTACCGTCCCCAAATCTACCACGCTTCTCGGTGCGAATGGTTACCCATTCTGTCTTAGTACTAAAGCGAGCGTAACTTTTGACTCAAAAGTCCGATCACGACCAACCACCCAGTTCTGGATTCTACACAAAATTCCCCTCATTTTCTTATATTACAAAGTCTTCTAATTAAATCATCTAATCCACCGTTTTTAGCCCAGAAAGCCGATCTGTCCGCTTCGGAACAGCAGGTCTTACTAAATTCATAACTTTTGTTTTATCCAACCAAAATTCGAGTTCTTAGATTCTAAAGAACCCTTGGACAATTATCTACATCTTTCATGTAGATCAAAAACTCTAATTAGGCTATTTACTATTTTTAATCTACAGTCTACCAAAACAGCGCCGAAAGACGACAACCGCAAAGACAGCAGTCTTCCAAAATTCATATCTTGAAATCTACTTGTCCGCTCGACATGATTAAAAATGCTATAGAAGGATATCGAAATTATCTACAATTAACTAGTAGATGACATTTTCAAAATTCGCCATTAAGGTATCCGAATAAATCGTTCAACATAACAGCAGGCTAAACAGATACATTAACCGGCACTTGCGACTAGAAAATTCTAAAACCTTTCTAACTAGTCCTGATTCTAATATGTAACTAAATTAGAAAAAAAAAGAAAGGTAACAACATTAAAGATCATCATCCACCACCAAAAACCGAAATGTCTAATTCCTCCTAAATTTCTCTCTCTTTTTTTTCCCGGTGTGGTTCTTCTGTTCTCCCGTCCTAATCAAATCCACCAGTAGCTTTAACCAACATGGAGCACTTAATTAATGCTAAGTAGTAGCGGACAAAGTATAACGTGCAGCAATAATGCATGACGTGCAGCAAACCTCAACACCTCGGATGCCACAGCGGCGGTCGGTGTGAAGGCAACAAATGGACGTGCGGCACGAAGCCGTCTGGCCAAATCCACGGTGGTTCTCGGGTTGGCGGCTCCCGCGCATGCGCACAAGCATTTCCGCGCGCGAGCAAGCGATGGCGAGCTTGAGCTCGGCCGTGCGCGTGCGATCGGTGGGCTGTGATTGCGACACGGTGGCGGCGCGCAGCAGGAAAAAGCAAAGCGGCTAGGTGGAGAAAAAGAAAAAGGCGCTAGGGTTTCTAGAATCCACTCCCACGATTTATATAGCTCTTAAAAAAACTCTGAAATATTCTATTTTCACGTATTCTTTTTATTTAATTACGCACAAGCCCTTAAAGACGTTATTATTATTTATTTATTTATTTTTCAGAATATTACAAAATAGCACTTGATAACGAATAACGCTCAGCTGTACACCACGCGCTAGTGCACGGACTTGCAACTCTATGGATATTCGCCAACACGCACCTGGATGATCGCCTCTAGACCACGAGCGGAGATCGCCAAGCCCTCAATTCCCAGCGGAAAAGTAAACTTGACCTTAAAAAACAGAACGAACAATTGATCGCCTAATTCTCTCTCAGAAGTCCTCGCATGAACTCTATTATGAAAGAACAAGCAATAACTTGTGTTCTATTCTTATGCATAAGCGTGATGCCTTTACAATTGGGTCTACCCTTCAATATATAGTATTAGCTAAGAACTATTCGATTACTAAATTTTTGGATGGTACTATTCACACGATGTAGTAGGTAGTCTTGCACGATCTTTATGCAGGGGGTATTCACGCACGCGCTGTGGCTGTAGTAAATCTTGTTCACGTGGCCCAACACTGTAGCATGGCATGGTGCTTGTAGCGCGTAGTCTTGTTCACATGGCACTATTCATGGGCGATCATTTGTTCATCTTAGTGGACTTGTGCTTCCTTGGATGTCGGGCGCATATCCTTGATGTCCATCCATCACTGACTTTTCAAACCTGAGCACAAGTAGAATATTTTTTTGTAGGTAGTATAAAATTCTCATTAAAATTAATGACATATTCATTAAGGAGCATGTTCACCTGAGATTGTAGTTTCTTAGCACGTGTTCTTGTTATTGGTCCTGTCGGCAACTCGAGGCGTATATCATGAGCATTAGGTGGAGGAGAAGAAGGTGTTGTAGAGATCCTCTCATCAGGAATCATTATGTCCTACAAGGAACCGCTAACGACTCAAGGTTGGAAAGGAGTTTCTGAGTCACAAACGATAACGCATTAACATACAAGGTCACACACTTAACGAGTTAGAACAAATGAGTTCAGATATGATCTATCATGGGATCTTTATAAGGGGATGTATGGGGTTGTTGGTTTATAAGAGTAGCTCCATCGAAACCCTAGCCGCCATCTTCCCAAAGCCCCTGCTGTGCGTGTTTGTGCTAGCATATCGGTGTACGACGTTCCACCCTTGGGCGTGTGAATACAGTAGAGTCTTTGCGGCGATTCTTTATTGCGTTGATCAAGGACAATCCACACCTCACGCAGAGCGTCATAGGTTGGTAGAGGAGCGATGCATGCAGGGGCGTTGGGCGATTGACTACGACCACTTCATCGATCGCTAGACATTGGATCAGGCTGCCCCAACTCTTCTTTTGTTGCACTGCGCTTCTAGTGGTAATGATCTACGATCTCTTACTTGCATTGCTTCTTGGTTTACGTGGTAGAATTTTTGAATTGGCGGCTAGTGTAACCTACAGTCGACGATCGAGTCACCGATCTTATGAAATAAATGGAGGAAAATAGCAAAGAGTTATTGGAAGAATGAGATTGGTCTTTATTTGATGAAGTGGATCTTTCTTTGGGGTGTCCTTGATAAAGGCGTGAACTAGCCCTAATTACACTTGGTGTCTTGATTGCTATGCTATTGCTTTAGATGAAAATCTAATTGTCATTGATATAACATGGATTGGTTGAGATCCCCAAATTGGATTGCCTTAGCCTTTGTATTCTCCTTTAAGTAGTTGATGAAGCGGTGACAATTACTCCTTGAAGAAGCGCTGCTTTGGAAGTGTCGCGGCGGTCGGAGGAAGGCGACAGTTGGTAAAGTATCAACTGTTTGGCGGTTGGTGAAGTATCAACTGTGATATCAGAATGAGACAATAACAGTATGATAGTTACTGTCAGTGTCTGAGGGCTGTAAACGTTGTGTGGCTTAGAGTAAATAAGACACATGCTCTATTCATCACATGGAAGGAATATACTTAGAATCAGATCTAAGTACCAGTTCATTACTTTTCGGCGATCATCTAGTCGAGGATTGGGTACATGACCTCATCAGGCAGGATACCCACGATGTAATATTTGGAATCCTTACGACCACGTGGGTCGTTAGCCCTAGGGATTATGACCACGAAAGAAGTGCAGTCTTTAATTAAATAAAGTAATATTTAGAGATTTTAATCATCGTCACTACCTGTATCCCTTCATAGCTGGTGGCGGGAGAAAGAGTTGCCGACGGGGTCAGGAAGGTGGGGTGGTGTGTTGCCTTGCCCAGAGTTGCCGGAGGTGTGAGCAGGGTTTTTGATTTCATTTGAGGAAAGATTTCAGGGGTGACTGAAATTGCCAAAATTTCAAAATTTCGGTAATTTCAAATTTAAATTCGGGCAAATGGCCGAAATTGGCATTCAAATTTGACTGAATTTCATAAAAATTTGACAGATTTTGACCAAATTTTTAATTATGTTTGAATTTGGCCTGAATTCATGTGCAAATGAAAGTTTTTGATTGAAAGGGCAAAAAATAGAGCTCAGTGAAATGTATGAAATTCATAAAATTTCAAAATTTTGAGTCGAAATGCAGAAGTGCCGAAAACAGATTTCAAGCTATGTGTGGCTTTTGGCTTTAGATCAAAAGCAGATTTCAAGCTAACCACCCAAGTGGGGGTTTCTAGTTTTTTTCAGAAGCAGAAGCTGGCCTTTAAGTGCCGAAAACAGGCCGTTAGGACAATCTGCCCGTTCGTCTCGTCTGTTAGCCCGGATTGCACGGGCCAGTTATTGCCACCGTCTTTAAATAAACCAGCTGGACCGTACGAAAGCAACCGGGCTATTTAGCCCAATAGTATATACGAGGCCGTTAGCGTGGAGCGAACCCATGACACCGGCCTAGTATATTCCGGCTGTGTTGGGCTCTTCCAGTCGTGTATTGCTTTGACTTGACTCCTTTTGATTTTGACCGTAACAGTCCGGCCCAAAGTGCCGCGTGTCCCCTCGCCTCTCGCGCGACGCATCCAGACCAGACCCGACCACCGATGGCGGCGGAAGCGATCTGCGGCGCCACCGATGTCGAAGGGGACAGCGTGGAGGAGGATGCAGCGGCCTCCGCAAAGATGGGGTGGAATCGGAGGCGGATTCGACGGAGGCCGAGTCCGACAAGGGTACAGGTCTGCTTAGCGGTAATCCTCTGTGTGTGTGTGTGTGTGTGTGTATTTGTTAGTTGGGGGCAATTCGACCTAATACGGAAATCCCGTGGAAGTAGGCGTAGTTTGAACAAGATATACTTTTCTTTTTTCCGACTATTATGGTTTTTGGGATAACTTTACTAGCACAGTTGATATATCATGGGCTCTTTTATTTCTCTCGCTGTTGATGTTTTACA
This sequence comes from Hsuehochloa calcarea, assembly GCA_036346395.1. Taxonomy (NCBI): domain Eukaryota; kingdom Viridiplantae; phylum Streptophyta; class Magnoliopsida; order Poales; family Poaceae; genus Hsuehochloa; species Hsuehochloa calcarea. Next base: position 7,810,572 of record CM070615.1, on the reverse strand, counting down.
TGGAAGCTAAACCAAAAAGAGACGATTTTCCCCGTAGGAATCAGGACGAAGCTGGATCGAATTAAATGGTTCGAGAAGAAGGCACGTCTCATAAAGAATAATCTCGGCCTTGTTGGCGGTAGAAGAACACGCTAGGAAAGAATCCAGTTGTTCTAGTAGCACTTCAAGGCTCACCTGATGCCATCACAAATTTTAGGTTCATAAGCAGCAGCATTTAACATAGCATCTTAAGTTTCCGGTTGACCTATTTTGGAACTAAATATCATCTGTTTCAGTTTCCGAACTTTGCTATTTTAAATATTAGTTTTGTATGATTAGCACATGGTGTTTGAACCTTGCTATTCTAAATAATGGCATATATTGAAGTGGTATTCTAAACAATGTGGGAATCGGAAGTTTCGTATCAGAATTTAGTTGGCATTAAGTATCATCCAAACTCACCTTTTGATCCAAATTCCTCAACTATTTTTTGAGGCTATGGAGGCGATTTGTAGGATCAGAGTTTTCCCAAAGGTAATCAATTCAAAATTGTGTAGGGTAGTAAACTGATTAATTTAAAGGGTAAACCAGTAAACTGTATTACTCTTTCTCTGTGATTTTGCGCTAGTAGGACGGTGGGACCTTAATCCATTTGGGCCTTGTTACCTGTGGGTTCCTAGGTTGTGGCTTTTACCTTTTTGCATGGATGCACCCACAACTATTTGCCCATGGTCCTTCCAGTTTTTGCTAGCTTTGTGCCTAGATTGACATGCGGAACCCACTGTCAATCCCTACATTTTTATTTATTTTAATCTGAGGAATATTCAAGAGAATATTATCCTTTGTTTCAGTTTCCAACATCTTCCTTCCTAGTAAATCTTGAGCTGCATGTCTCCTAAGGCCATAAATAGCCCGATCAACCTTGATTTCTGCACCCTCGCATCGCACTGGCTCTGAAACTCTAATTTCTACCGCATCGTCCCATATTCACGGGATCCATCCGTGTCACGATGTATTCCTTGTTCCGACCTTTGTGTCCTCTTAGGCTATTGGAGCGGGCACGCCCTCGCCATCGAGATCAAGCACGTCGTCTTCACTGCCATCCGTGCACCTTTGTCGTTGAAATTCACCATTTTCGGTGAGCAATCTTCTGCGCCATCAACCATATAGAGTTCGCCTTGATTCGTTCTATCTAATGCTTCTCTCATCTTCACCGGTGAACCTCTCCATCCTCGTGACTTACGCTTCCCATTCCATCTTCGCTACTTGTGGCGTTTTCCCGACAATCCCGCGATGTAGTGTCGTATTGTCGTCCTTGTCCTTTGAGGCGTGGCCGTCGGCAATGGACAATAGAATCGAGCCCATCTCCTAACCATCTCTCTTTTTCTCGCGGGCCTCACCTGGTAGTGTACTGCAAGCCACTGCCATGTGCCATCTCCTCTCTCTTGTCTCTATGACCGTTGGGCCCCTTAGTTCAACTATACTCAATGAAACCATAGTCCACATCGACCTTTGCCACATCATCCACTTCTTGGTAGCCACACGTGCACCATATGTTCATTCCATCGGCGCATATGTGTCCACCCGGTGTCAATGAACGGATGCATACCCTTTCACGACATTTCAGTCCCATGTCATTATCTTCCATCACTCACGCTAGAACCAAAATCACTTCAACGACATGCGGATCCAACATGTCGACACCGTTCTTCCTAAACCTATACCATTATGGACCATAGCCTTTATGTGAACTTGGTCCATGGACCAAGGGCTCGCTCGTCGGTCCTATCCTTCTAATTAAATAAATCCGAGAGAATATTCTCTTTCTCAATTTCTATTATTTTGCCTCCCATCCAAACTTTTGGAAGCCGTTCTTCTTCATACAAGCTCGATTGATCTGTTTTTCTAAATTCATCTAAATTCATAATCATCTTTCACTACTAATTTTATATGTTTTGCATTTTTGGTTATTTATTTGCTTCTATTCGCGTGTAGAGCAGAGCGTTCTTGAATCGAACTTGGAGCAACCAAAGGCGACACCTACCTCTGACGAAGGCAAACTCTTCCTTGATCATGTTGTGCCTCTTGTTTTGAAATCTTATTTTTATCGTTGAAACTAGTATGCATGGCAAATAAAAAAATGATGATTTTACCTATTAGGAAATGGTAGCTATTCGTAATTGAAATTTACCTCCTTGATATTGATATTATCGAACATTTGTCACCTAGTATAGCAAATCCACGATAATGGTTACATTATTGATGGATTAGTCTAGAATAGTAGAATTATTTAGACAAGCTATATAGGTCATTATCATTCTATAGATGAGAACTATTATTATACTTTATGCAATTCGGTTTGAGAAATGTATGACAATAGGTATTGCCATTGGTTTACAAAATAAAGTAAAATAGTGAAAATATGTTTTAGACTTGGGTGGATGGTAAGATCGGTAGGTGTAGCAGAAACACGAGAATTTGTAATGTGATAGTTCCACTGAGTTATATTAAAGACCGATGTTTGTGTCTATCAAGCCGAGTACTCTTGTACAACCACATATTTAGAATGGGATGGACTGGCCAAGTAATTTCTTGAGTCAGAGCATTAAGATCGTATCTTTGCGGTTGGTAGGTATTATATGGGTCGTGCAAGCGATGGTAAATGACATCCATGTCATGGGTCACTTGCAACCACTTTTAACTAGAATGTGCAAACGATGGTAAATGACATCCATGTCTACAGTTGCAACTACTTTTAATTGGGATGTGCAGATAGTAAAGGACCTCCATATCTGTATGCACTTGCATTATATGATGGTAAAGGTCGCCCATGTCTTGCAAGTGTTACCAACACAATTGTGAGCCCTCTTGATGATGGTAAATGATGTCCATATCTTGAGGAGTTAGCTCATAGGACAGATTGATGTAAGCGCGAGGTATTGTAAAAGTCTTGTGATGATCATTTAGTCGCATCTCTATGGAAGTGTGTCAGACAATTATTATAAGATGATTATTTCTTGTGTGTAAAGCTGTATAATCTCTGTAGAGTGTAAAACTGTTCGAATAACCGTTCTCACGATCAAGGGTGGGTAAGGTGCGTTTTCAAATGATGGATTTTTGTTTTGATTTCAAAGAAATAAACTTTGGGAATCCAGGAGGTGGTTGAGACTCTTGGGTAATTATTCTGGCAGCTAGAGCCAGTTGGGCAGATAGAGTCTTATCCTTCAAACCTTGGCAGATAGAGCCTTGGTAGTAGTGGTTGATAGCTAGAACCTTCACTAGTGAAATAATTAGTTTAATTATTGCAACTATTTTTGTGAAATACTTTGTGAAAACTGTTGAAACTTTAAATGTTGTTTTGTGCAAAAGAACCATATAAGCCTCCATTGTTAAGCTTTGAATCTATGTAATTGCATTTCCCAAAGACTTGCGGAGTACTCTATGTACTTACATACTACACACAAAATAAATCTCAAAGTCTACAAAGATGCAGAAGATTATGACTTCTACATGTGTGGCTATGACGAAGAACACCCAGTACTAGGTTGCGAGCCTAGTCGATTTCCTATGAGCATATGAATGGGCCATTTCCTTATATTGAATCATGATTTGGTTGTGTATCATCACTGTTTCAACTGTGTGCACTAGCTTTATCGAGGATTGGTGCGAGAAATCTGAGAGAAGGTTGATTAAAATCCGTGTCTGATAGGATATAAGTTGTCTTAGTCTTAAAGAAATACAGATAAGGTTCAGATTCACAAATCAACAGTAGATGCAGTATATGCATGTGTTCCGAGAAAGGTAAAGAACAGAAATTATGTATCCGGAAATTGTGGGATTTGGTATTCATACTGTCACGAACATACAAGAAATTATTAGTGCAAAGTGACTTTCGAAATGTAGACAAGGGCTGTGGACCCCTTGTATATCCCATAGTACTATCAAGGCATCCCACACTGTCCTTTGGAACACGTTACTGGCAGGCAGCACCCTGACACTAGCGATTAGTTAACCTTAATGAGCGGTTTGTTGCGGCTAAATATAATTTGTTTGGAAAAAAAAAAGCGTAGACACGGTGTGCAATGATAGTCCCGAAAGCTGACCATGTAGTGGACCGTGCATGTTCGTGATACGGAGATGATGTATACTACTATATTTGTTCACAGCGCATCATATGCACATACAAAGAAAACAATAAGTATAAAAAATAGTTAATAAAAAATGATCATACATAAAAGTTTTTGCATTGCTTCTCCTTAGTGACAGACTTAACACACTGCAACATAGGAAATGATGAGCAATGTGTTTCTCTGTGATAATGGGAATGAGGAAACAATACAACATGTTCTTCAACTGCCCCTTCAGTACAGAATGCCGGAATTGTCTGGGAATACAATGGTGCTCTGCAGGGAATATGATTAACAAATTGATACAAGCAAGACGAGCATTCGCAAAACCCTTCTTTATGGAAGTTTTTATTCTAGCAGCTTGGCATATCTTGAAACAAACAAATGGGCAAATATTCGAACAAATAAACCCATACTTTGCTGATTAGAAGAGGAAATATTTTTTTTTTCAAACTATACTAGTTAGGTGCCCGTGCGTTGCAACGGAACAACCGATCTTTATACTAAATATTTTTGTTGTAGATATACATTCTTGCTTAAAGGAATAGAAGTTTGTTCTTTGCTTGATTCGTTCACTAAAAACAATCGAGAGCCATGATTGAAACAATGACCAGGATACTAATTACGAACAATTGGGATCCACACACAAAAAAAGGAAGTACATTTAAGATGTATACATGCTAACTTTTACAATTCTCAATCTCCAAACAAATATCAATTAAGCTTCTTCCATGAGGCGTACGAAATGCCTAGCAAAGTGATAGCCTGATGCTACTATAGTCGACATAGTACGACAATATCTCCATGGAAGCTGGGAGTTGCCTCCCAGATTTTGCAATGTTTGTTACTCTCTATCTCAGTATCGCCATCCATGCATCCACTCAACTACGTGCCATTGATTCCCCTTGGCTTTGAAAACCATGGCCAAACAAAATTACTACAAGCTTTATGTTTCCCTCTTCAAAGGTTACTGTGAGCCACAGGAGATTTAACTTGTAATGCTTAACCTTCCCAATGGTTCTAGCATCACAAGAGAAAGTTTTCGCTCTTGGTGTATTATGTATCTCCCAGAAGCGGTACACATACACCTTCACAAACATCAAGCCATACACAAGTTATTACAATACCGGATTCTTCATAGTTTACAACATGATAAGCATACAAGGCTCAGATTTCATACATAGGGCTGACCAGCTAAATAGCACAACAAAAAATCGAGTTCACAGCGGAAACACAAGCCATAAGATGTCAACGAAGAAAAAGCCAACCGGCTGCTCTTACCCACAAGGCAACCGACCAGTAAACCCACCGAGCTATCATCACGTTCGTAGTCAGTCTCACAATGGCTAACCCATTTGGGGTCAACCTCCTCTATAGCATGGACAATCAGGTGAAGTACAAAGTTGTACTCGTAAGTCTTAGAAACAATGAAATAGAGTAGATGTATTCAAGTATCAAAGGAAGGCTACTACACTAGGCAATTTTTAGCATAAATGCATTTTCTTTGCAAATATAGTAATAGATTGTAATGCAATTTACCAAAACTATTTTTAATTACTTAAATAACAACGAGACAATATTTAGAGACATAATAATCAACCTAGAAGTGGCGGCCCACAGCCACCACAATAATAACACAAATTGCCCATTAAATACTACCCGATTTCAAGTTTTATCGAAAAGTTTGAGTCTAACTCTTGCAAAACCTAATCTAGTGTGTCCATAAGCAAGGATGTGGATATTTGAATAGATTATACCTGTAACAAGGATGTGGATATTTGAATAGATTATACCCTACAGGGGTGTACAACTTGACCCACACGCCAGACTGTTCCTTTGCCAAGCTTTTAACACACTTAGAAGGTGTGCTAGTAAGTGAGTCCTCGAGACATTTATAGGATCATAGGAAGGTTACGATAGCACAAAATATTTTTTTACCGCGCAACCAAGGAATCTCTGCTTGTAATAGATCATGAGATTACCACTAGACGCGCCGACTCGTAGCGGAAGTAGAATCGATGTAGCGAGTTGATGCGGTCGTAGTCGTACTCGCCGCGCGTCCTCTCCTCCGAGTGGTCGTACTCGCCACGCGTCTTCTCCTACGAGTAGTCGTACTCGCTGCACGTCTTCTCCTATGAGTAGTCGTACTTGCCGCGCGTCTTCTCCTCCAGCTTCTGTGATCGTCACGAGTTTCGGATCGTCCTAGTGCTGAACCTTCGCAACACCAACTCTAAGGTATCAACACGTACGGGGCAGATGCACCACGCGCTGGAGTACTAGCACCGGCGGCGTAGTTGAGGAAGGCGTGGCTATTAGGGTTTTGGGAGTTCTATAAAAGATCATCTCACCCCTTGCCACCACCCCTCTATTTATAGTGTAGGACCGAAATGGCAGAGAGGGGTGAATGGTGTCTTAAAAATTAAGATCCTCCCCTCTCAAGTGTCCACACAGCAATCCAAAACCCTCTGATAATCAAAAGACGACAAGTGAATCAAATCCAAGAAGTTAAACAAATCTGGGCGGTTCTGTTAGAAATCGAAAGTTTCGATTATCCCAGCGGTAGTTCCGCGTTGCGGTAGTTCTGGTCTTCTAGGCGGAAGTTCCCAAAATTCTGGGCTGCTCTGTCGACAATCGGAAGTTCGGTCTTCGGAGGCGGAAGTTCCGCCGTGTAGTTCCGGTGGCGTAAGCGGAAGTTTCGATTGTCCCAGACAGAAGAACAGCACGTACTGGAAATTTCTAAAAATCCGAAATACTCAAAAATTACTGCTCTTCTCGGGTCAATTCTCACAAGACATCATCCTAAACAACACCTTGACCTCATTGAGAAGGAATCGCAGACAAAGATCCATTAATCAAAGCAAAATCGGATTTCTTGAATATTTGGCAAGAAAGACCAAAAACTTGAAATTCGTATGATTCTTGGATTCTTGAGTGATGAAACTTTGAGGGTAGCTACTTAATAGCCTATAGATTCAACATGCCAAGTTTCATGCCATCTCAAGAAGGGAAACAAGATTTTCATCTAAGACCTAGATGCGGGAAGGAAGAGCAGAGAAAACCAAAACCAAGAGTTAAGATTACAGTTGATTTGCTCTTGGGAAAAGTCGATCAAATGATCTTGTGGCATCATCCCAACCAAGAGCAACCCATTTGGCACTTCCCAACAAGAATCAAGCCAAAAACCAAAATCTCAAGAATCAAGCCTTACGAGAAAATAAAAGCAGAGACATGAGCAGAAGTAAACAAGAGATTTTCATTTCTTGCAGCGATGGATTCTGAGAGACACACAGGAGGAATGATTCCAAAGAACTCAATCCATTCTCTCCTCTCCATCTCAAGAACACACACACAAAACAAAATGAGAAAGAGACCGGGAGGTCAAGAAGAGACACACATACACAAACATCTCTACTCTCTCTCCAACAACTAAAGCCTAAAGCCAAAACAAACTCTCAAAGCCACTTTTGACTCTAGCAAACCCTAATACACTCTCCAAAAGTCACCAAAACAACCAGGCCTTCACCTCTATTTATAGCCCTTGGCTAGCGGGTCTCAACCCGTTCGGCAGGATTAAACCTAACGGATCCGCTTGCACTTGTGCGCCTTGCGAAATACCCTTTCGCCCCTCGTGCACCTTACGGAAGGTCCGCATTCCTTGTTGTCCACGACTTGCAACCACCTCGAGTACACACCATCTTGACACACCTTGGCCGTTCGACCTCAACGCCACTGCGTCTAGTCAGGTCTCCGCGTGTCTCGCCACGGCGCCTCGGCGTCCACGCAACGGCCACGGACAAAAAACACATCACATAACATTTCTCAAGATACTAGAATCAACATTTGCATTAGACTCAAAACCATTCATGAATTACACAACTCAAAATCAAAAACTATGCGCTCACTGCTCAGTTCTGCACACAATCGGAAGTTCCAGTTTCTACAAGGCGGAAGTTCTGAAGATCGGTACTTCCGCATTCCCAGGGCGGAAGCTCCGCACATTACCAAATCAGAACACACTGCTCAGGTCAATCGAAAGTTCCTCTTTCCCAGGGTGGAAGTTCCGATGATCGGTACTTCGCATTCGAGGCGGAAGTTCCGCCTGATCTGAAATCACAACAACGGCTGACTGTGGCGGTGAATCAAATCACAAAAATTTCAACAACAGCGTCAAATACTCATCACTCGCATGGGGACACCTCTCACATGGTCTCTCATATAGGCATCCATAACGGGTCTCGAACTTGAGGCCCATTACGAACTCGTGGCTTACAAGAATTCGGATCACCATCCAAATCAAATCCCAACCCTTTAAGTGTACAACCCTATAGGTTCATGTGTAATCTATTGTGACTCAGAAACTCTTTTTCGACCACTAGTCGTTAGCGGTACCTAGCAGCACATGACGATTCACAAAATACACATAGAATATATCGGACGAACCTTAATGCAATACGATCTATGACCAGGTCCATATCACTAACGACCAGCTCGTATCTCTATACAACAAGTTCATATTTGGTCTCGACCAATTTGTAACTCCTTACGACCAGGTTTCGACCACTTAGTGACCATGTTCGACCAGCCTACGACCAACTCGTATCTCCATACGACTAGTCCGTATCGATTGAGTGAAAGACCTTCGTGTGTTCTCCTTTGCCTCACGATGCTGGTTGAACTCTAGGTGAGATGTTGTATCATCCATGGGTATTTAATACTTTCTCGATCAAGTGTCGAATAACTTCATGTGGTCGACACTTCGACTACTAAATGGCATGGCCATGCGGTTTCTTTATCCGACCACAATGAGGTGCCCGAGACATCTCTCTAGTTATGTTAGGAGGAAAATCCCATATCCCACGATCCTACGCCTCGCATAATTCATAGCATGCAAAGCTACCTTTATAACTACCACTCTCACGAGTAGCGTTTGGCAACCCTAAGAGTGCTACTACACATGTAGGAAACCGTACTGATCTTAGGTCTAAGGATTATACATTATCATTGCATGAGACCAACTAATGATACATAGAATCATAACAATCTCAACAGTGTCTCAAGGTGGGTCTTTTCCAACACTATGTTCTCTAACATGTGTCCATATTGTTGGTTTGATATCTCCATATCCATGACTTGTGAAACGTAGTTATCAACCAATACATATGCTAGTCTATTCGTATGTGTTTTCATATGTTTGGTCGGAAACGTTTAAGAATAATCATCACAGAAATATAGAGTTTCACAATCAAGTCGCATACTTGATAATAAATATTATGGATATTATTTTAGGAACAAGATAACATATTATCCAATGTTATGAACATAATGAAATATAATCATCTTTATGATTGCCTCTAGAGCATATTTCCAATAGTTCCAGCTACTCCTTGCCCTATAAAAGGGGACATTGCCTTCGCATTTCTCCCCTCAAACTAGCCCCCGCACACACGACCACGTTGCTCGTTTCTTTTCGCCTGAATCAAAGTCGAAGCTTCTCCGCCGCTCGCCTTAGCGCTGTCGATTGTGCTGCCGTCCGTTGGCCTCTGGTGTCGTCGTCCACACCGGGAGTTTCGCCGCGTCGTGTTCTACCTCAACCGTAATTTTTCTACACCGGAGGGCCATCTGAACACTGTCACCACCAGAACTAGTACGCCAGCACCGCCAAACTACGTCGCCACCGACCACTCCGTTGTGCTCTACTGTTGTAAGGGACCCCATAAGGTTTAGTGTCTTCTCCTTTTCGTTTTGCGCACCTTTGCGTAGCTCGCCGTGGCATGTAGCACCGAAGAGCTTGTAGTCGAGCGCCACCGCTGCTGCCCAAAGTAGTTGTAGCTCCCTTCAACTAGATAGCTGTAGTTTCTATCGACTAGATAGTTGTAGTTTCATCAACTAGGTAGTCGTAGCTTCCTTCGACTAGATAGTTGTAGTTTCGTCAACTAGGTAGTCGTAGCTTCCTTCGACTAGATAGCTGTAGTTTCTGTCAACTAGATAGTCATAGTTTCATCTACTAGGTAGTCGTAGCTTCCTTTGACTAGATAGTTGTAGTTTCTGTCGACTAGGTAGTTGTGGCTCCTTGACTAGATATTCGTAGTTTCTATCTACTAGGTAGTCGTAACTCCTTCGACTAGATAGCTATAGTTTACATCGACTTGATAGTTGTCGCTTCCTTCGACTAGATAGTTGTAGTTTCTGTCGACTAGATAGTCGTAGTTTCCTTCGAATAGGTAGTCATAGTTTTCTTCGACTAGACAGTCGTAGCTTCCTTTGACTAGATAGTCATAGCCTTCCGTCGACTAGGTGGTCGTAATCCTCTTTCGAGCGGTGTTGTGAAACCTTTCCTTCGACTAGTGTAGTTGTAATCTCCTTGGCGGAGTACGAAGTTGAGCGATTACTCGATGATGAGCGATGCTTGAAGATGACCGATTACCTAGAAGATGAGCGATTGCTCGAAGTGAATAGTGTTCAAAGAAGAAGCGTGCTTGGAATTCTATTTGTTTTGTGATATCAAACTTAGGATGTTCGTTCTCCTTGAACTCCGAATCGTCGATTCTTGTTCCTAAATCTATATAAATTCAATATCTACCTTCCAGAACTAAAATTATTTAATTTAGAGTTTATTTGTATGTTTATTTGAATTTATTTGTCTTTGTTTGTTCTTATTGTATTTTTGCGTATAGATTACGACGACTCGGAAATTGAATTAGAAGAAGAAGAGTCCTTGAGCAAGGCAAGTTATACTTTTGACCATGTTGACCCTAATATTTTAAATTATTTAATTATATTTTAAAGTTCTATTGCATCCATATCTCTATCTAGTTATTTTAAATTCCTATTTTAAATTTTTAGTTAATCTATTTCCTTTGTATGGCCAATGTTGTTGTTTGAACATATATCCCTTGTCACCATAGTTAAAATAAAATTTGAAAATAATATACTTAGACAATGCTTAGACCAAAATCTTTAATTTGGGGAGTTTAGCCAAAAACTATTCAAATTTGATTCAAATTGGGTCTATGGTATTGTCTTACCATAGAGTTTTAGAAAATAATTTTACTTGCAAAATAAAATCAAAATGGTTTAGACTTGGGCAAAATGGATGATTGGCTTGGTGCAAGTCAATGCAGGATCGACCCATTTTATGGTCGAGTCGAGGTTGTGGAATGTTGCCCGGGTTGGTTAGAACCAGGTCTTGAGCCGCATCTTGCTAAGCTCTACCATACTACCACATGTCTGCATGGGCGGTGCTAGGCTAAGTAATATGTAATACTTCATTGTTGTTTATACCATGTTGATGTGTGTGTTGGTTAGATAGTAATCCCACTTGGCGCAAGAGGGGCTTCGTGGTGGTTAACCCAATGGAGGTGAAATCTTAGTGGGCGAGAATAAATTTGGAGTAGAGCTTTGTAAAGGCATTGTGCGCGCTCTTTCGCTTACCCATGGTAGTGGCGATGGTATCGACGGATGCCAAACAAACTAGAGAAGTCGTGTTGTGTGGATAAAGTTGTACAACATCTGCAGTATAAAACTATTCGAATAGCCGTGTCCACGGTCATGGACATCTTGAGTAAAGCCACTCAAAGTTAGAATTTGGCTTTATTTTTAAAAGGATTTAGCTAATGATTTGGGATGGTTAATCCTATAGTAAAATTGGGTTGTTAGCCATATGATAGGAGGGTATCCTTCACTATTCTTAATTGGAGGTTATCCACTATAAAATTACAAATTTTTTAAAAAATCTGATTTTAGTTATAGATTAAAAGAATTTCCTTGAACTTAGTAATGGTATTTAAACATGAAAATGCGACTTTGTGCAAAATAACCATATACCCCTTCCCTTTGAGATTAACCACTTGCATTATATTATGTTAAGTGGGTGTACTTGCAAATCTGGAAGTTGTGCTCACTCTTCTGAATTAAATTTATTTAGGTGAAGTTTATTATCAAGGTGATGAGGACCCCGGGACGACTAAGTTTGCACCCTCGGACGATTGCTTATGGCGAATCGTGTAGCACATCTATTATCTTTGTTTACGCTATTCTTTTATGTTTGGCCTTGTGCCTAATTTTATAATATACTCTGATTATTAATTAATAAATATGTGATATGATTTTTCTATCACTTCTGTTTGACTGTGTACACTAGCTGTCTCTGGACTAGTGTATGAAACACAGAGAATTAGAGATCCTTCATTCCTGGGTTCAATAATAGTGGTATCAGAGCCATATCTACTGTTGGTCGTGGCCTTAGAATGGATAAAACCTTAAGGACTTATTTTTGAAAACTAAAAATACTTTGGTCTTTCTGGTGTCCTTTCTCAACTTTTTTCTTTAAAATAGTTACTAATCCTTTTCCTTATCAAAATTGTAGATGGCCGAAGTACCACACGCCACTTCCCACGGGATCTTCGTCGGACATTGGGCTGCAGCCCTCTAGAAGAAGATGCAACATTTGCACTTCTAGGAAAGGCCAACATACCAGGGATACAAGTACGTGGTAGGCACTCAAGATCGTTGGAGGGTAGAAGTGATACTCTAGTCCAACCTACAACCTAACATGTAGTTCCATATCTTCGACGCCCCGATGCAGTGTAGCAATTTTCCCGAGGGTATCCAAGACGCTGCTAGAGAAGCTGTTCGCCGACTTCGCTACATCTACGACCACTGCTTCCACGACACCGGATTCCACTACTACTCGATGCTCATCCCTACCCAGCTCGGTAGTATGTTTCGTTTGGCTAGTGATGAGGACTTTCTAGAGTTGACACACCAAGTGGACCTGACGAAGGATATGGATCATGCCTCTTGCACGGCTTGGTTGAGCTCGTGCCACCAAAGAGAATCTAGAGGCGATGAGGAGGAGTTGGCCCACTACAAGGAAGGCGAGGCTAGTTCGGTTCCACTGGACTACACCCCGAGATCCCTTAGCTTTATTTTTAGTCCTTCCTTTAGATGCAATTTATGAGCTACCAATACCCTTTGTGGTAGCCATAATTGTTAATGGAAAAAATTAATAAAAGAACTATTTTGAAAAGTGTTCCCTACCTTTTGTTTGTTTGGTTCTTGAGCTATTTTAGATTTACCCCCCCTTAGAGCTCTTCCTCTATCTTTTCTAAGTCTTTGGAGGATTTGGTAGATGGTGACCAGCGGCGGGATGGGCGTGATAGTACTAATGGCCAAGGAATGATCGGGTAGATTATCAGGTCAATCCAATTCCGTAGCCACCACCTCCACCGGCAAAAGGACTTGACTGGCACCAAATGATGGCAAATCAGACGCACTTGATTGACCTTCTCGCCCAATCCTTAAGTAATGCTCAGAATTCAATAGCAGCAACAATAGCTACTTAGGCCCCACCTCCGCATAATCCAAGGGCAAACATGTTAGAATTTATGAGGTTGCGCCTCGACCTTGATGGCGAGGACGAGCCGACGGATGCGAGATGATTGGACCGAACAATGGGCAAGAAACTAGACATTGCCCAATGTTTTGATCGCGAGAGAGTTGTTTTTGCCTCGCATCAGTTGAATAGACTCGCTTCAGAATGGTGGGACAATATTACCCAAGCTCACATAGAGGCTCAAGCAATATCATGGAATGAGTTTGTGCGGGCCTTCCGCCGTCTGAATATCCACAAGAATGATAAATCGAAGAAGGAGTTCCGCTCTTTGTGACCGAACAACCGCTCTATCAGCAGTACTGCACAAGTTCAAGTAGTTGGCCGCTATGATCCTAAAGATATAGCAGCGATGAAACTAAGCGAGGCAGCTTTACGGAGGACTCAATGATGACCTTTCTATTCGTTTGATTGCTCAGGATTACACCGACTTCCAATAGTTGGTGAACAAGACTATTCGTTAGGAGGGCAAACACTTGGACATGAAGAACCGCAAGAGAAGAATGGCGGCCCAGATGTTCCACTCCGGGGGATTCCCAAAACCTTGCATTGCTCAACCTCAGCCACCTCAGCACGGAAGATTTCAGTCTTCCTCGACCAGAGCATCCGTGCCAGCACAGCTCCCCAACAAGTCCAGCTTCTGTAATAATTCATCTGGAGGCCAATTCCAGCAAAAGAAAACTCATTCAGCTATAGGAGTGACTTGTTTTCACTACAATGAGACAGAGCACTATGCCAACAAATGTCCAAAGAAGTAGCAACGAGCAGCTCCATCTAGGCCAACTCAAGGAGTTCCAACCTCAGCGACACCCATAAGCCGTCGGTTCGTAAGGGGCGTGTGAATCATGTCTATGAGAGGAAGCTCAGACCACACCGGATGTCATTCTTGGTACGTTTCTCATCAATTCAGTACCAGCATCAGTCTTATTTGATTGAGGAGCTTTGGATTCTTTTGTTTGAAATAAGTTTGGGGGAAAATACGTGTGATGACCCTCGGGTTATTTATGTAAGACCGATGCCTTCCCTGTCTTATGGAAATAACTCTGGTCTCAAGTGAATGAATTCCATCTTAACTCCATCTAAGTGAGAAGGCCCGAATGAAACTAGAGCCCCGGTGATCATGCATACTGCTCCTCTGCAAGCACTACATGTTGACTGGTCCTCTAAACGGTCCATGTCCACACTCAAATAGGTTAAAATGGAATTCAAAATAGCGGGTATGCGACCATGTTGGCTCCCAAGATCAACAACCAACACGCCCATACTCTCATCAATGTCAATCACACTCATACAATATCCATACAATTGACATAACGAAAGACAAATAACATAATAGTTCAAGTCTACAACTATTACAATAGGGCCGACCGGCCAAATTCAAATAAGATCATCGGCCATTAACGCCCATGCACGTCCCCGTTGTTCCGGCTACTACTTGCCCTATAAAAGGGGCAATGCCTTCGCATTTCTCCCCTTAAACCAGCCCCCACACACATGACCATGCTGCTCGTTTATTTTTGCCGGAATCAAAGCCGAAGCTTCACCGCCGCCAGCCCTAGAACCATCGATTATGCCGCCGTGTTGTCGAAACCTTTCCTTCGACCAGTGTTGTCAAAACCTTTCCTTCGACCAGTGTACTCGTAATCTCCTCCGATCAGCGTACTCGAAGATGAGCGATTTTCGACGATAAGCGATGCTCGAAGATAACGATGCACAGGAGATGAGCGATGCTTGGAGTGAACAATACTTAGAAGAAGGGCAGTACTCATAATTCTATTTGTTTTTGTGATATCCATACTTCCGGATGTTCATTCTCCTTCCCACGAACTCTGAATCCGTCGATTCTTGTTCCTAAATCTATATAAATTAAGTATCTACCTTCCAAATCTAAAATGATTTAATTTACAGTTTATCTGTATTTTTATTTGAATTTATTTGAATTTGTTTATTCTTGTTGTATTTTCGCGTATAGATTACGACGACTCCGGGGAAATAGAATTAGAAGAATTGTCCTTCGAGCAAGGCAAGTTATACCATTGACCATGTTGATCCTAATATTTTAAATTATTATTTTTTGAAAGTAATATTGCATCCATGTCTCTATCCAATTATTTTCAATACCTGTTTTAAATTCTTAGTTAATCTATTTCCTTTGTATGGCTAATGTTGTTGCTTAGACCAAAATCTTGAATTTGGGGAGTTTAGCCAAAAATTATTCAAATTTGATTCAACTTGAGTCTATGGTATTGCTTACCATAGAAGTTTCAGAAAATGGTTTTACTTGCAAAATAAAATCAAAATAGTTTAGACTTGGGCAAAATGGATGATTGGTTTGGTGCAAGTCAATGCACAGGATCGACCCATTTTGATGGTCAAGTCCAGGGTTGTGGAATGTTGCCCAGGTTAGTTAAGGACCCGTCTTCGAGCCGCATCTTGCTAAGCTCCACCGTACTAACACGTGTCCTGTATAGGCAGGACTAGGCTAAGTAATTTATAATACTTCATTGTTGTTTATGCCATGTTGATGTGTGGGTGTCGGTTAGACAGTAGTCCTACTTAGCACAAGAGGGGGCTTCCGGCGGGTGGTAGTATATCCTTCTCCCTGATTGCTTCGAAAGAGCCTTGGGAAAATTAGGTACTCAATGTTTGCTACAAGAGACCATCATGTTATTTTAGACCCTACAAAGTTATGAACTTATTAACAACTAGGTAGTTCAACATATCTTACCAGACTTTGGGACACTCCATCGCCTACCAGATTTGTGAAAGAGATGGCGCCCAATGATGTGGTTGAGGCCCTCGCTCTTAACTAGTTTTGGGCGGGCTTATGCGTGATCCCGACAAATGGTGGGAAGACCCCGGCCGGATTACGGATCGTCCCCACTCATCCATCCCAGGATTTTTCCCGCATACCCAGCGGTGCCGAATCTGTGGGGGTGAATATTATGTGCCTGGATAGCCTTGTGCACCACACTTTGCTGCTGAAATTTATTCATCGTCTTCATCCGCACAAAGGCATCTCATGTTGTAACACCCTGGCTATTCGGAAGCCAAAATGCTACCTAAAGAACTAACATACAACCAAATTGCGATAGAATTTAAATTGAAACTCCTCTAAGTACATATAGAGACCAACTTTAAAAGTAGCACGGCAGGAATAAAGACTGAATTCATCAAAACAGAATTAAGGAATAATTAAAATGAACCACTAGCATCATTTAACGAGAAAGCCTAACATGAAGAGAAATATCATGCAATAGTAAATTTATTTATTACAGTTCCTCGGTTAACAAATGAAAAACAAAATCGATATTACTAATGAAAGTAAATTATGGTGAACTGAGTGAAGTGTGCTTGTCTACCGTCTCCCAACAAGCCGTCATCAATGATCACCTAAATAAATAAAGAAAGCAAGAATGAGTGAAACTTCGGCAAGTCTGATAAACAATTGAACAAACCAGGTTATGAACAAGTCAATCTCAATACGAATTATGAACTTATCTCTGAACACTTATGAGTATATATGGAATGAATGGATGCATTGAAAGGAATGGACTGCACACATGCTCATACCGGTATAGCGAGTGACACACCCGTCGGTGCTCACTTAAGCCCGTACTTAACAAAGTCCGGGGATCCAATCACCGTATGAAGAATGTTTCATACGGGTGTCAGAAATTGCCCACATTGGAGTGGTGGGTCTTACGTGCTCATACTGGAATTAATGGGTCATAACAATTCCACTCCCGTGGACGGAACACGAACAATGCAAGAATGAAATGAACACATGCAATGAATGTCACCACTTTTATCCACATAGATTATCAATTTAAGAACGAAATGTTTATCATGGAGTATGAAAAAAAATCATAACAACACATCACATCAAGAACATTCAATAGAACTCAATATGTCATAACACAATGTACTTGCCTTCCGCGATGTGACGTGCTAGGAGGCAACGAAGGTGCTCCTACACTCGTCGTCTCGTCGCCTACACGAATGTGTATTAAAAAATAAGAACACATGGTATGATGATGCTACCGGTGGTCTACCATACCCCCTTGACTACCAAATACAACGAATCGACCCGAACTGAAAATATACAATTCACCCATCTAAAACAATTCTGGACAGCGACACGGGAAAATTCATAATTAATGATCTATAACACAGAATGATATGAATCCAGTGCCCAATGAAACTTAAAGAGCAAACCAACAAAACTCTAGTTGGCAAGATTTCCTAATTCTGCCAAACCATTTGACTAAACAGTAGTTGAAAATGCCTAACAGACATCAATCCAGACAATCAGAACAGCAGCGAAGAATATAACATAACTTTTACTCTATGAGTCCAATTTGAGTGTTCCTTATCAATCTGGAAAGATAATAAAATTATATACAGAAAATGTTTTGGGTGACAAGTCTGAATCTGACCTTAAACAATTTATATTTCACCAAACAACTAAACTGACAATTCTCGTCAGTTTTCTTAGGACAACAATAATAATTCTATCATAACTTTTGAACCACAGATCGGAATTTGGTGATCTTGGTGGACATGGAAAGCTAAAAACCGTGGCTGCAATTCTCTAAGAGGGGGAAACCTCCAGATCGGCTTCTATGAGGTTGAAACAGGACGTGCAACAATCTGGACACTTTTTAGAATTTCTATTAAACCATGCCAGTTCAATCCAAATAATCAATTCTTCCTCCAAACAATATCAAACAATGAATTAGACTCTTCGTTACCCTTGAAGACCCACAGGGAGATGTTGATTGGCCTCCTGAACAACTCCCCCTCTTCTTCTCCTTCCTCCCTTCAATGGCCGGCCACAACGGGGAAGACAATCGGCCGGAGGGGACGGTAGGAGGCGACTTCGGGGAGGACCGTGGGTCCAGTGCGGGGGATCACCGGTGATTAGGACATCACTCCTTCGGATAGACGCACTACACAAAATCCTCCAGATCCGGTTGCTAAACTACAAGGTCCTATGACAAGAGCTCGTGCACGTCACTTAAATTATGAGGTGAGCTCGTTTCTAGGTGCTAATAATTTATCTATGCAGAATGGTATGCTACCTAAAAATTGTGATCTTCTGTTACTTAGGAATGATGGAGAGGACCCAAACCGTCTACGACTACTTCTCTGTGATCTGCAAGCTCTACGACCAGTCCTACGACCAGGCTACCAGATATATGACCAGCCCTACGACCAGGCTCACGACCAGTGACGACCACGTTGGGAGTTAGTTAGAGACATTCAAAATAAGGTGTTGCGTCACCGTTTTGGGCCTAATAAGGCCTTGTAAGCGTGGCAAGGTCAAAGTCCAGGATGTGTACGACTCTCCACATGGTAGCACAACCCTTGGTCGACCTCCTCATGTTCTCCCCCCTATATATTGCATGCAGCCACCAAAGTTAAGGGTTGGGTTTTTTCTTAGATTATTACGCGCTGCGGTTTATTGCTTTACGGTTTGAGAAACCCCACTTTGTGAACTTCATCCAAATTCGCAATATATTTCAGATTGCATCTATCTTGTTCTTGTGAGTTGCTTCGATTGCTTGCAGGAACCATAACCCTCGTGGTAAGGTCGATCGCGTGCAAGCGTGGTTGATAACGATAGTTGTGCGGGTGTAGCGAATTGCGAGGTGAAGATCATAGGGTCGGAAGCCTCAAAGCGTCAACATCCTCACGACGAAACAAATCGAACCTATCGGAAGATCGGGCCACCGTTATTCATCAATTGGTATCAGAGCATCAGGTTGCCCGTTAGGTAATCTTGTTTATCCCCTTTTGATAGTTGTGTTCCATCACCTAGAGTCTAGAAAATTGCCCCACAAAAAGTTTTAGATCTTAGTTTTTCCGCTATCCAAACCTCTTTGTGCCTTTCGCAATTGTGTTTTCACTTTTTGCGTTGTTGAATTCGAGTCCATTGTCGGTGTCTTTGTTGCTGGTCTAGTCGTCGTAATCTAGTTTCTAGCGTCGAGTCTTTATTGTTTTGGTCTTTGTGTATCTCGGCCTGCCCTTAGTTACATCCTTTGATTTATGCAGTATAGCGAGATCGTGAGACCCCCTCCCCATACGACCACCTCCTCCAGTTCGACCACCTGGTCGGATACGACCACCTCCTCGGGTTAGACCACCCAGTCGGATTCGACCACCCACTCGGATTCGACCACCCACTCGGATTCGACCACCTACTCGAGTTCAACCACCTGGTCGGATACGACCACCTCCACGGGTTCCACCACCCAGTCGGCTCGATCACCTCCTCAGATTCGACCACCTACCCTTTCGACCACCTAGCCAAAGTTCAGAGAGAGAGAGAGAGACCTAGAAGAGGGTTTCGAAGAGTTGTAACCTATATATATCCCCAGACCCAGAAGAGGGTTTCGAAGAGTTGTGAGTCAAGGTCTCGCAAAAAAAAGAGGAACCCTAGGTTGGGTTTCTACAGTCAAAAAAAAGAAGAAGAGAGAAGCAAAAAAAACAAAAAAAAAGAGAGAAAGACCACTCCTAGTTGGCTCACGACCACCCTCAGTTGGTCTACGACCACGCTCAAGTGACCCACGACAACCCACAGTTGGTCCACGACCACCCATAGGAGAAATCAGTTGCTTTGTGAATTTTGTTCCATTTGTGCTTGTATGTACCCTATTTTCCAACTTGCTTGAGCTAGTTCTAGGAAAGCGTTTGGGCTAGCAACTGTGACGAGTACCGTGGACTTTGATTCAACTTTGCTAATCTGATTTCATTATTGCTATTCCTTGTTACTAAACATTGCCTGTCCGAGCTCCACCTACTTTCGGCCCTCAGATTTGGATCCTCGCAATTCGACTCCGCCGCAGTCATACATCCCACCTTCTCCGATCATACCGCCTGCCGCAATTGGTAAGAAATCCATAAGAGCTTGGTAAGACGCTTGAGAGTGTTTGTGTTTCCACCTTTCACCACTTAGTAGTTGATAGGGATAATATCTTTGTGTTGTCTTTTGTCTCCTACTGACCATGGTAGGTGAGGAATTGGAGGCGCAAGAGTGTGTTTTGAGGGAAGAGCTCACGAGGGTGTTGGATGAGCACCGCCATACTATTAATGACGACATTGATAGGAAGTTTGCGGAAACAAATGCTACACTACAACAACTCAATGAAAGCATTGCAATGCTCAATACACGCATTGATGGTTTGACCAATCCACCACAGAACAATGGGCGTGTGGATCCTCAAGGTGCAGTCTATAACCATGAGATTGATAATGATAATGAGATGCGAAACCACGACGCCTTTGATGCACAACAACGGAACCGGTTGAACTTCAACCGTCAAGGTATGAGAGGTAATAACTTTCAACAACATAATGCACATGTTAATGATGATCCATATGCTAAAGTCAAGTTCACTGTACCATCTTTTGCGGGTGCTTATGATGCCAAAATATACCTAGATTGGGAGATGATGGTAGAACATAAATTTAATGCTCACTTAGTTTCTAAAGTGCATAGAGTTAGGCAAGCCACAAGTGAATTTAAAAACGTTGCCATCATTTAGTGGAATAGGGTATGCAATGATGGATTAGTGCATACTACTTGGGATGCTTTAAAGGTTGCTATGCGTAACAGATTTGTTCCACCTTCTTTTAAACGTGACTTGCGTAGGAAACTACAACGCTTAAACCAAGGCAATAGATCCGTAGAAGAATATTATCAGGAGCTATAAATTAGTATGTTGCGTTGTGATATTATTGAGGATGAAGAGGCTGCAATGGCACGTTTTTATGGAGGATTAAGATGTGAAATTCCGGACATAGTTGATTACAAAAAATATGATAGTGTTCCTAGATTGTTCCACCTTGCATGTTTGGCAGAAAAGGAATTGCAGGGACGACAGCAGAGGCTAAGGAACAACTTTAGAAGCACGTCTACACCAAGATCAACGTCGGAGCAAGTTAAAACATTCCCACCTTCAGCTACACGATCTGCTGCCCCTCCACGTGTAGGGCACGTTCAGCAGCACCTCTGACACCATTACATGCACCCATGGTAAGCAAATCTACTAGTGTGCAGGCCCCAGCTAAGAGTTCTTCTTCGGTTGCATCCACGGGCCGTACGACTGGGATTGTTTGCCACCGTTGCAAGGGAATGGGTCACGTCATGAGGGACTGCTCAAGTCAGCGAGCATATCTTGCCACCGAAGATGGTGGTTATGTAAGCACTACTGATATTGAGGATGAATATGTACTTGCAGCTAACATTGCAGGTGGAGGAGACGAGATAGATAGTGATGCTGATGGTGTAGAGGAACAAGTAGGCTGCTTTGTTGACAGGAATCATATGAGCCTTGTTGCGCAGCGAGTCTTTGGCGCACAAGTGGAGAGAGCGGAGCAAAATCAACGGCACAACTTGTTTCAAACCAGATTTCTCGTGAAGGAGAGAGCTTGCAGAGTAATCATTGATGGAGGGAGCTGTAATAACCTTGCAAGTTCCGAGATGGTCGAGAAGCTTGGCTTGGCCACACAGCCACACTCATGTCCCTACTACATTCAATGGTTCAATTCGTGTGGTAAGTTAAAGGTAAACAAAGTTGTGAGAGTACAATTTTCGGCTGGTAATTACAAGGATAGTACCGACTTTGATGTAGTGCCTATGCAAGCATGCTCTTTGTTGCTCGGTAGGCCTTGGATGTATGATAATGACGTTTTGCACCATGGTAGAGCTAATACCTACTCATTCTCACATAGGGGTAAGAAGATTAAGTTGTTGCCTTTGACACCCGCTGAAATTGTGAAAGATGAAGTAGAGCGTGCTAAAAATGAAAGAAACACCAATGAACATGATTCTGAAAATCAGCAAGTAGCAAAACGTGTTTTCCCACCTAAATGGGAGAAATTGGCGCCTAGTTCTAAGTCCGAGGGAATTAAATTGAAGGGATGTGTTATGCTTGCCACTAAATCTGAACTTTTTGAAATTTGTGATAATGAGCTGCCATGCTACGCTTTAATATGCAAAGATGCTTTATTCTCCTTTAATGATATGTCTAGCTCTTTGCCTCCTGCTGTTGCTAACCTTTTGCAGGAGTATGTGGATGTATTTCCAGCTGAGATACCCCCGGGATTGCCACCTATTCGAGGGATAGAGCATCAGATTGATTTGATCCCAGGAGCGACTTTGCCAAACCGTTCTGCATATAGAACCAATCCGGAGGAGACTAAGGAAATTCAGCAACAAGTCCAAGATCTTTTGGACCGTTGGTACGTACGAGAAAGCCTTAGTCCTTGTGTTGTTCTTGTTCTTTTGGTTCCTAAGAAAGACGATAGTTGGCGTATGTCTGTTGATTGTAGAGC